>CAWUFW010014280.1:0-422620 GCA_963921515.1 Calotriton arnoldi | reverse complement strand
TTGATAAACAAACAGAACAACCCGAGGCCATTTTGTAAGTATCCAACATCAGCAACAAATATCTGAACTTTACAGCATAGTGAAGTATCATACATGCAAGCGAAAGAAAAATATATTCAATAGTCCGCATTTTCAGGGGACTCGTCTGGTTCAACATATCGCAGGTACTGTAACAGGGGCTCCCAAATATCATTAGGCCTAGAGGAGGCAGGAAGTTCCTCTGCATAAAACACTAGATTTTCCCGGCAGTATACCAGATCTTTAAGCCATTGTGCAGCTGAAGGCCCAGCTGTGCCCTCCCACGTCATTGCCACACGTCTCTTGGCCAGAAGTAAAGCCACTCTCACAAGTTTACCTGTTGCTCCCTTCAGGAACGGCACCAAGCCCAGCAAACATACTTGTCGAGAACACTGCAGTTCAATATTGATCATATTAGACAGTTTACGGATCACATCAGTCCAGAACACCGCCACCTTCCGGCATACCCAGGCTAGATGCCAGAAGTCAGCATCCACAGTTCCACATCGCTTACATGCATCAGTATCTCTGAGCCCATATTTGAACAATTTATGTGGGGTGTGATAGGTCTGATGAATGTATTTGAAATTAATTATTCGGAGGTTGCCATTGGATGTGAGGGCACCGGTCAGCTGGCAACAATGCTCCCAGTCCCGCTGTGTTAATTGTGGAACCAAATATGTATTCCATTTCTCCAAACTTCTGTTGTGTGGCAGGGGCTTCTCAGCTCTAGCAGCTTGGTAGAGTTTGGTAAGGAGTTTATGTCATGTTGGACTGATGAGCATGGTGTGTAAGGTCTGTAGTGTTGGGGGCTCCGTAGGGAAAGTATGATAGTGCGCCTGTACCGCTTTTTTTAACCTGTGAAAGAGGAATATGAATAATGGCGTCTTATTCCGCACATAACTAAGATCGTCGTCCGTCAAGAAAGCACCATTGGGATATAAGTCCAGCATTTTATCTATCCCTGCTAGTTTTAGAGTATGCATGTGGTACGGACTATATACAAGGACCTGAACTATACAGATAATATTTCCCCTACTCCTCGAACTCATAATGTTTACTACTGTTGGGTGGTTTTAGTACTGTTTTATGATGTTGCAATACAGTGGGTAGGAAATGTTCTTACTTTTACTCGGCCACCTCCTATTGCATCGGGAGGGGTTTTGTGCTACAGCGCTCCCCCCATGGGTGTTACCCATAGCCGTTTATTCCCATGCGTCACTGACAGGTTCGAATGAAATGCAAGAGGCAATAGAGGGGAATACAGTGGTAACTTCCCTGCCATACGGCCCAGCGCCTGCCAGGCCGCTATGGTGGCATCAACAGTGCTGATCTCAGAGCGGGGCGTCTGTCGACGAGTGTGAGTCAATATGGAGCTTAAGGGAATGGGATGTGCGTCACCATCCTCCACTGCTATATGTGGGATAAAGTCATGAGAGCCAAGCCAGTAGTGCGCATATTGCGCGTGAGCGCATAAATAATACAGATAAAGGTCGGGCACGCTGAAGCCCCCGTTTTTATAGTCCAAAGTGAGCGTCTCCCAGCTCACACGAGCTTGCTTGCCCCCCCAAATTAACCGGAGGAGCAGAGAGCGCACTGTTTTAAAAAATTGTTGGGTTAGTGGTATCGGTATGTTGCTAAAAAGATATAAAAATTGAGGCAGCACGACCATCTTGATGAGCGCTATACGGTCGACCAGTGATAGCGGAAGCTTCACCCATCTGTCCACCTTTTTCCAATTTCGTATACGCAGTGCCATAGTTCTCGCGGATAACCGTGTCGGAATCCCTATGAACCCACACCCCTAAATACTTCCGCCGACCACACAAGTGGAAATTCAAGCTCATGATGAAGCGTGCTCTCTGTCAGCGGCACCACCACCGATTTGGCCCAGTTAATATTTAGACCTGAGAACAGCCCAAATCGAATGTATTCCCGTAGAACTGGTGCCATGAAAGTAGGCGGCTGTCGTATAAAAAGCAGCATGTCATCCGCGTAAAGTGAGATGCTTACTGGGTGGTGAACAAATCGGAGGGCCGAGGCTCCATGTCGCTGTCTAATAATGCAGGCGAGGGGCTCTAGTGTTAACGCAAAAAGAAGGGGCGAGAGGGGGCACCCCTGCCTGGTCCCCCTGGTGATTTGTATAGGGTCTGAAGTACTACCCTCCACTCGGATCCGCGCCTCGGGGTCAGTGTACAGCAGACGTACCCAATTGATAAAAATAGGAGGAAACCCCATTCATCGCAGAATATAAAATAGATAACCCCATTCTATGGAGTCAAAGGCTTTGGCTGCGTCAAGCATCACAGCCGCCGCCTGGAGCCCAGGATCAAGAATTTGAAACATAGCAAAGAGTGTGCGTAAATTATGAGAGGTAGACCTAGTGGGAATAAATCCGGACTGATCCGGAAGGACCAGGCCCTGCATGAGTGGCTGAAGTCTGGTGGCCAAGATTTTGGCCAGTATTTTGGCGTCAGTGTTGATAAATGACAATGGCCGATATGAGTCGCAACAAGATGGCAATTTATCTTTTTTGAGTAAAGTGATAATCAAAGCTTCCCGAAGGGTTGGCGGCAATATGCCTGTGTCAGAAGCTTCGGAGTACATTTCTAACAAATGGGGGGTTAATTCTTCTGCGTACTCCTTATAAAATTCGCTGGGAAATCCGTCAGTCCCAGGGGCTTTCTTGTTTGGAAGAGTCTTGATCGCTGCGCGGATGTCTTCCTCCATAATTGGTTGATTGAGAAACTCCCTCTGCCCATCTGAAAGCCACGCAACGGCTACATCCAATAGATATGCGTCTAACTCGTTATTATCAGTCGTACCCTGTGTGGTGTACAATTCTGCGTATGTGTTTCTAAACTGTGCTAGAATATCCTGATTAGTGTAATAATCCTGACCAGTCACGTCAGTAATCTTGGTAATAGTATGTCGGTCTATACGAGCTTTAATCTTGTTAGCTAGATGGTGTCCTGGTCGTCCCCCCTCCCCATAAGCACGGGCTACATGACGTCTAGATATGTACCTGGCCTCCCCCTCTGCCAGCTCATTATATTCTAATATGGACTCTTTAATTGTCGCCAATGTCTGAGCGCAAGGTGAACTTTCATAATCACGCTCAAGACGTTGTAAAGTGGGTTCTACTTTGGCGAGCTGTCCACGCAAATCTTGCAAAATGCCAGCTGACATGCCAATGCAGGTGCCTCGAATAGTGGCCTTAAATGCTTCCCAGAGGGTCATAGCGCTGTCGACCGAACCCTTGTTGTGGTCAAAGTATTGCACAATGGCCTCGCGAACTGTTGTGACATATAGGGGGTCCAGCAGTGCCTCAGGACGAAAGCGCCACGTGAAGGACCGGTGGACGGTGCATGAAATATGTAGGTTGATTTGGACAGGATTGTGATCAGATAGTGTGCGAGGTAACCCCTCTACCTTGGACACCCAGCCCCCCGCAGCCTCACTCAACAGCCAGTAATCTAGCCGAGAACAGCTACCATGCGCAGTGGAAATGTGTGTGCCCTCCAGTTTCTCTGCATTTTGTTGACGCCATACATCTATCAATCCCAGTTCGGCCATCCCCTCGTTAATGACCCAGGCTGCCCCGGGGGACTGACCCCCTTTGCCACTTGATTTGTCTCTACTAGGGTCTAAATGTGTATTGAGGTCACCCCCCCATAATATCACAGCTTCGGGCCAATCCCGTAATGTGGAAATGATGCGTTCAAATAGGGCAGGGTCATCTATGTTTGGGCCGTAGGTGTTTACAATAGTAATTAAACTGCCCGCCAGCCAGCTTCCAGTGAACTATGCCATACCGTTCTGCATCATCAACGCAGGTTTTAATCATGGTGAAGGGAAGACTTCTTAATAAGCGTGATCACACCTCGGGAATAGGATGAGTAGGAGGAGGCCAAACGATAACCAGACCACTGTGCCCCGACGTGTACCTCAGACCGCTTAGTCAAGTGTGTTTCTTGTAGAAGGGCAATTTGTACCTCATGACGATCCAGATACGCTAAGACCTGGCGGATCTTTTTAGGTGAGTTAAGCCACCGTACATTCCATGTCAAACAGGTAATTAATGCGTGATCTGGATGCAGAGCTTTAACATGTTATACATCGAGCATGATACAACTGTAGTGCATGATGGTACATATGTATACCTCACATCGTCTAAAATGCAATCAGCCACAAAAACTAGCCCCCCCAAATCCCACCCTCCCACCGACACCCCCCACCCACTTTAGCGTCCCCAACGTGCCAAAGCCATCCCGAACCTACACAAACAATTCCCAAGTGCAACACCAAGGGAATAAACGGCTATGGGTAACACCCATGGGGGGAGCGCTGGAGCACAAAACCCCTCCCGATGCAATAGGAGGTGGCCGAGTAAAAGTAAGAACATTTCCTACCCGCTGTATTGCAACATCATAAAACAGTACTAAAACCACCCAACAGTAGTAAACATTATGAGTTCGAGGAGTAGGGGAAATATTATCTGTATTGTTCAGGTCCTTGTATATAGTCCGTACCACATGTGCCACGGCCCTCTATGGCAGACAAACAGATAAAGATCACCTGGAGACCAAAGCAAAGCAGAAGTGTACAAGTGTCCACAATTCACGTGACCCAGCTATTTGATTGTTCAGCTGCCGCCTCACTGGAGCCCCCGCTGCCATCGTCAGCCGCACCGGAGGGGGTCCGGCTGCGTCGTTTGAGAGTCTTAGCAAAGTCCATCGCCGATTTCGGGGTGGTGAATATTTTGGGCTTTCCATTTACTTCAATGCGTAGCCGTGCTGGATAGAGCATTGCATAGGGTATCTGTGCCGATATGAGAAGTTTTTTGATAGGTTGGTATTCTCTCCGTGCCTCCTGTACAGCTGCGGTAAAATCAGGATAGAAGGCAAGAGTATTCCCGTCATGGGTGATGTTACCTTTTTCTCGAGCCATGCGAAGGATAGCGTCCCGGTCCCTATAATTCAATAAGCGAGCTATGATGGGGCGTGGTGGGGCGCCTGGGGGGGGACGAGCGGCCAGAGAACGATGGGCCCGTTCCACTATTAAGACCTAAGATAGTTGTTCCGTACCAAAAAGCTCTCGAAGGAACTTTTCCACATAGGTCTCAAGGCGGCCTGTGTTTGTAGACTCTGGCAGGCCAGTGATGCGCACGTTATTACGTCTGGATCTGGCCTCCAAATCCTCGTTTCTGGCTTGTATTACAGCCAGCACTTTTTCCATAGATGACGCTCTAGAGGTCACTTGTTGCAGGCCATCTTCAGCATCTGAAATACGCGTTTCTACCTCCCCCAGGCGTATATGTTTGCCCAGCTTCGCGGACATATGATCCATTCGCAAGTTTAGATTATCGATTTTCCCATCGATGGATTGCAAGCTGGCTTGTACTGCAAGAAGAGTTTTGTCGATGTTAGTTAAATGATCACTGGGCGCGTCGGCTTCTGAATCAGAGGGTGCATGCTGAGAAGCTTTACCCGATTTGCGGGGTTCAAAAGTGAGGCGCGGTTGGCCGCGCTCTGTTTTCCCCATGTTTGTACCACTGGACTGAGGTGTACAAGAATGATGGATATCTTACGAGCAAGGGTCCACCTGCTACACAATGCCGAATGATCCTGCGTACAGATAAGAGCTCAGGGTAAAATCACAAGGTGACTGGTAGTGTCGCACGTTCCGTCTTCGCGTTGTGCCACAGCAAGGTGAAATGATGAGCAATGGAAAGAGAGTGAGGCAACGAAGGTATGGCAGAGGTGTGCACTAGAATTGCACCTGCTGGGTTGCCTGCGGGCCCTGCAGGGAATCGTGACCCACGGTGTGGGCCTGTGGCGCCCAACAACTGCCACCAGCGTTGTGGAAGGTGCGCAGGCCCACACAAGTACAGCGTCTCTGCCTCGAACCCAACTCTCAAGTCGCAGGAAGGTCCGCACCCAACAGTGAGATGGGCGATAATAGGCTCCGTCGAGCGTTATGGGGTTGTGTGTGTCTCGCGCCCCAGCACAGTGGCTCCGCCGCAGAATGAAAGAGGAGACGAGACAGATCCTGACTCATACAGGGCCGCACACCTCTACGCGGCTATATAGGGCAAAATGAGCAATGGCTGCGGCGCGGGTGGTCTCGGCCAGCAAGGTACTGGGTAAGTAGTAGAGGATTCCCACAGGGGGGCTACCGTCTTTCAGTTCTGGGCAAAGGCGCTACTATACCCAAGCGCACCCGGTACGCGTCGATTCCTCTTCTCGGGCGACACCCCACCCGGCCACGCAGCAAAGATGAGCAAAGGCCTCCCGGTTGCTGGAGGAGCAGGCCCAGCGAAGGACAGCCGCGAGGTAGGCCGCACTCGTAGGTCAGTCGCTCTGGGTCACGAGTGCCGCCGCTCCAAAGCGCACTCGGCGCGCGGTGATCCTTCTGCACGGCTGCTTCCCAACTAGGTCACACATCAGGTATTGGTGAGAGCCTCCCGGTTGCAGCAAGAGTAGGCCCAGCGGAGGTTAGCAGCAAGGTAGGCCGCACTCAGAACTTAGCCGCACCGCGGCACTCACCCGGTCGGCCGGTCCGATTTCAGTGGAGGTCCACAGCAGCCCCAATGTGGGTTGAGCCGGCAGCATTGAACGGCAGGTTGGTCCACACCGCCTCCGGCAGCTCACAACCGGCGCCCCGCCCGGGCCAGAGCCGAAAGCGAGCCCGCTCTTCAGGTGCTAGAATATCTCGCACCGGGTTGCCTGCCGCTCCCGATCCGACCCACACAGTGCACAGGTCAACAGCGCAGCAGCGCGATCCTCCCCTGACGTCCGCAGGCTGCGGCCGACACCGCTCAAAGCTCGCTGCTGTCCCGCGCCCAGAGAGCGTCCCGGGCCGCCACGTTGTCAGCACGGGCCCGATGTTTCACCAGCCTCTTTCTCGGCCAAGTGACCACGTAGCAGCCAGATCAGCTCGCCCAAAGCAGTTTGCAGCACTCCGCTACTCTTTTTTTTTTTTAGTTTGGGCGTCCACAATGGGCAGGAAGGCAAGGATCTTGAGCGGAGCCTTGCGCCCTCTAGCGCCCCCCCCCCAAAAAACTTGTCTTTGAATCATTCTTTCAACATTTTTCAGCCCAGAAAATGCAATCATTAAAAAGGCAGTGAATTCCACCTTAGGAGCATAGAGCTCCAGCTAGGAGTACTTTAAAAAAATATGGTAAGTTATCCTGGGGTTATGGATTCAATGACCCAGGAGATTTACTTTTTTTTTTAATGGTGTTCGGGGGCTGCTGGATTTCCTGCAGCCCCCAGCAACATTAAAAAACAAATTTGCGTCCTTTTCTTCCAACATCATGGGGATTCTAAAGGTACCCAGGGTTTGTGGCTTCCCCTGGAGGGGACCCAGAAATGAGCCAAAATACAGCTAAATTTTTATTTGGGGGGAAAAATGGGAAAAAAGGGCTACAGATGAAAGCGTCTGGTTTTTTCCCTGCAAATGGTATCAAAAAAGGGATTGTGGTGCTGAAATCACCATCTTCCCAGCTTTCAGGGACAAGGAGACTTTTGTCAGAAAACCAAAACTTTTTACACAGTTTTGGCATTTTTCTGGGACATAGCCTATTTTTGCTATTTTTTGTGCTTTCAACCTCCTTCCAGTTAATGGTAGAAATGGGTATGAAAGCAATAATGGATCCTGAAAAGCTATACATTTCTGAAAAGTAGACAAAAATCTGAATTCAGCAGGGGGTCATTTGTGTAGATCCTTCAAGGTTTCTTTATAGAAACTAACCGTTGAATATAGGAAAAATTGAAAATTAGTTGAAAAAAACCGCCATTTGTGTCAACGTTTTCACCTGTAACTTCTTCTAATAATGACAGCTGTTTGAAAGCAATATACAGTTACATCCGCTGGACCTTTCTGGTTGTGGGGATATATAGGACTTGTAGGTTCACCAAGAACCCGACGAACCCAGAGCCAATAACTGAGCAGCGTCTTGCAATGGTATTATATTATGTACCGGGTATATAGCAATTAATTTGGGAAAATATATACAAGGAAAAATCGGTATGAGAGACACCTATGTATTTCTGAAATTGGAACAAAATATAGAGTTTAGAAACAGTAGATATTTGCACATTTCCGAAATTGTGAGTACCCATACTAGCATGAAAATTATAGGTCATTTTTCAAAATGACTTCTTTTTTACACATTGTCCTTCATTTGGAAGGCAGAAATGCATCGAAAGTCAATAGGTAATAACAGTTGCTCTACAATACTGTGTTACCCTAAGTCTCCCGATAAAAATGGTACCTCACTTGTGTGGGTAGGCCTAGTGCCCGCGACAGGAAACGGCTCAAAACGCAACGTGGACACACTTTATTTTTACAGTGAAAACTGACCCTTTTTTTGGAAAGTGCCTAGCTGTAGATTTTGAACCCTAGCTCTGCCGGCACCTAGGGAAACCTAGCAAACATATACATTTTTGGAAACTGGACACCCAGAGGAATCCAGGATGGGGTGACTTGACTGGCTCTCACCAGGTTATATTACCCAGAATCCCTTGCAAACTTAAAAATTTGTTTAAAAAAACACATTTTCCTCACATTTCTGTGATGGAAAGTTCTGAAATCTGCGTGGATCCACAAAATTCCACCCACCCCGCGTTCCACAAAGTCTTCAGAGAAAAATGGTACCTCACTTGTGTGGGTAGGCCTAGTGCCCGCGACAGGAAACGGCCCAAAACGCAACGTGGACACACCACATTTTCACAGTGAAAACTGACCTTTTTTTTGCAAAGTGCCTAGCTGTAGATTTTGAACCCTAGCTCTGCCGGCACCTAGGGAAACCTAGCAAACCTATACATTTTTGAAAACTAGACACCCAGGGAAATCTAGGATGGGGTGACTTGACTGGCTCTCACCAGGTTCTGTTACCCAGAATCCCTTGCCAACCTAAAAATTTGTCCAAAAAAACACATTTTCCTCACATTTCTGTGGTGGAAAGTTCTGAAATCTGCTTGGATCCACAAAGTTCCACTCACCCTGCATTCCCCAAAGTCTTCAGAGAAAAATGGTACCTCACTTGTGTGGGTAGGCCTAGTGCCCGCGACAGGAAACGGCCCAAAACGCAACGTGGACACACCACATTTTACAGTGAAAACTGACAATATTTTGCAAAGTGCCTAGCTGTAGATTTTGAACCCTAGCTCTGCCGGCACCTAGGGAAACCTAGCAAACCTATATATTTTTGACAACTAGACACCCAGGGGAATCCAGGATGGGGTGACTTGTCTGGCTCTCACCAGGTTCTGTTACCCAGAATCCCTTGCAAACCTCAATTTTTTTTAAAAAAACCCAAATTTTCCTCACATTTCTGTGGTGAAAAGTTCTGGAATCTGCGTGGATCCACAAAATTCCACGCACCCCGCATTCCCCAAAGTCTTCTGAGAAAAATGGTACCTCACTTGTGTGGGTAGGCCAAGTGCCAGTGACAGGAAACGGCCCAAAACATATTGAGGAGACATCAAAATGACCTATCACAAAACAACCTGGTTTTGCAAGGGGGGTCACCTGGGTTTTTGGCCTAAATTCATCGGGGGAAAAAAAACCTGGTGTCTAGTGGGCTTTCTGCCCCCCCGGGGGGGCAGATTGGGGGCTACTGCCCCCATCTGCTCCCCGGGGGGGGGCAGAAAGACTACATTTGCCCAAATTAATATGGGGGAGCAAAGGCCCTTGCCCAAGGGGCCGCTCCTCCCTCCCTGGTGCCTAGTGGGTGGATCCCCAAGCAGGGATCCACTAGGGAGGTGTACCATTGAAAAGGGGAGATTCTCCCCTTTCCAACGATACCTCTCCTGACTTTCTACGTGCTCAGGGGCTGAGATAGCCCCCTGAGCACGTAGAAAGGGAAACTGAAATGAGCCTCTTGGCTCATTTCAGTTTCGGTTTCACTGAAATGACGTCAGCGCGACGTGCGCGCTGATCGTCATTTCAGGGAGACCAGGGGGGCCTCGGGAGCTGGGGAAGCTCTTCCCCAGCTCCCGAGGCTCTTGGGGGGGTAAAGGGGGTAAAGGGAATCCCTCTGGTGCCCGCACCAGAGGGATTCCCTGTGCCATGGCGTCGGACGCGCGGGAGCCGTCCGACGCACATGAGCACTGATGCGTCGGACAGCTCCCGCACGTCCGACGCATTGAAGGGGTTAAGGTAAGAAATATCGATTTCATTAATATCGTTTGCAAAGATATAGTTCTTTAAAATATCGATCTTTTAATTAGTGTTGTGTATTTTAGTATATGTTTTGAATGTATGTGATGTATTTATTTTGTATAAGTATTGTTTATGTTTTTTAATATATGTGTTATATGTTTAGTAGTTATTAATTTTATTTTAAATAATTTTGCATTAATTAGTTCCGCAGCTGGTTGTGGTTCTATAGGGGAATAGGGTAGGAAGTAATGTAATTATAATAAATTAATGAATATTTTTTATTTATTAATATTTATTTAATTTAGATTTTATAATGTTAATTGTGTTTTTAATTTTTGGGGTAAATTTTATGTGTGGGTTGTCGGGTTTATAGGTGTATAGGGAGGGAAGTAATTAATTTTTAATCAATTAGTTGTTAATTAATATTAATTAATTAATTGACAATTAAATAGGAACATTGTGTAGTTAATTTTAGTTGTGGGTTGTGGGTTTATTAGGGGTGAAGGGTGGGAAGTAATTTCTTTTAAATTAATTAATAATTAGTTGATAATTAATAATGAATTAATTGATAATTAATTAGGGGAATTGTTTTTTTGTGTTGGTTTTGGTTTTATAGGGGTAAGGGGGGAAGTAAATTAATTTTACTTACTTTATGATTAGTTTTTAAAAACTATTAGTTATTTAATTGAAAAACATTTTTTATTATGTCATTAATTTTTTTACAGTTTAATTTTAGGTGTGGAATGTGGGGATTGTAGGCATAAAAGGTGGGAAGTTAATTAATTTTTATATGTTTTAATTTGTTTTTTAATAAATAATATTTGTTTAATTGATCATTAATTCTGTTAATTATGCAAATACATTTTTTTTATTTTAGATGTGGGTTGTGAGTTGTGTGGTGTTATAGGGTAGGCAGTAAATAGACTAAATGTATGTAATAATTAATGTTTTGGTTAATAAATAATTTCTAAATAACTATATTTGTTTGAAATTTTTATTTTTTATTTTATTTAATATAATATTTGTAGGTATTTGTGATATGTATTTAACATTATAATATTTTTTTACATTTTTAATATTAAATACATTTCTATTTTAATCTTAACATATTTATATTTTTTATTTACTTCTTTTTAAAAATATTATTATTTTGTTGATGATATTTAGTTTGTTTTTAAGTTTTAACTGAATGGAGTGAGAATAGTAAATTTTATCCCTCCGCAATCCAACACTTTCCCTATTGATGCACTGACTGGGGTGGGTATAGTAAATTTTATCCCTCCGCTATCCAACACTTTCCCTACTGTTGCACTGACTGTAGTGGGAATAGTACATTTTATCTCTCCGCTATCCAACACTTTCCCTACTGTTGCACTCACTGGAGTGTGACTAGTATTTTTTACCCCTCGGCTATCCAACACTTTCCCTACTGTTGCACTCATTGGAGTGGGATTAGTAATTTTTACCCCTCCGCTATCCAACACTTTCCCTACTGTTGCACTGACTGGAGTGGGAATAGTATATTTTATCCCTCTGCTATCCAACACTTTCCCTACTGTTGCACTCTTTGGATTGGGAATACTAATGTTTACCCCTCCGCTGTTCAACACTTTCCCTATTGTTGCACTCATTGGAGTTGGAAAAGTAATTTTTACCCCTGCGCTATCCAAAACTTTCCCTACTGTTGCACTCATTGTAGTGGGAATAGTAATTTTTACCCCTCCGCTTTCCAACACATTCCCTATTGTTGCACTGACTGGAGTGGGAAATTTAAGTTTAAAGATTTTTAAATAGTTTAATGTTTTAATTTATAGTAGAATGTTTTTTAATAGATATTATGTTATTGGTATATATATATATATATATATATATATATATATATATATATATATATATATATATATATATATGCTCTCAAGTCTTTTCCCTTACGCGTTTGAGCTCCAAATGAGCCTTGATCACAGGTGAGGCTGCTTGCCTGTAAGGTGACTACGTGCTGATTTGTATATAGCCAGGCTGTCACGTGACTCTCATAATGCTAAAGAATACATGTCCCAAGATGTACTGTTAATATGCAATGTTCCTTTACAACTGCAACATTTTTTTAAATCAAACATAATTGTGTCCAAGTATTGACGGTCTGTTTTCATGTTATGCCTTTCAGTGCATCTAAAATAGAAAGAACCACGTGCATTTTTAAAACAGTCGACTGCGTTTCCAAATCGAGGATTCATTGTTTTTCATATATATATATATATATATATATATATATATATATATATATATATATATATATATTATATATTATATATGTGTTTAACTTTTTTAAATTAAGTTTATTTGTTATATTTGTTAAAATGTATATTAAATGTAACTTATTTTTTTAATTAATTTTATTGTGTAATATATTTAATATGTATTTTATATATATATTTATAAAATGATATTTTGTACAACTATATTTATGACATCGATATTTTTTCCAATATTTTTGTACTTACCATTATAAATACAGCATGTCGATATTTTTGACATCGATATTTATAATTCGATATTGTGGTTTGGGGATATTTCAGGTGTCGCTATTCTGTCAGTGAACCGTGCAGAGAGGAGGGGCGTAGAAGTGGAGTAGAGAGGCACAGAGTGGAATGGCATAGAGTTGAGTAGGATGTCATAGAGTGGAGTAGAGTGTTGTAGAGTGGACTGGAGTGGCATAGAGTAGAGTAGAGTAGAGTGGTGTAGAGTATGGAAGAGTGAAGTGTCATAGAATGGAGTGTTGTAGAGTAGAGTGTCGTAGAGTGAAGGGTCTTTGAGTGGAGGGTCGTAGAGTGTCATGGAGTGTCATGGAGTGGAGTAGAGTGGGGGGGCGTGGCCAGCTGCCGAGCATGGCGGACGTGAATTGAGAGAGCTCCGGAACCCGAGCTCAATTATCCTGAATCCATATGCATCCTGACTGGTAATTACGGCACCAAACCGGCCGCAAGTGAAGCGCAACGGGCGAGCAGCGCGCCGATGCCTGAAACTACGACAACCCCGGCTTTCAGAGGCTCTGAGACCGGGATTAGAGAGACGGCTGCTGCGGGGGGAAGGGCCGAGTTGCGGCGCAGTTCAACGACGGCGCCAACAGGGTACCCCCTCAGATCGTGCAGCGACCGGGGCCTGC
Source organism: Calotriton arnoldi (assembly GCA_963921515.1). Taxonomy (NCBI): domain Eukaryota; kingdom Metazoa; phylum Chordata; class Amphibia; order Caudata; family Salamandridae; genus Calotriton; species Calotriton arnoldi. Next base: position 409,269 of record CAWUFW010014280.1, on the reverse strand, counting down.
CTGGGCGAAGCTGCGATGTCCCTCAAGGAGAAGAGTCTGCCCTGCGGAGCGACGAGTAGCTAACCGGAGACCCGACCTCTGGCCCTGGGGCGCAGCGACCCGCGAGCGATCTCAGCCCTGCCCGGCGCTAACTACTGGAGCGCGGTGTAAACCTGGGACTGGGCCAGGCCTGCACGGCGGGATCGCGCTGAGGGCCCTTTGATTCTGTACATCGCTCCTGCCTGGGGTCCGGGAGTCGGCGTGTTGCTTCCCCCCTCCCCCCCCTGTGAGTGGCTCAGGGATCGAGGGCCCGGCAAGACGGGGAGGTGCGACGAGCTGCGGGCCTCCGCTACACAGGCCCCCACAGACGATCCGAGTTGTCGGAGAGCGGAGTCCCCCACACAAGACACTGACGCGACGGTGAGACAGCGGGGATCGGACCTTTCTTTTTGGATGTGCTACCTTTGTAGGAGCGGGGGACGTCAACCCAACTATTATCTTTGTGGTCTGCTTTGGAGGACTGGCACTACTGTGAGGAGAACGTGGGAGGCTCACACCTGCTCTCCTGTGGATGGTATATGAGCGCAAGGAACCCTACTGAGCAAGCAGGTAATGCGGGGGAGAGGGATGGGACAGTGACTGTGGCTGCGGACATATGGCGACTCCCTTCCTCCCCCGACCCCCTCCATCATTGAGTCTGGCATACCCTGTACAACGGTGTCCCCAGAGCTACAGTTGCCGGCGATTGTAATCGCGTTGGGCATTATAAACAGCTGAGTGCGTTGTGTTGGTGGCTAAACGCAGCGCAGAATCCTGTGGCGTGCGCTGTATCCCCTGCGCCTGCAACAGACTACCCTGGACCTTAGGAGCTTTCTTCTTTGTGATGGCTGCCCTGCCCGGCAATCGCAGTTGGGGCTGAGAGAGTGTCCAGTGGCATATGCTATTGCACGACACCTGCGGTTTGTTGCCTAGCTGGACTCTTCGTGCATTTTGTACACGGATCTCCTACATAGCGTGGGATACCAAGTGCTACAGTTTATTGTGTATTAGTTTACTGTTCATCTTGTTTGGTCTGGCCTGTTTTAGGTTGTAGGCGTGACCTGGTATTATGTTTAGGTTGGGGGTTACATGGCTCTGGCACATTAATGGCATTAAGTCTCACAAGATTGCATACTCCACTGCAAAGTAGAAGAATCACGTGATTGAATGGCTCAGCATATGCTAGACAAATATAAATTTGTTACATGGAACGTCCGGGGGTTAGGCTCCATACACAAACGACATAGAGTACACGCATTTTTACTACGCCGAGGGGCGCAGGTGGTCTTCCTTTAAGAATCGCACCTAATGGAAACAGAGGCTGCAAAAATGAGGAAGAAATGGAGAGGTCAAGTCATATCCCCAAATTACTCTGCCTTTGCTCGGTGGGTGACGAGCTGGATAAGAGGGGGAGTACCATTTGTTGTGCTGGACAAACGCGTAGATACACAGGGCAGGTACATATTCCTACGCTAAAACATTAGACGGAATACCGGTTATACTTGGAAACATGTATGCTCCCAATCATGACCAACACAAATATTTCATGAGTCTGAATTCAATACTGGCGGGGTGGGAAGTCTATCCATGGCTCATAGGGGGCGACTGTAATGCGGTGATGGACGTCACCCTGGATCGATCACATCCTCCCCTGCGAGACACGATAGCTAACAAGCAGGCAGAAGCCCTCTGCGAATGGGTGAAGGGTTGGTCACTGTGTGACACGTGGCGACTAAGAAACCCGCTGCACAAGGAATATTCTTTCTTCTCCCCGGTACACCAGTTGCACACCAGGATAGATAGAATCATGTGTTCTACCTCCATAGCTGATCAAATTACAGACACCACTGGCTAGGCTGTATGAGAAATTAACAACCTGTGTCCGATATGGCCAAGGGGGCGAATGTACCCCTAATTTTGACGTTAAAAGAGGTATCCGTCAAGGCTGCGTCTTGGCACCTTTGCTTTTTATCTTATTTATTAATGAAGTAGACGCAGCCCTTAAATTGATACAGGCGGACGCCCCACAGGCTAATGGTGAAGATATACCGGTCCTGCTTTATGCAGACGATGCGGTTCTTTTATCCAGAACACCGATTGGTCTAGGGCGCCTTATCGACGGTTTTGTAGATTTTGTAAAGGGGAGGAAACTGTTGATAAACAAGGCTAAAACTTTCACTATGGTCTGTGGTACCAAACCTAAGAAATTAATGAATTATTTCATTGACGGTGAAAAAATAGAATCTGTTGACAATTTCTGCTACCTGGGGATTACATTCTCAGGAAATGGAAAATGGTCACGTGAACTATCAAATGTTCGGTCTAAGATGGCCAAAAGCATGTATGGGGTATTTAGTTTTGCCTCTAAGTTAGGGGATCGTAGATTAAAGGATATGCTCCATATTTATAAAGCCAGATGTGCCTCTATCGCTCTATATGGTGCCGGGGTTTGGGGTTATTCCTCATGCCAAGATGTGCAGGTTGATGAAAATTCTTTCCTAAAAAAGCTTTTATGCCTGCCCCCGTCTGCATCATCAGAACTTATTCATAGCGAGGTGGGGCTTGAGTATCTAATCGACTTGATTGCAATGAGACCTGTTTTATTATGGAGATTAATATGGCCAAAGGAGGAAACATTATTTACACAGACCATTATTAAGGATTGTTTGCGACTAGACAACTGTCATAAAATTCCATGGTTAAATTATATTTCAATAGTTCTCAAAGAAATATTTAACTCCCCCATCTCTGGAAACCCTCAGGACATGTTAATTTTGAATAAACGGGAGATCAAGGGTGGTTTTTTGGCCTATAAGAAGGAGTGCAGGCTGCGTACCATGGGGAATCAAGCAACATATCAGTTGTACCACTCGTATATTGATACCACTGGTTTCCAAAGTTATTTAACCTTTGTTACCAAACCATCTCACCGTTTCGTTTTAACTAGGATGAGATTGGGTCTCGTACATCATCTAGTTGCGTTTCCAGAAATCAAACAGCATTCAGATAGCCCCTGTCCTTGTGATAAACACACTAAACAAAGCACTCTGCACTTTCTGCTACTATGTGAATTATACTTGAATTATAGAATTGCCTATCTTAAACCATTGTTTCATAAGTATAATGTTAAAACTACACGAGCTGCTATGTGTTTATTGTTTACATTAGGAGACCCCGAGATCTGTTATTGTATATCTACTTTCATTTTAAAATCATTTTATGCTAGAAAAAGTATGGTTTTTAATTGATTGAAAGAATGATATACAGGTCCCGTGTATATATATTCATGTATGGAATTTTTCGTGTTTAGAATTTTAATGAAATTGTAAAGGATATACTCTATGCTTGTACGATTCGCTTTTATGGTTGCTTTTTTGTGAACCGAATAAAGCTTAAGAAACGAAACGAAACGAAACAGACACCACACACTTAGCAAAGACCTTCTCGGATCATAACGCCCTGCAGACGGTTTTTAGTTGGGACAGAATACCTACCCCAGTCCCCACGTGGAGGCTATGGCCTCAAACACTGGAGGACTCGGCGTTTCGCAGCACGCTCTCCACAATACTGCAAAACTATTTTACAGAAAATAGACACACTGCTACCACAATACTGGTCGAGTGGGATGCCGTGAAGGCGGTCGTGAGGGGTGCAGCAATTAGCGCCACAGTGGGAGCCAGACAAGAGGTGCATAGAAAGCTACAAGACATAGAGACCAGCATGTCACGACTAGAACAGGAGGCAGCGCGTGACCCCACGCAACAGGCATCGCTGCAAGAGGCATGCATCCAATATGCAGAACTGCTCGAAACACTGAGACTAATTGACTATAGATCTTACACACAAACACATCATTCGGACGCCGACAAGTCGGGTACCCTCTTAGCAAAACTGATTAGAAATGATCCTCCCACTACTGTTATTAGCCGCGTTAAATTGCCAGGGGGAGAGACTGTGGCCACACAGTGTGACATTAGTGACGCCTTCAGTGACTATTACGAGGGGCTGTACAGTGCACCACGCTCCTTGGGGGAGTTCTCTATCGACGAGTGTCTCATGGATCTACCGTATCCACAACCCCCGACAGGCATGCAGAAGGACCTGGAGGGACTTATTACCAGGGCAGAGATTAAAGCAGCTATAGGCGGACTCTCGCGTAATAAAACACCGGGCCCAGACGGACTGCCGGTGGAATTCTTTGATGCATACTCTGAGATATTAATACCGCGCTTGGAGGAGTTATATAAGACATCGCTCGAGGTGGGACATCTTCCTTGCACCACTGCCCAGGCACTGGTGGTGTCCTTGCCCAAGCCAGGTAGGGACCCGGCAGACATGTCAGGCTATCGCCCCCTGTCACTGCTGTGTACGGAATGTAAAATTTTAAGCAAGGTATTGGCTAATAGAATTCAGCTATACCTTAATAGGTTGATTCATATAGATCAGTGTGGGTTTATACCAGCTAGGAGTACCTCATTAAACCTACGCAGACTGCATCAGATCATGTCTACTGATCTTGCACACTATCCAAACGCTGGCTGCATATCCCTGGACATGAGACAAGCATTCGATACGTTGTTGTGGGAATACATGTTCAGGGCCATCGCACGCTTTGGTTTACCCCCCGAATACGTAAAATGGGTAAAGTTATTATACGCTGCACCCACTGCAAGAGTCCGCACCGGGAAGCTTATCTCCAGGGAATATGGTATCCACAGGGGTACTCGGCAAGGCTGTCCCCTGTCCCCGATATTGTTTGTTCTAGCACTGGAGCCATTGGCAATACGTATACGGCGAGAGGCCACACAGTGCGGTATCCCTATAGGCACATCAACACACCTGGTGTCGGCATATGCAGATGATCTTATCTTATATACGGCAGACCTGTTGGAGGGTTTGGGCTCGCTTCCCCGTATTTTTGCTGACTTCAAATTGATATCAGACTTATCCATCAATGAATCTAAGTCCAATGCCTTTTTCTTCCATGACCAAACACACCCAGACTGTATTGCTTTTGGAGAACTCAAGTTGCCAGTAGCCCCGCACACCTTTAAATACCTGGGCATTAACGTATATCGCTCACAAGCGCACATGTTGGAGGGCAACCTGGGTAAGGCTATTCGGGAATACGGTCGCAGGTAGCTTTCTGGACCACGTTGCCCTTATCGGCTATGGGTCGCGTGGCCTTATCTAAGATGGTAGTACTTCCCCGTCTTTTGTATTATTTCACAAACCTGCCGTTGTTAATACCCGCAACAACTTTTAATACACTTGACACTATCCTGACAGACTTGATATGGGGTACGGGACGACGTCGAATAAGCCTTAAGAAACTCCAACTCAGCACACGGGGGGCGGCCTGGGGGCGCCAGATTTCAGAGCATATTACTATGCATGCCAAGCACAGTGGCTGTCCTACTGGGCAGCAGGGCGCAATTTACAGGAAATTGATTACAGCTCCAGGCACATCGAGCAGGAAAACTCCATGCTTTACTGCTGCCATATAGTAAACCACCCCCAGAGATACCACACCTCCTCCAGACGGCACTACAATTTTGGGGAAAGGCGCTGCGATATACTTCTAGAGGTGGTAGATATGCCGCTAACATTCCATTAGTAGGGGTACCATTGACGAGCGGTAGGCTGACGCAAAGGGTACTCGGACCCTGGTCGGATGTGGGGGTGGAGACTATTGGGGCATTTTTTGGAGATGGGACACTTATGGACCACGACACCTTCACACGTGCTACGGGAGCGCCTGCCACACTATACATGACGCATGCCGCCCTACTGCATTACATTAAAAGACAATGGGCTCCGCAGCGGGAAGAACCCCAGACAAATGAGTTTGTCAAATCTCTGTATTACATGGGAGATGGAAGCCACCTCATTAAATGGTTATACCTCAGCATCCGTACGCATGCCCAAACCCCGCTAGATGACACGTGGACACGGTGGATGGCAGATTTAGGACGGGACTTAACGGACAGGGAATGGGGGGACATATTGGAATATCCGTGGAAAATACCACGTAATGCCAAGTTCAAGTTTATTCAATGTATGATTATACACAGAGCTTACTTGACTCTGCAAAGGCTACACAGAATGTACCCGGAAACGGCACATCACTGCCCCCGATGTAAATTACCTGAAGCAGACCTAATTCATATGGTGTGGACGTGTTTATGCCTTGGGGAGTTTTGGAGGGGGGTTATACGAATATTGGGAAACACTACACGCCTGCCTATGGGGAACATGGCCCTTGAGTGCATACTAGGTATTCGTAGACGGACGAAATCCCAAAAGGTTCAGCTCCGTTTTCTGGACTTGGCGTTTATAGTGGCAAAAAGATCCATCACCATGCGCTGGAAGTCAGCTAGAGCCCCCACCCTATGTATGTGGCATAATGAACTGCTTAGATGGGCGGGAGCTGAAAGCGCAGCGCTGCGTAGAGAGGAAGCCCACGGCCTAAGTAAAAATCCAATCTCCTTGGAGTGGGACGCAATGGTGGAAGCATATAGAAATATCAACCCGGACGATACCTCAGCCGTTCCAAGTACCCAATAGTAACCGTAATAAAATGGTATTAGGTATATTAACCCCTGAAGGTTACAGACGGAGCAGTGTGATCAGAAACTGCATGCAAAGTACTTTAACTAGATGGAGACGGACAATTGATTTATACACTGAACAGCCAGAGGCGGGGGGGGTGGGAATTAGAGGGGAGGAGGAAGGTGTTATTGGGTGTTGATTTGCTATAAGTATTCTGATAAGCGACCTGTACATTATAGTGTGGGAATACACGGCACAGAAATAATTGTTAAATGCAATTTCTCAGGATAATCACGAGGATGACTATGTAATATATTGGATGCAGGCCTTATAAACCAAAGAATTACAATGTTGTATAGAAGATATGAACAATGTGTTTTTTTTGTTTGTTTGGTAACAAAAAAAAGAAAACCCAATAAAGTTTGTTTAAAAAAAAAAAGAGAAATGGAGTGGAGTAGAGTGGAGTGGTATGTCGTAGAGTGGAGTAGAGTATGATGCCATAGGTAGAGTAGAGTGGATAGAGCAGTGTAGAGTAGAGTGGAGTAGAGTGTCATAAAGTGGAGTAGAGTGGAGTAGAGGAGAGTGGCATAGAGGGGAGTAGGATGTTGCAGAGTGGAGTGGCACAGAGTGGAGTAGAGTGTTGTAGAGTGGAGTAGAGTTGCATAGAGTAGGGTGTAGTGGTGTAGAGTGGCATAGAGTAGCGTAGAGTGGAGTGGTGTTTAGTGGAGTGTTGTAGAGTAGAGTGTCATAGAGTGAAGAGTCTTAGAGGGGAGGGTCGTAGAGTGTCATGGAGTAGCATAGAGTGAAGTAGAGTGGAATAATGCGTCATAGAGTAGAGTGGAGTAGAGTAGGGTGGCATAAAGTGGATAGAGTGGCATTGAGTAGAGTGGACTAGAGTGGCGTAATGTGGAGTAGAGTGGCATAGAGGGGAGTAGAGTAGGATGGCATAGAGTGGAGTAACGTAGAGTGGAATAGAGTAGAGTGGAGTGTCGTAGAGTGGTGTGTCATAGAATAGAGTGGCACAGAGTGGAGTAGAATGTAGTAGAGTGGATTGGCATAGAGTGAAGTAGGATGTTTTTGAGTGGGGTAGAGTGGCATAGAGTAGAGTGGCGTAGCATGTTGAAGAGTGGAGTGTTGAAGAGTGGTGTGTCACAGAGTAGAGTGTTGTAGAATAGAGTGCTCTGGAGGGTCATAGAGTGGAGGGTCGTAGAGTGTCATGGAGTGGCGTAGAGTAGAGTAGAGTGGAATAGTGTGTCATAGAGTAGAGTGGAGTGGAATAGGGTGGCACAGGGTGAATAGAGTGGGGGCATAGTAGAGTGGACTAGAGTGGCATAGAGTGGAGTAGATTGGAGTTAAGTAGAGTAGGGTGGCACAGATTGAAGTAGAGTGGCATAGAGTGGTGTGACGTACAGTGGAGTGGGATCGAGTGGAGTGTCGTGTAGTGGAGTGTCATACAGAGGAGTGGAGTGTTATAGATTGAAGTGACATAGAGTGGAGTTTCGTAGAGTGTTGTAGAGTGGAGTAGAGTAGTGTGTCATAGAGTTGAGTGTCGTAGAGTGGAGAAGCATAGAGTGGAATTGAGTGGAGTAGAGTGGCGTGGAGTTGAGTAGATTGGAGTTGAGTGGCGTAGAGTGTGGTAGAGTAGAGTGTAGTAGACTGGCATGGAGTGGCATAGACTGTCGTGGAGTGGAGTGGCGTAGAGTGTCTTTGAATGGAGGGGCATCGAGTGTCATTGGGTGGAGTGGTGTATGGTGGAGTATGCATGGTGTGGTAGTGCACTGCCTTTACAGACAACACATTTTTTATTTAATTGAAATAAATGACCATTTCATTTGGAAAGACATAGAGGAGAACATAAAGCTCATCCTTCAAATGGAACCGGGGAACAAGAGGCATTCCTATGGGAAAAAGTACATATGCCAGTTAAATGGATTAGCTTACTGTCTGCAGTGGTATGGGGACAAGAAGGATGCTGAAGTTTTGCTGAGGGGTTTCAAAGGGAGTTTAAAGTTGGGATACCAGACGCCAAGGGAAAAAAGGTGGGCAGATAATTTGAAATCTGCCAGGGAACATCAAGGTGTGGTGAGGAACAAATTACGAAAAAGATAAAAGAGGGTAGGATGTTCTGACCATTTCTGTATTGGCCTATCAACAATTTGATTATTTCCCCGATTGGCATTGTACCAAAGAAAGAAAAAGAACACTTCCGACTGATATTCTACTTGTCTTGGCCGGAGAATGACCATTACCGGTAAGTAGGCTGGGATAGCATTCAAAAAATTATTGTGGCGTTATGAACATATCGTGGGAAAGCTGGGTGGCAGGATTCTGCAAGGGTGGGCAAACGAGAAAGGGGGTGGGCGCAGGGTGTCAGAACCCTTAAATTTCCACAGGAACGGAATTGAAGCTGGATCCCAATGCCCTCCTTCCAGTGACACCTAACTGCCCACCGTCTAATGTCACTAGCAAGGGGGAAAGGGGAATGGGACAGAGAAGAGACAACTCCTGTCAACTGCTGGACTCCCTCGCAGTGGATTCATCTGGTTCTGTACCTTCTTCTATTCTAGTTGCTATTGCAGTGTGAGGGAAAACCTGAAGCAATAACAACAACGACAAACATTATCATTTGCCCTGAACTAATTAAAATACAATTCTATAAATACAATTTTCCTTTAACTCCATACCAGGCTGATTGGAGGTGTTGCCTCTCTCCTGTTAGTTTATACATATGACAATTTGAAGTCTTTACATGTACTGTGAAAGGACTCTTACGAGTTCTGCTTTCTTCTGTAGTTTCTATGTTGATTGTGGAAGGACTCTTAAAGAGTTCAACTTTCTTCTTACTTATTGACTTCCTTTTTATGGTTCTTTAGAAATCTTTAACCTTTCAACTAAATGTCTATTTCAGTTGTTTTCTTGTGGAGGCTGCTCTTTACTCGCACATAGGTTCAAGGGAGGAAAGGAGAATTTTCGGTAAAGTGCCCGATGTGTATGCAATTTATAAGTCTTAGAACGGGGATCTACTCATGTGACCTTCTTCCCTACGATGTCTGTTGCGGAGAGTCTGCAAGTTTCTGCTGCTTGAATCTTCTCCTTGAACTGTGCAGACTCAGTTGTTAAATGAAAAATAGCGTAGTGAGGGCTGTGCAGACTCAATGCCCCTCACACTCCAAGCCGTCTTCTGCGATGACTCGGAAGACTCTGAACCGCTGGGGGTGACTGCGCAGACTCAATGCCCCTTACTCGCCAAGCCGTCTTCTGCGACGACTCGGAAGGTCCGGAACCGCTGGCAGTGACTACACAGACTCAGAGCTCCAGCACTTTCAACTAGGAGCTCTGATACTTCCGGATTAAACCCAGTATTCAGGAACGGCTTCCGACTGAATCCCGATATGCAGATTTCTCCGAAACTGCTAAGACTGAATTTGAAGCAGGCTAAACTCTTTACGCTGATCTTCTTCGCCGACTCAAAAGACTAACGCGTAGGCGATTTCAGGAAATCTAATTTTAACTAAAGGTTTGTTGAATATTAACTACTTATTTTCTAAAACCACACTGAATCTCAGGAGATGACGGTTAAACAGTAGTCTCCTAAACGAAGTCAAAATTGAAGTGCGCAGTTTAGAACTCCCCAAGCTCTGAACAAAGGAATTCTAAGAATGCACCAAATGCCTCTCAAACTTTAACTAAAGGAGTGGCCATCTTACACTGCCTAATCTCCACCCATACTGGCTATGGTTTCCCAAAGATTAACCCCAGGACGCCTAAAACGTACTTTGCTCCTCCTGGAACTAACAACCTTTCTAAAATATTGTCTAGCCGCAGCACAGACATGCAGAGTTCTGACAGTAGCCCCTCTCAAAGGCAGTTTAAACGGCTTAGGTTTAGAAGGATTCTGTAAATGGAATTTGTGGGTTAATCTAGGAGCATGAAGATTGTCTGCAAATTCCCAAGACCGATCCTCTGGTCCATAACCTTCCAATCAATGAGATAATAAAGCCTTCCTCTTGATCTCTTTGAGTCTAAAATTCCCTTCACTTCATATTCAGATTGTCCGTTAACTAAAAGTGGTGCAGGAACCTTGGAACATCTGTTATTAGCTGCACATCTTTTAAGAAGGGATCCATGGAATACTGGATGAATGCTTAGGTCATGAGGCAATTTCACTGTAACTGGTCCCATAATCGTTTCAATTGAATATGGTCCCACAAAAAATGGTTGAAACTTCTTGCATCCTTTCAAACGAAGATGCCGAGTCGACAACCAAACCTGCTCTCCAATTGTATATTCCGGTGATTGTTTCCTATGCTTATCTGCACGTTTCTTATAACATTCTTTTGCTTTCACTAAATTACTGACTGCAGATTTATGAAGACTCCTTAACTCTTTCACCCAACTTCTAACTGCTGGAACCTTAGAATCTCCCTGATAGACTAGGAGATTATGAGTCTTCCATAATTTAAAAAGAAAGGGGAATATCCTGTAGATACATTCTTAGCATTGTTATGTGCAAATTCAGCCAGCCACAGTAAATCTGACCACTCCCCCCCCTTGATCCAAAAGACTTAGCCTAAGAAATTATTCCAATTCCTGATTAGTTCTTTCCGTTTGGCCATCAGTTTCTGGGTGATAACTAGTGGAATATCTAACCTCCACCCCTAGTTCTTGCAGAAATGCCTTCCAAAAATGTGAAATAAATTGAGGGCCTCTATCTGACATAACAATCTTTGGAATCCCATGAATCTTAATTACATTTTCACAGAACAATTTAGCTACTTGTTTGGCTGTTGGAACTCCTTTCAAGGAAACAAAATGACTCATTTTAGTAAAAACATCCACAAACACAAGAATGGTGTTACGACCTTAACTCAAGGGTAAATCTACAATTAAATCCATTGTGATCGTATGCCATGGATGAGGAGGAACCGGCAAAGGTTGCAATAAGCCCTGAGGAGACTGTCGGACTGATTTCCCTCTTGTACAGACTTCACAGGTCGTCACATATTGTTGAATGTGAGTCTTCATGTTAGGCCACCAAAAATAACGTTTTATAAAGTCAATAGTCTTCAACATGCCCTTGTGACCAGCCAATGGGAAATCATGACATTCCTGCAAGGCTTTCTTTTGAATCTCGGATGTTGGTAGAAACAAAGCTCCCTTATAATATGGCAATTGGTTGGACAACACTCTTTCCGAATCTTGTTCGCACCAAGCTTGCATTTCTTCCAGTGTCATATTCTGCTTAACTTCTTCTTCAAAATCCACTATAGAAATTGCACAGATTATCTTTGACTCAGGTATAATAGACTGCTCTTCCACTTGATGTCTTTGCTCTTTTGTCTGAATCCGAGATAAAGCATCAGCTTGCCATTTTTATTTCCTGGTCGATAAGTAATGATGAAATCGAAATCAGCAAAATAAAGGGACCAGCAAAGTTGCCAGGGGTTAAAGTTCTTGCTGATTTCAAAAATTGAAGATTCTTATGATCATTAAATACTGTCACAACATGTCTGGCCCCAAGCAAATAATGCCTCCAATCTTCAAAAGCCTCTTTTACTGATAGCAACTCTTTCTCAGCAACTGTGTAATTGATTTCAGCAGGACTTAATTTCCTTGAACGATAAGCAACAGGATGTAGTTGCCCAGTGGTCTTATGACGTTGAGAGAGAACACCTCCAATTGCTTGATCAGATGCATCAGCTTCAAGATAAAAAGGTTCAGCTGGATCAGCATGTAACAAAATTGGAGCTGTAGTGAAACTTTCTTTTAAGTATACAAAGGCTTGTTCTGCTTCTTCTGACCACTGGAATCTTATTCCTTTCTTTAATAATTTAGAAATGGGAACAATCTTCTGGGGAAAATCCAGAATAAACTAGCAGTAAAAATTAGCAAAACCCAAAAATCTTTGAACTTCTTTAACATCCTTTGGGGAAGGCCAAGTGACCACTGAGTTTACTTTCTTAGGATCCACACTTACTCCTTTCGGTGACAAGACAAATCCAAGGAACTCCACGGTGGTGACACTAAAAGCACACTTTTCCAGCTTCACATATAAATTATTCTCAAGTAGCCGAGTTAGAAATGTTCGAACATGTGTTGAATGTTCCTAAGGATCTTTAGAGAAAATCAGGATGTGATCTAGATACACAATTGCAACCTTGTCAATAAGATCTCCCATGACATCATTGATAAAATGTTGAAACGCTGTCGGAGCATTACAAAGGCCAAAAGGCATCACTTGATATTTAAATAAACCATATCTGGTTCGAAAAGCTGACTTCCACTCGTGACCCTCTTTCACCCAAATAAGATGGTAAGCTCTGCGCAAATCTAGTTTTGTATAAATCTGAGCCTCTTTCAACTGATCTAACAAAACTGAAATCAAAGGCAATGGGTATCTGTCCTTAATTGTGATCAGATTTAAGGCCCTGTAGTCAATACAGATTTCCAAAGTTCCTTCCTTCTTCGGAATGAAAAATAATGGAGAGGAAACCGGAGACAGTGATGGTCGGATAAATCCATTGACCAGATATTAGTCTAAATATTCTTTTAAATATTTGTTTTCATTTTCTGTTAAAGCGTAGATTCGACTGCACGGCAGCACAGCCCCTGGTTCAAGATCTATAGTACAGTTGTATGGATGGTGAGGTGGGAGTCTTTCAGCTTTGCTTTCACTAAAAACATCTAGAAGATCCTCATATTCCGAAGGTATAGTTGTAGCATCAATTAAGCAAATGGACTCCCCACCATGGGATGCCTGGGACGGTCCTAGATTCGATTGCCTCTTGAGGAAACAATGTTCCAAACAATAACTTGATTTCATTTCCACAGTTCTGTTCTCCCAGTCTATGGTTGGATTCTGTTCCGAGAGCCAAGGCAAACCCAGAATATGCTGAAACTGTGGAGCATCAATAAGATTGAATTGAATGGTCTCATGATGTCCATCTGACTTCCATAACTCCAGGGGTTCCGTATGGCTGATGATGAGGCCTGAAGACAAATTATTTCCATCAACTGCAAGTACTGGTTCACTTCTTTCTTTCATTAGAGACTTTATTCCAATTCTTTGGGCATATTTCAAATCACGGAAGTTACTTGTAGCTCCTGAATCTATCATAATTGCAACTCCAGGAATTTCTTGATCTCTGAATTTGATAGTTACATGTAAAATAAGGTGGGGCGGCATAGTCTGTAAGGAATTTATGATCTGATGTGATTCTAGAGTCGTCTTAGAGCTCTCCACCACCAGTGCAACTTCGCCTACTGGTGGCTCTTGTCGTTTCCCTTCTGAATCTTCTTTGGACATTCCTTTACAAAATGTCCCGACCCTCCACAGTAGAGACACAGATTCTTATGTCTTCTCAGATCATTTTCATCCTTGGTCAACGGACCTCTTACTGTTCCAATCTGCATTGGCTTTACCCTCAGAGAAGTCTCTGTACTCTTAGTTGTCTCAGATCTCATTCGATCGAATCGATAGGAATTCTGCCTAAAGTCTCTTCTTTTTTCTCCTTTACCCTCCGATCCTCGAAAATCAATTTCCAACACCAAATCTATAAGAGCTGCTAACTCGGTAGGTCGATGGGGAATTTTAGGTAAAACATCTTTTAAGTCATCACGTAACCCTCTGTAGAAGAGAGCTGCTCTTTTCTCTTCTGGCCAATTGGTCTCCACAATTAGTTTATTGAAATGGGCCAAATAAGTCACCAAGGGCCATATGTATCAAAATGTTGTTTTGCGATTCTCAAATAGCGATTTTTTGCGAATCGCTATTTGAGAATCGCGAAACGCAATGTATGTAGGATTTGCAAAAACTTTTGCGAATCCTACATATTCCTTAATTGCGAATCGCAAATTGCGATTCGCAATTAAGGAATACCTCCCATTCATTCCTATGGGCCAGGAGGCCCATAGGAATGAATGGGGAGACATTCGCAATTTGCGAGTACCCATTAGGTACTCGCAAATTGTGAATGCAATTTCAAGGATGCAAGGGTGTCAAAGGACACCCTGTTGCACCCTGAAATAAGCATGGGTGCAGATGTGGCGCACATACATGCCCTTAGGGCATGTATGTGCGCCACATGGCACTTTGAAAAATGCAAAAAAGTGCATTATTCAAAGAAATCGCAAATTACCACCAACATGAAGTTGGTGGTAATTTGCGATTCCTTAAGCCAAAATCGCACAACTTGGGTGCTTCCTACATTGCATTTAAGGAATCGCAATTTGTGATTCCTTAAATGCATTAGCAAAATAGGGAATCGCAAATTTTGCGATTCCTTATTTTGCGAGTGGGTTTTCCTTTCATACATTGCACACAGCAAAATTGCGATCGCAAACTCTGAAATTCTGCGAATTTCAGCGTTTGCGATCGCAATTTAGCTTGATACATATGGCCCCAACTCTTTGTTTCCCTGACGCAGCTCCAACAGCTCATTATCAGTAGCTTGGGACACCCTTCTACAACACATAAAATGCAATGAACATTGAGTAAAAAAGACTTGAGCTTTCTGAGGGTTTCCACTATACCTTTCTGGGGGTGACTACGCAGACTCGGTGCTCCAACACTTTCAACTAGGAACTCCGATACTTCCGGATTAATCCCAGTACTCAGGAACGGCTTCCGACTGAAGCCCGATATGCTGATTTCTCTGAAACTGCTAAGACTGAACTTAAAGCAGGCTAAACTCTTCTACACCGATCTTCTTCGCCGACTCAAAAGACTAACGAGTAGGCGATTTCAGGAAATCTAATTTTGACTAAAGTTTTCTTGAATATTAACTACTTATTTTCTAAAACTACACTGAATCTCAGGAGATGACCGTTAAACAGTAGTCTCCTAAACGAAGTCAAAATTGAAGTGTGTAGTTTAGAACTCCCCAAGCTCTGAACAAAGGAATTCTAAGAACACACCAAATGCCTCTCAAACCCTAACTAAAGGAAAGGCCATCTTACACTGCCTAATCTCCACCCATACTGGCTATGGTTTCCCAAAAATTAACCCCAGGACGCCTAAAACGTACTTTGCTCCTCCTGGAACTAACAACCTTTCTAAAATCTTGTCTAGCAGCAGCACAGACAATCAGAGTCCTGACACAGGGTAAGACGGTCTTTAGCATGGCAGGTATCGTGTCAGTATGCCAGGATAGCTATGAGCTGGTCATTTTTTCTATACTAATGTTACAGGTGTTTTTGGAGCATTTAGGATGTTGGAGCTGTTGGTTTGAAAGACGGTTGGGAGGGTGAAGGATTGAGATGTGAATAGCGAACACGAAGGTGTAAAAATAAGAGTTACGAGGTTGAAAATGGATCAGAGGACGGAGAGGTTGTTCCTGAGAACATATTGGGTTGAGTGCTTGTGCCCGGTACATTGATGTGAGTGATATCAGATGGGCAGCGTTAGTATTGGGGGTGGATTTTTTTCCATAAAGACAGTTCCAGGGGAACAGCTTTGTAGTTGTTGGTGGTGTTGCAAAAGGCGTTATGAGCATTAAGTTCACGGGGATAACAGCACACACATCTAAGATTGGAGCAGCGACAAAAGTGGGGAAGAGGGCCTGGGAACCTTGCAGGATAGAAAGGATGCGGAGGTGGTCCTTCGAATGCTACAATGCATAGATATGCATTGAATTAGAGGAGAATTGATACCGTTGTAAATAGCTTTTTGCTGGTTGTTGTTTTTTAGGTTCTGTGCAGAGCCCCTTAAGCAGTAAGATGACAGTGTAGATTTGTGGCCACACCTTTGTAAAATAGGTAGGACACCAGGCAACATTACAATTAGGGGTCGGCGGAACTCACGGAGTTTTACTCTCCGAAATTCCACGGAGTTACATAAAAACTCAGCGAGATTTTACAGAGCTCTGCCCACCCCTAGTCATTGGGCAAGTGCAGCCTTTTTTCCGTTCTACACAAACACCGTCTGCATTATTTATACATCATATAAAACTCTGTTTCATTATCCAAAGTAGCCTTAAAATACATCTCAAGTGAATTAAGGGAAGGAACAGGAAAGATTAAGTTAATGAAAGGCATTGAAACGCCGGGGAACTGTCCATAGTAATTACTGGTTTATGAATCTCATACCGCTGCCAGGAAAAAACACACCAAACCTCAGGACTTAAAACCCCAAAAAGTATTTCAATAAATGCGACAGAACATCTGTCACATGCAACGTTGTCTCGAAATTCCAATCAAAGTATTGTACCTGCGCAGACGCATCCCCCAAAGCCATTGGTTAATCCCCGGCATAATCCAGTGCTGTTAGAAATATCTGCATGTTTGGAAAATAGAGCAAATTATTCTGTGAAAAACTACGTCTGCTGCTCCGTGGATGTTGTATACTTACGTGTACTTCCCTTAGCGACCACCGAATCCAAGGTAGAACACTGTATATGTAATGTAGAATGTTGGTGGGACATGAAGTGGAAGACTGGCTTGCAGGCTGGACATGCACTACTGGCTCCTGACAAATAAGTACTTGCACATTTACCTTGTGTATGTCGTACTTAACAAATTGGCGACGATTTGTCTGGAGCTTAACCCACGCAACTGCAACTGCTATTTTACTGCTACTTTCTACAATTTACAAAATAAGTAGCAACTGAAAATTCTGCACGTCGTTTCTGTCCACTGTATGTCCATTTACTACAAAGGCAAGCTTCCCTACTCGGCGATATATCGGAGCACCTTACATCCATTTCGGGAACAAATCTGTTCGCTGGAATCTATTCGAACCTGATTTCGACGAAAAATAAGGATACTACCGATATCTACTTAACGTGAGTTCTTCACCTTGTGTTTCTACATCTGGGGAAACCTATTTAAGGAGAATTCTACCATTTTTTGCATAAATTGATGTTTCTACAGACTTTTTAGAGGCTTGTTTACCTTCAACCTTCCTTGTCCGTTAAACGGCCATTGTTCCACGCTCCATCTTCTTCAGTGGACGTCACTGGGAGCCTGGAACCATCGTGTAATCTTCGGAATCCGGTGAGTGCTTCTTCGTTGGAACCTTCTTCTGCTTATCCAGAACTCTCTCTGAGTGTTCATACGTCATAAGCACGGCACGTCTTCTTCAAGGGTCATTAACGTGACCTTACGTTGCATCTACGTTCGTGCTTCCAGTTATTTTTTTCTTTTTCTAATTCTCTCATTTAACTTTACTTGTTATACGGAAGCAACACGGAGGCAACGACATATGAAGCAACGCGGAGGCAACCCAACATTATTGTGTTGATCTTGGAATTTTTATAACACACGTAAGTTCCTTCTTTTGACTCTGCCGCCTCCATTAATTACTTGTCAGTTTCAGCGATTTTAATTCGTTCCATTCTTCCATCTTGTGGCTGATTATTTTTATTACCTTAAGGATTCTACAAGACTAATACTTCTACAACGAGTACTGCTTGCCAAGATTTCTTACAAGATCTACAATATTTAAGTACTGCTTGCCAAGATCTTCGTACAAGTTCTACAATACTGTTATTCTATTTCGTTTATTTTTCTCTGCATCTTTAGGATGGCAACCCAAAATTTTTCAATTCAGAATCCACATTCATTTTGGGTTACTGGTACAGAACCTCCACTCAAATGGAGCGAGTGGAAAGATTATTTTCTAAATTACATTGCAGCTATTGATGAAGCTGGTAAAATGAGTGCTAAGCAAAAGAAGCGCATTTTGCTACATTCTTTGGGTCCTTATGGGTTAAAAACTTATAATCAGATCTCTAAAATGCCTGTTGTGGGTGATGCCAACATTTTTCTTGCAGCCTTACATGATCTCGACAGTTATTTTGCCCCTAAGGTTTGTATTGGCATTATACGTTGCAAATTTTTTCAACGTAAACAACTTGAAAGTGAAACTGTGGATCAATACGTTGCTGAGTTAAAAAAAACTTGCTCTGGATTGTAAATTCGGGAATCTCCTAGAGGACCTCATAAGAGATCAGGTGGTTATGCACTCTAGTAATCAAGCTGTTCAAGAGCGGTTATGGGTGAATGGTGACTCTCCTCTTGTTGATATTCTAAGTATTGCACGCAAAGGGGAAATGTCTGGCAGGTGTGCCAAAGAGTTAAAGGATGAGAGTAAAAACTCGAATGTTATTGCTAAAGTTTTTAACAAATCATTTCATCGGTGTGACAGCAAGGAGCATTTGGCTCATAGTAAATCGTGTCCTGCCCTTAAACAAAAATTTACTAACTGTGGGATTATGGGCCATTATGCCAAAGTGTGTAAAAAGGAAGAAAGTTGGTGTCAAATGTGTACTTGAAGATAATTTCACTGAGGATGATTACGATCGAAATTTTGATGATGGTAATGCTGACATGAATTTAGCTGAGAGATTAGTTCTCAACATTGATGATGACACTATTATGAACAAACCAGAATGTTTGCTAAGCATTGGTGGTGTAGAGATAAAAAATTTTGCTGACTCCGGTTCACCATATACAATCATCAATGAACATCTATGGAACAGTAAATTTGTAATTAAAGTGGGAGATACCTTACTTGAGTCAGACATACACCCTCAAGGATATTCTGGCGAAACAATTGAAATGTTGGGGTATAGATGGTTTACCCTTAGATTCAAGGGTAGAAGCACTCGAGCCAAATTATACATTGCAAAAAAAGGTCCAGCTGTTTTGGGTTGGTTGGACCAAGGGAAACTTCACATTGTACTAGATCCCAATAGCGAGGATCAAGTTAAAGTAATAGATGATGGTACATTTACTGCTAATACTATGTCCACTTTGTTTCCTGAAGTTTTCAGCGAAGTTTTAGGCAACCTAAAGAATTTTGAGCACCGTATTGTTCTTAAAGATGGTGCTATTCCCAAAATTCATAAGTGTAGGAACATACCTATTATGCTTAGGGATGAAGTAACTGCTGAACTGAACAAATTGGTAGCGATTGATGTAATAGAACCTATCCATGGTTCAGAGTGGATTTCTCCATTAGTGGTAGCACGACGCAGCAATGGAAAAATCCGCTTATGTGTGGATTTGCGCCATCTCAACGATAATATAGTAATTGATCGTTTTCCATTGCCCAAGATCAATGAAATGGTCAGTAGCCTCAAGGGTGCTAAAGTTTTTTCGACAATCGATTTGTCATCGGCGTATCATCAAATTTCATTGACGCCAGAGTCGAGGAAACTAACAGCCTTCATTACACCCATAGGCTGTTTTCAATTCAAAAGGATGCCATTTGGACTAGCGTCCGCGGCTGCAGTTTTCCAGAGAATAATGTCTAACCTATTTAATAAAACTGCGGGTACCAGATTCTTTCAGGATGACATCCTTATTTTTGGAGAAAACAAATCAAGTCATGATACTACACTTAAAAATGTAATGAGTACTTTAAAAGAGAATGGTCTCACAGTGGAATTATCTAAATGTAAATTTGCTGCAGAAAAAGTCTCTTATTTGGGACATGAAATTAGTTCTGATGGGGTGAGACCTAAAATTATCTTAGTCAATGCCATTAGAGAAGCACCCATCCCAACCAATAAGGATGAGTTAAGGTCCTTCTTAGGATTGGTAGAATATTGCTCTAAATTTATTCCCCATTTTGCTTCAAGATGCTTTAATATGCGACAATTATTAAAAAATAGAATCAAATTTGAATGGTCCAAGGCATGTAATGATGAATTTGTCCTTCTCACCACTACCATTGATAAAGTTCAAGCTTTAGAAGGTTTTGATCCCAATTTAAACAGTTATATTACCACCGATGCCAGTGGAAAAGGGTTGGGGGCTGTATTGTCACAAAAGGATATCACTGGTAAAGAGGTCATTATCTCCTTTGCTTCTAGAGCTTTAACCCCCACTGAGACACGGTATCCAGCAATCGAAAGGGAGGCTCTAGCCTGTGCTTGTGCTCTTAATCATTTTAGAGCTTTCGTGTTGGGAAAACCAGTCACAATACTGTGCGATCATAAACCTCTTGTCAAATTGTTAACAACTGAAGGTGCTGTTAACGCTTCTGCCAGAATTGCCAGGTTGTCCATTCGAATGCAGGACTTCATTCATAAAGTGGTGTACTTACCTGGTAAGGATAATGTACTGGCAGACTGTTTATCAAGGTTACCTCTCAAGTTGGAAGAATGCGAAGATGATATTTGTGACAATTTTCAAGTTGCATTTGTTCATGGCGATGGTGGTTGTGCTGTGAGCAAGGAAGAGTGGGCACTTGAGTGTGCTAAGGATGATGAGCTCAAACTAGTTATGGAATGCATTCATGATAATTGGGCAGTCAAGTCCAAACTCAATAAAAAATTGAGACCCTTTTGGGAAGTCAGATCTGAACTTAGTATTGAGAATGACACAGTTCTCAGGGGTGAGAGAATTGTACCTCCCTCTGGGTTACGGAAAACTATTATTCAATTGTGCCATGAGGGTCATTTTGGCATAGTACGGACTAAGAATGTTGTAAGAGATTTGTTTTGGTGTCCTGGAGTTGATGTAGAAGTAGAGAGGTATGTAAGGAATTGTATGAGTTGTTCCACTGCAGATAAAACTTTACAAACCCTGCGTCCTCCCATGTTAGAATATATGCCTCCTCAATGTCCTTGGGATTCTGTTGCTATTGATTTGTTTGGACCTGTTGGGAATGACCAGAAATATGTCATTGTTTTACTGGATCTTTTCTCTAAGTGGCCTGTTGTAGAAGTGGTGGATGCAATTAATACTGCGGTTGTTTTGGAATTCCTTGATAAAACCTTTATTTTTGAAGGGTTACCAAGAATTATTTTGAGTGACAATGGCGTTCAGTTTATGTCTAATGCTGCCAAGGATTATTTTACTAAAGTGGGGATTGTTCATAAAACTACCTCCTTTTACAATCCCAGTGGAAACGGCGTAGTAGAAAGATTCAATCGTGTGATCAAAGGTGTTATCCAATCTGCATGTAATTCAAGATTGAATTGGGAGACACAATTACACAAGGCTGTGTGGACGTACAGAGTTACCAAGAATGATTGTACAGGTCTTTCACCTTTTGTGATGATGAGAGGACGGAGACCCAGATCCAAATATAACCCAGTATGGTTATGCGGTTCTACCTCCTGCCATTGGTCGCCCTCCTTGGTCCGCAGTAAATTAATGGAACATCATGATAAAGTAAAGGCGTATTGTAATGAGAAACGTGGAGCTAAATCTGTTAAAGTTGAGGTTGGCGATTGGGTTCGTGTAAAGAAACCAATTAAAGTTAAAAAAGGTGAAAGTCAATTTTTTGCGCCGGAAGAAGTGGTGGAAGTTCTTAATAATGCTGAAAGAGTAAGAAGTGGAAAAGTGTGGAATATGCACAGTGTTGCCTTGACTTCCAAGTTATTTGGATGTGGTGAATCTTCTCATCAACCTATTCCTGGCGATTTCCACTGGTTGGATTTTGATCTCGTTGGGGAAAGTGAGTGTAAGGATGGAGGGAATGTTCCTAATGATAATGATGATGTTGTTGTGGAAAACAGTGATGGTTCGTGTGTATCAGCCCAGAATAGCAGTGCTACTAGTCAATCGTTTGGAAGCTCAGAGGAAGTAACATCGGAGCAAGTTACTTCCTCTCAGAGTTGTGATGACAGTGTCACTGGAAGAACAAGGAGACCTCCTAAATGGTTGTCAGATTATGTCCATGATGGAATTGAAGCTCGGAATTCTGATAGTTCTGAGTGAGCTGTTCTGTTGTATTACACTGACAGTGGCGGCTGGTGGAATTTGAAACTGGGGGGGCGTATGCAGAACGAATCAACGCATGTGAGCGAGCGCAGCGAGCGAGCCCGACGGCAATAAGGGGGGTTCGGGGGGATTCTCCCCCCGCGAAGAAATTTTAAAAAAATTGGCATCTTTTTGGGGCGATTTTCAGCACTATTTCTGTGATAAATGGACTACAAATTCAGTTCTTCTAGGCATTCATAACAGAAAACTCATACATTATTTCAGAGAATTTCTGGGTTGCCAAGCAAGTCTGACTTCTGAAGAGGGCTGGGGTACTAAGCAAGACTGCTTTGGCTCTACCCTTTCCAATAGAAAACACTAGTTAGCGATGTGAACAAGTTCAATGGACAAATCTGGGGTCTAGGGAGAGTCCCTCTCCTGAGAAAGAAATTTAAAAAAGATTGGCAAATGGTGCATTTTAAAGCAAATGAATGCAGCGATAAAGCAAGGCTTATTAAGCAGTGGGAACATATAGTCTTGAAATATTAAACACATTAAAAACTGCCCCGTATCTTCTTGCATTAATTTGTTCAACAGTTACTGTAATATGTAAATTGTTCTGCATGACAACTTTAGCCCTTTAAAATGTATGCTTGCCCAGTGTCTTGCACTGCATGCAGCATTAACTTTGGAAAAATATGCTCTAACCAGACTTCGGGAAGCACCCACAGCTGCTGGCTGTAACCAGTCATATAGAAATATTTGCAGACAGGTCTTTAAGTGAGATGAAAAACGTGGGTGCTCCCTATAAAGGAACATGCCAAATACATTTCTGTGATTCCCATAGTGTGCCATCAGACCAGTATTTTGGTTTCTCTCTGAGATGTAATTTTATCCAGATAAATGGCACAGCAACTGACATACGCCTAAAGCCTTTCACTGTGATTGGCTTTGTCACTGGGTGTTAGCTGTTTAAGATAAATGAGTAACAACAATGATTTCTTATAAATAATTAACATTGAAAATGTTTAAATTCTGAAATAGTGAGTCTGTGAATTAAATAGCATTCAAGGCCTGTGGAAGGAGTTTTGGCCTTCAATTATGTGTGCTTTATGTTAGGTATGTATCCTCTTTTTTTTCTCTGCATATCTTGTCTATCTGCACATCTTCAACCCCCTCTCTTTCCTCTTCAGCATCCTCTTTTCACTCTTCCCCGAATGTCCTTCCTCACATGTCACTTCACCACCCCCAACATGCACTGCACTCCCTCAAAGATAAGCACTTTAATTTCTCTTACTTTTGCCTTGCAAATATTTTGACATCAGTGTACCCCCTTCACACACATTTCCACAGAATTTCAGTTGCAAATGGAATACACAAATATTGTTCTGTGTGCTCTGCAGAGAGGCCAACCCACTGACAGGCACTTTGTTTGGCTTTAGCCTTAGCGCCTGCGTGCTCACTGCTCAATCAAAGCCCCTCATAAACACTTGGCATGGCTCAAGCCTCAAAGTATGCACAGAAAAAAATACAGATAAACAACCACATTATAAAATAGCTAACTCGTGGGGAATGGAAGATCAAGTAAACATGTAAAATAAGAGAGGAACTAAATCGCTGAAATGCATTCCCATTGACATATTTAACATTCATTGTTTGCAAGTCAATTCATGTTTTTGGCATCAGTGTTAACTTAGGGCCATGTACACAGGGCCAGGTTTAATGCCATACATCAGAGGACTGGCCACTGTAAGCACGTTACACAGTAACCACATATCTCTCGCTTTGGGCCTGACTCGGATATTTGTATCCATTTCACAAGGGAGCAAATGCCGCAGCTCCACTTCTACAGGAGCGAGCAATGTGCAGTGAGGGCCTGGGGTGTCAGTGGGGGGGGTAAGCATGATGAGGGGTCTCGGCACAATATGCAGAACACAGCATAGTAGCATCGATCAAACCAAGGCGTAATGGACGAGTGCATGAGCAACGGCAGCATTGCGGCTGCCAGGCTCAACAGGCACAGGGGGCAGGGTTACAGGCAGCGACTGTGTGAGGTGGGAGACAAGCCTGCATGGGGAGCTCTTACTGGGGGTATTTGTGATTTGACCTTACTTATTCTGAGTGCTGCACTTGTTCTCTGACCTCTAACTGTTATTGGTGATAAAATTGTTCTGTATACCACGCTTGCTCTCGTAAATGCACTTTTAGCGGTGCTCTGCTGTGCTGGCTCTCTCTGCTACAGTTGCTCTGTGTGCTCAGTGTTTGAGTGTTCACGTTTTCTAGGCGCTACACTTGTTTTGGGCCTACATTTGCACTCGGTGCTATACTTGTTTAGTGTGCTGCCCGCACTCTCTCTGTTACGCGCTTATACCCTTTATAATTTGTACTCGTTCTTAATACTACGCCTTTCACCATTCTGTTCTTGTTGGTGCTGTGTTGTACTTGTTTAATTTTGTGTATGTGTTTGTTGTCAATGCTTTGCTGGTTCTCGGCACTACACTTGTTACTCGACTGTATTACTCTATGTACTCACTATATTATCAGTATCTCTCGTTTTGGGCCCTGTTTATTTTCGCATGACATTTGTTCTCTGTTGTTCATCTATGTGCCATGCTGGTCCTTAGTTCTGCACTGGTTATCCGTGCAGCGAATGTTCACAGTGCTGAATTTGTTCTTGCGACTGCACATATTCTCATTGCTGCACAGTCTCTCTCTCGCTACAACACGTGGGTCAGGGTCTGGAGTTGGGCATGTTGTTATCAGCTCTATACTAGCTTCTGGCGCTGTAATTGCTATTCGTGTGCTCGGGGCTGCACTTGTTTCCAATCTAGTAGATGTTGTTGGGCCTGCGCTCGCTGTCTCTTCTGTGGCTGTCTATGTGCTGTAAGGGGTATTTGGGCTGCACTCGTTCAGTCTTGCACCAGTTCTCCGTTTTTCAGGGTGCACGTCTCCCTCCGCATCAACTCACGCACTCTGTGCTTCGCTCCTTTGTCAGTCCTTTTGTTTTGCTGGCAGCTTGCGCGTACGGGTTCTCTGTCACACATGACATAATTTCAAGACGGGGATTCAGGCCAAGTGCATACAATGGGGTACTTGCACTGTCCATTCATTGTTACTGCTGCTCTGGGTCTCAGAGTTAGCGTTGGCCTGCGACTGTCAGTCAGTGTCTGTCGGTCGCTCGGTGTTCTCACCATCTCTACCGTTCCATCCTTCTGTGCCCCGCTTGCTCTCCTCACCCGTCACTCGCTTGGGCCCTTCGATGCCCCGTCTGCTCTCCACACCCTTGCCCTCACACTCGCTGTCTTTCCCATCCTCTCTCTCCCACCTGCACCCTCCTCCCAGTCCTCCGGCGCCCCCTCCCTTGCCCTCCGCGCCCTCTCCTTCTCTGTCACCCCCCAGCACCCCCCTGCTCCAGTAACGCTTGGTTGGGCTCACGGTGAAGTGTGGGAGAGCATCGGAGGCGCGGGGGCTATCGGTTAGCGCAGACTGCTGCTCCGCCAGAACAAGTGCTTGATTCTCTCCCATGATCAACCCCTCTCTCTAGTCTCGCGGTCTGCCCGTCCGACCATCATGCTCTGCTGACCTTCACTGCTTGCACCCTAGCGCCCCGACGCAGCCTGGGCAACATGAAGCTTTATACAAAGGACGTTACACAAATACATGAGAAATCCACATTTGTAAAGCTCTCTTACCGGCGCTGCTGCAAAGCAAACTAAGGGGCCACTGACCAGAAGAGAACATGACACGGTTTTTAGAGTGGTTCTAGACCGACGGTGAAGGTCCCCAGTACAACACGGACCCAGAAAACGACACAACACCGTTGTCAGGAGGTCAGCGGCTCAAATCGCAATACTCGTGGGGGGGGGGTTGTCGCGCGGGGGTGGGGGCCGGGGAATTAAAATAAAACTTACCTGACAGCCGGTCCGCGCCGCCTCTGCTCCCCTTGGCGCCTTCACGAACAGCACTGGAGTGGCAACCCCCAGCAGCGCCAGGATTGGCTTAGCAGGGTTACTAGCCGCCCGCCTTCCCATTAGGAGACCGAGGTTTGAGCCTTTGCTCAACCCTCGCTCTCCTAATGGGCAAGCGCCAGCCAGAGCAGACACTCGTGCGCATGACTGGGCACGGCGGAAAAATTCGCCGACCTTCACCAGTCATGCGCACTTGTGCTGCTGCCTGCTGCCCCTGGTCTGACAATGCATGTCAGTCAACATGACGCCGGACCGCCCACCCCCTTAAGACTCTGAAGGGGGTGGGCGGTCCGACGTCATGCTGACTGACATTGTCAGTTCTCCCTCGGCGTCTCTGAACTTAAGTAAACTGAGTCAGTTTACTTAAGTTCAGAGACGCCGAGGGAGCTGTGGGCGTGGGCGGGGGGGCAACGCCCCAATGGACGCGCCGCCACTGTACACTGAATAACTTTATTTTCCTTTCAGCTTGTTAGATAGGAATTAACTTATGTATTAGATAGGAATTTAATTTATGTATTAGTTAGGTCTTGTTATTTATGTTTTTATTATAAGAACGGGGATGTGTTGTATACTTACGTGTACTTCCCTTAGCGACCACCGAATCCAAGGTAGAACACTGTATATGCAATGTAGAATGTTGGTGGGACATGAAGAGGAAGACTGGCTTGCAGGCTGGACGTGCACTACTGGCTCCTGACAATAAATAAGTACTTGCACATTTACCTTGTGTATGTCGTACTTAACAGTGGAGTCTGTGGCATTCTGTTCACAGGTCGGTTTTATATTGGTATTGGGATACAATGACTGCGAGGAAGTATCCTACATGTGTGGTTGGTTTGTTTCATTATACATATAAGGACACCAGGGCAGAAACATGCTTAGCCCTTTCTATGGTGCACCTTTGCTCTGACCCTTGTCCGTAAAATCACTGTGAGTTACGCAGTTCTGTCTCCTTCACAATCAATTTTTTTTTTGTTGCACAATCATAGTGCTTGCGGCCAGTTACACTCTGTTTCTCTTCAAGCACCACCTTCCATGAATTCTGATAAACGTTATGTATCAAAGTTTTTAGTTTCACTTTCGTTTGTTGAAAAAGAACAACTTGGCACTGCAGCACCTCTTTCATCACATGCTTTTGGTACCCTGGCCTTACAATAATTCACACTTCTTTCGAAATGTTTCAACCCCACCCACTGTAGGGCCCCCTCCAACACACGCGCTGCAATGCTCCTTTCTGTAGTGTTCTCCACGCAATCTTTCCTCCACCATACCTGTTAGGCGGCCCTTCGGTGCCCGTAGAAGCCACTCACCCTTTGTAGTAGCTTTCACTCGTATCTGGTGCGCGTTCTCTCGAGGGTGTGCGATGGTACTGTCTCGCTGTGTGGGCATCTCCAGGGCTGCAGCTCACTTTCCTCTGCCGCCCATGGAGTGAACACTCTTAGGTCCTCCTGCCACAGTATCACCACGCTGCCATCTCTGCTGAGCTGACGGGCCGTACCGAGCAACTGCGAACGGAGAGGGGAAAACCTGGTGCAAACCAACCTCTCTGTGCTGGAGTGAATGAGAACTGCCCTGGGAAGAAGCGGGGCCAACCAACTGTTGTTTAGGAAGGGGAAGCAGGAAGTGAACACTAAACACAAGCTAATGCAAGCATGTGGCTCTCACACCTGAAGAGGTAGCAGCACAGAAGGGTAGCGTCACCAGGTGTGTTTCAGTAATGGTGCTGAAGAAATAAAGTGGCAATACATCATGTGTTATAACTACTGTTTATTAATTGCGCCGGTGGAGTGGAGTGGTGGAATTTATTAGTAATTCTGCGTTACAAGAGTAACGCTGAATTACTAAATTACTCCAATTCCACCAGCAGAATTAAAAATGCGGCCCACCCCTATTCACGATGCATGGAAATCAGTTGCAGTTTGATGAATTGAAAGTTAAGGTGCAGTGGATGGAGAAAGAGAGCATGAAATGGCAAGAATTTCTTTAAAAATTAAACAACAGGTTGGGCATGGATAGAAGCCTGGATGACTTAGTAGCGCATCTTGGGGAGAATGACTTGGTGAAAGTGAAGGCTTTAGCACTGATTAAGGCAATGAAGTTGGATTTAATAGAGGTACTGGCCTGCTGGTCAGAGACTGATGTAATATGGACTGAGGTTATTCCTACGAGAGTTTGGCAGGGGAGCGGATAAGCCAGCAGCGATTTACAGGACACGTAGGAAAGTTAATAGATAGATGAAGAGGTTTTGAAGAGAGGAAGGGATAGATAGGGTGTATTATTCCGAGATTAGGTTTGAGGAACAGGTGTTTTTTTGTGTTGAATGTACATTTGTCAGTCATGGGCATGGATTTATCCTCATGCAGTTGAGGGAGGCTGTGACAGAGGCCTTTGGAGTTAAGATATGAACGGCTAAAAACTGACCAAAAAGGAGTGCGCAGAAAAATTCCTGTAGACAGGGTTTTTGTGAGTGGTGATGTTGATCACATACTCAGTTGAGAACATTTTTATTACAAATTGGAGGGGCAAGACAGGTTTAAGGGGGTGATGGGGGTGGCGTATGTTTGACATTTCCGTCATAAACAAAAAGTTCAACGTTTGCGGTTACGGTAAACATCGTTTACCACGCATGAGATACAACGCATGCCATTACAACGCGGTTGTTACAATGACTGTGTGGTTACATGGCATACCATTACAACGCAAGTCGGAACAACAACTTGCTGTAGGGGGAAGAAGGTGTTGGATTTAAAATCCAACACCTTCCCTACTGTTGCACAGACTGGAGTTGGAATAGTAAATTATGCTATTCCAAAATCCAGCGGCCCCCCTACAGCAAGTCGGTGTTCCGGCTTGCGTTGTAATGGTATGCGATGTAACAACACGGTCGTTGTAACGACCGCGTTGTAATGGCATGGTAACGTAGCATATTCGCAGTTACAGGAGTCTAAGCATGGTTGTGTGTGAGAGCTTTGTTGGGATGGTTATTAAGGGGAGTAGGAAAATGAGGTTAGCGATATGCAATGTTTAGTGAGGCATATTTTAGTCTGTAAGGCCAAGAGCCAAGGGTAATGTTTTTAAGATGCCCTCCTGCTTCATTAAAGTGGCATTTTCCACACACATAGGAGTCGTGTCATTGTGACTACGTCATTTCGCCCAAAGGGGGGTTTGGGAGCAACCAAATTTAGAGGTCTGTCCCTGCCCCAGGCTGTATGGGTGCACTGGTGTGGTCTAGGGACTGTGAGGCCCAATTGGAGGATGAACCCTAGGAGGAGGAGGTAGGGGACTAAGATTGGTTACACTAAGGGTGGGTGCCATTTTAGATATTGGAGAGTGACACAAAGGTTGGGCATAAGCAGCTAGTTTTGGCCCTGCCTTCCCACCCTAATTTCATGGCAGTTAGAAGCGGGACCTGTGTGGGGAAGAGTTCGCTGAGATGGGATGGTTATTATTGGGAGTAGGAAAATATGGTTAGTGATATACAATGTTTAGGGAGGCATGTTTTAGTCTGTATGTCTAAGAGCCAAGAGTAATGTTTTTATGATGCTCACCTGCTTAATTAAAGATGTCTTTTCCACACACATGGGAGTAGTGTTTTTGTCAGTGCACCATTTAGCCCAAAT
This sequence comes from Calotriton arnoldi, assembly GCA_963921515.1. NCBI lineage: Eukaryota > Metazoa > Chordata > Amphibia > Caudata > Salamandridae > Calotriton > Calotriton arnoldi. Next base: position 379,457 of record CAWUFW010014280.1, on the reverse strand, counting down.
TAACCCTTGACCCTGCTTGGTAGGTCGCTCCCCCGTCGCACAGCTCCGCCCGTGTGTCCCTGCCCCAGCTGCTGCTGCTGAGGAAGTTCGAGGCCCTCCTCCACCCGCAGGCTACCACCTGCGCCTCATCCCTGGTGGCCAGTGGTAGGCCGTAGGTTTGTATTTCTTTGCTTGCCGTTATTGTCTGCCTTATTGTATCCTTGTTTGCCTCCTATTGTATCCTTGTTTGCCTTTTTTGCCTTTACTGTTGCCATCTGTTCCCCTCGTTGCCCCCGTGTTTTTGAGCCCGTTTTGCCTTCTGTTCCCCTTGTTGCCCCTGTATTTCTGTGCCTTCTGTGCCCATTTTTGCCTTCTGTACCCCTCGTTGCCCCCGTGTTTTTGAGCCCACTTTTGCCTTCTGTTCCCCTCGTTGCCCTGGTATTTCTGTGCCTTCTGTGCCCATTTTTGCCTTCTGTACCCCTCGTTGCCCCTGTATTTTTGAGCCCATTTTTGCCTTCTGTACCCCTCGTTGCCCCCGTGTTTTTGAGCCCACTTTTGCCTTCTGTTCCCCTCGTTGCCCCGGTATTTCTGTGCCTTCTGTGCCCATTTTTGCCTTCTGTACCCCTCGTTGCCCCCGTGTTTTTGAGCCCATTTTTGCCTTCTGTTCCCCTCGTTGCCCTCACCGCTCCCGCTCCAGCTGCTGCGTCCCCTGCGGCCCCGCCCCCCTGACCGCCCATTCGCTGCCCCTGCCCTGCCTCCCGCCTCCCAGCTGCTCCTCCCTCCCACCTCCCCATATATGGCGCCTAGACCGCGCCCAGCGCCAGAACCCCTGGTCCCCGCGCCCGCCACGATGCCCGGCTCCGCTACTACCCCAGCACCCTCCAAGCACTCAACACAGGACGACGATCACGCACCTGCTTCCTGGCCGCCCGAAGAGCACCCAAGGACCCTTCTCCTGCCGGAACTGCAGCTTCACCAGCACCCAGCCCGCCAACCCGCCGACCAGGAACAAACCCAACCACCTCAGTTGCATTCTTCTCAACACCCGCTCCGCCCGCAAACACGCCGTCCAACTCTGGGACCTGCTCGACTCAACCTCCCCTGACGTCGCATTCCTGACGGAGACCTGGCTGAACCCCTCCTCGGCACCCGACATCGCCATTGCCATCCCGGAAGGCTACAAGATCTCCCGCAGGGACCGCACCAACGGAGTAGGAGGAGGAATCGCCATCGTCCACAGGAACACTCTCAGAGTCTCGACCAACAACGACGACACCCTCAGCACCGCCGAACACCTGCACTTCCAGATCCACACCGACCCCAACACCACCCTCAGAGGAACCCTCGTCTACAGACCCCCGGACCTCGAGCACAGTTCAGCGACTCCATCACCGATTTCGTCAGCCCTCACGCCCTCGTCTCCACGGACTACATCCTCCTCGGGGATCTGAACTTCCACCTCGAGAACAACAACGACACCAACTCTACCACCCTGATCGACAACCTCGCCAACCTCGGACTCAGACAACTCGTCACAACTCCCACCCACTCCGCCGGCCACACGCTTGACCCCATCTTCTCCGCAAGCTCCCACGTCACCTTCAGTCACACCACCGAACTCCACTGGACCGACCATCGCTGCATCCACTTCACCTTCCAGAAAGCCACCACGCACCACTGCACCCAACAGATGCCTCGCCGCTGCTGGAGCAAAGTCACCGAAGACCAGCTAACCACCACTCTAGCCCAGTGCCCACCAGCCGACCCCACCGACCCCGACACCGCCGCCCGCAACCTCAGACAGTGGATCAACGACTGCGCCAACACCCTCGCCCGCTCAAGAAACCCCCCAATAGCCACACCAGCAAGAAAGCCAGCTGGTTCATTGAAGAGCTCCGGGCCTCCAAGCAAACCTGCCGAAAGCTAGAGAAGAACTGGCACCGCGAACAAACACCGGACAGCTACGCAGCCCACAAGAACGCCACCCGCAGACACCATCACCTCATTAGATCCGCCAAAAGGGCCTCCTTCAAAGACCGCCTAGACAACAACGCACACAACAGCAAAGAGCTCTTCAACATCGTGAAGGAACTCTCTAACCCCAGCTCCAACACCAACGACATCCCACCTTCGCAAGACCTATGCAACTCGTTGGCCGCCTTCTTCCATCGCAAGATCGCTGACATCCACGACAGCTTCAATACCACGATCGCCCCGACAACCACTGAGATCCCCGCCCCCACGACCAACATCCGCACCAACCGCCTGCTCTCCTGGACCAACATAAACGACGACGACACCATCAAGATCATGAACACCATCCACTCCGGATCTCCGTCAGACCCATGCCCACACCACATCTTCAAGAAAGCCAGCACCACCATCGCACCCCATCTCCGCAAAGCCATCAACATCTCCTTCGAGAAAGCAACCTTCCCGGATAGCTGGAAGCACGCTGAGATCAACGCCTTACTCAAGAAACCCAAGGCGGACCCCAAGGACCTCAAGAACTTCCGGCCCATCTCCCTACTCCCGTTCCCGGCGAAGGTCATCGAGAAGACCGTCAACAAACAACTGACCCGCTACCTCGAGGAGAACAGCATCCTGGACCCGTCCCAGTCCGGGTTTCGCAGCAACCACAGCACCGAAACTGCCCTCATTGCCGCCACCGATGACATCAGGACCCTGCTAGACAACGGAGAGACAGTGGCCCTCATCCTCCTGGACCTGTCAGCCGCCTTCGACACGGTATGCCACCACACACTACGCACACGCCTCCACGACGCCGGAATCCAAGAGAAGGCCCTGGACTGGACCACCTCCTTCCTCTCCGGCAGAACACAGAGCGTCCGCCTCCCCCCCTTCCGCTCCGAGGCCACCGAGATCATCTGCGGCGTACCCCAGGGCTCATCCCTCAGCCCAACGCTGTTCAACATCTACATGGCACCACTCGCCCACGTCGCCCGACTGCACGACCTCAACATCATCTCTTACGCCGATGACACCCAGCTGATTCTCTCCCTCACCAAAGACCCCCACACCGCCAAAACAAACCTCCACGAAGGAATGAAGGCCGTCGCCGAATGGATGAGGAACAGCCGACTGAAGCTGAACTCTGACAAGACGGAGGTCCTCATCCTCGGATCCACCCCCTCGGCCTGGGACGACTCCTGGTGGCCGACCGCACTGGGAGCAGCCACAATACCCACCGACCACGCACGCAACCTAGGACTCATCCTCGACTCCACCCTCTCCATGACTAAACAGGTCAACGCCGTCTCTTCCGCCTGCTTCAACACCCTCCGCATGCTCCGCAAGATCTACAAGTGGATCCCCACCGAAACGAGAAGAACGGTCACCCAGGCCCTCGTCAGCAGCAGGCTGGACTACGGAAACGCCCTCTACGCTGGAGCCTCTTCCAAACTCCTGAAACGGCTGCAACGCATCCAGAACGCCTCTGCACGCCTGATCCTCGACATCCCTCGCCGCAGCCACATCACCCCTCACCTGAGAAACCTGCACTGGCTCCCCGTCAACAAGAGGATAACCTTCAAGCTCCTCACCCACGCACACAAGGCACTGCACAACACCGGACCTGCGTACCTCAACAGACGACTCAGCCTCTACACCCCCGCCCGCCAGCTTCGCTCCGCCGACCTCGCCCTCGCCACAATACCCCGCATCCGAAGAACGACCTCCGGCGGCAGATCCTTCTCCCACCTCGCCGCCAAAACCTGGAACACCCTCCCCACCCGCCTACGGCAGACCCAAGACCTGCTGACCTTCAGAAGACTCCTGAAGACCTGGCTCTTCGAGCAGTAGCAGCACCCCTCCCCCCCCCCCTCAGCGCCTTGAGACCCTCACGGGTATGTAGTGCGCTCTACAAATGCTATGATTGATTGATTGATTGATTGAGAGAAATATGCAATTTGCATATTAACTTGTTGCCCAGAAGTTGGCAAAAGGGGAAATGTTGGCACTATATAATCCATAGGGTTTAAATTTGTGATAGAAAGGTTTTAACCGGCTGTCAATGGATGACCTTCAGAAAATAAAGGGTTCATTAAAACCCACCTTACATTAGTGACCCACTCCCTGCCACTTTGGTAAAGTTGTCCTTCCAGTGTCCCTGCAATTGCTGGCTCAGGCTAGTAAACGCACCTCAGAAAAAGGTTCTCACGTGCAGATGAAGAATGACTACAATCCAAGCTCCCACACATCCCACAGGGTATGTCAACCAGTTCAATGACTGTAACCTATATCAACTTTATTGAGAAAAGACAAAAAACCTCTAACAAACTCCCTTTAATATTTTAGTAGGTATAACTCTAATTATTATCAGATTTGTAGTAGAGCCAAAGACATACATACAAATAGTTAGTCGTTGATTTTTTTATTCTCAAAATGCCATTAGTCATTGAACACGTTTTTTTAATTTTTGTTCTATTTAGTTACAAAAAGTATCAAAACAACATTGTAAAACAGTTAGTGACAAACATTATTTGGGAAGAAAGACAGTTTTCACCTACCCAACATCCACTCAGACCAGTGGTGGCTCCTCGAGGGAGTGCTGCGGGGCGGTGAGGCGGGGCGGGGGAGGGGCAGGGTGGGGGGTAGTAAACTACGGCATACAGCCGAACAGAGTTAAGTAAAGAAAGAAATAAATAAAACGAATTACATTGCGCGCGCTGCATCGCCATGGCTTGACTTGGTAGTCATTGACAACGTCCACAGCATATTCACCTTGGTAGTCATTGACAACGTCCACAGCATATTCAACTTGGTAGTCATTGACAACGTCCACAGCATATTCACCTTGGTAGTCATTGACAACGTCCACAGCATATTCAACTTGGTAGTCATTGACAACGTCCACAGAATATTCACCTTTGTAGTCAATGGCAACGTCCACAGCATATTCACCTTGGTAGTCATTGACAACGTCCACAGAATATTCACCTTGGTAGTCATTGACAACGTCCACAGCATATTCACCTTGGTAGTCATTGACAACGTCCACAGCATATTCACCTTGGTAGTCATTGACAACATCCACAGCATATTCACCTTGGTAGTCATTGACAACGTCCACCATATTCACCTTGGTAGTCATTGACAACGTCAACAGCATATTCACCTTGGTAGTCATTGACAACGTCCACAGAATATTCACCTTGGTAGTCATTGACAACGTCCACAGCATATTCACCTTGGAAGTCATTGACAACGTCCACAGCATATTCACCTTGGTAGTCATTGACAACGTCCACAGCATATTCACCTTGGTAGTCATTGACAACGTCCACAGCATATTCACCTTGGTAGTTATTGACAACGTCAACAGCATATTCACCTTGGTAGTCATTGACAACGTCCACGGCAATTTCACCTTGGTAGTCACTGACAACGTCCACAGAATATTCACCTTGGTGGTCAATGGCAATGTCCACAGCATATTGGTCAATGGCAATGTCCACAGCATATTCACCTTGGTGGTCATTGACAACATCCACAGCATATTCACCTTGGTAGTCAATGGCAGCGTCCACAGCATATTCACCTTGGTGGTCAATGGCAACATCCACAGCATATTCACCTTGGTAGTCAATGGCAACGTCCACAGCATATTCACATTGGTAGTCAATGGCAACGTCCACAGCATATTCACATTGGTAGTCAATGGCAATGTTTACAGCATATTCACCTTAGTAGTCAATGGCAACATCCACAGCATATTGCCATAACCAAGCAATCTTTTGTGAAAAATACAGTAGTGCTTGTACCTACTGCGTATACCCCAAAGCTCTGCAAGACACCCTCCCACCCAATCCCATATGACAACTAAAATCACTGACGTGGCTAGACTTTGTACATGCTGGTCCTGCCTCTAGTAATGCCCTGACTCCTTCCTACTCCTACTATGCATGGTGACTCATCGTAACCCAAGGACCTACCAACAAGGCTGAATGCACTAGTATGCATCGCTATGGTAAGAGCTTGTAGTGGCTATCCCTTATATGTAAAAAGGAGAGAGAGACCCCTTGTTGTAGCCAAGGGAGTAGGGTACTCTTGACAAGTAAAACAAATATTCCCTTGGGTTATGAAAGGAACAGAATGTAAGGTTCAACTCACAACTAGGTCGTACCTCACAAGGCGCACAAAAATACAATTTGTCAAGGAAAATCCCACCTAATATTTGAATCAATTGCTAAATAGCACTCAAGTTTAAAAAAAAAATCTTTTATTATTAAAAAAATGGTTACAATGTTAAAATTTCAATACATTTCCTATCTATCACAGTTTTATGCAAAACAATTGATAAAAACAATTCATAAAAACAATAAATGTGAAATCCCCAATTACAATCAGTTTACACAATATGCTATGACATAAAAAGAGAACAATGGTTAGACAGTATACTTTGTCTTTCAAAGGAACATATCCTATGGGACAGTTTAGAAACCTGGCCTGGATACACTCATTTTCGTATCTGCAGGTCCAAATTTTCCCTTGGATTATGTACAATGATGCATCGACGCGTGTCGATGGGTTTGATTCTGGAGCAAGAATTATAGATTTTTTTTTCTGATGGCCTTTTAGGTGAAGCTGATCTTGACGATCTTGCAGGCCCAAAGGAGGAGCCAGCTTAGTTCCTTTAGTACGGGGCAATGTGGTTGAATTTACTCAGGCCATATATAAGACAAGCTGCAGCGTGTAGGGAGCCTTTTTGAGGTGACAATGTGGAGCTGGAGTGGCTGCTGAGCACGCATTGCCTCCATCCAGATGAGAGAAGACTGTGCTTGCATTTCTCATTTGCACTACTGCTCATTTGAGGTTATTATTGAGTGCAAATGTTTCAGTCTTTACAGGAGAAAGAACTGATACGATGCCACATTATTGCTCCACGTATGAAAACAGCCATCACTTACACAAAGATTTAAGCCTTTTCAGATCCTGCCAGGTCTGCTAAATGCACAACAAAGCATAATCGGGGATAAGACTCGACACAGGTTGGCTTGCCTCAAATGAAATCAGCTCATGCATGTGAAAGTCAGTACATCTGGTATATGTGCCCCTATTTCATAATAAACACCTAAAGAGTGATTCTCAAGTTGCAAAAATAGCAATAACTTCATCAGTTATTGACTGGGTTTCTATCAGACATGTGATTGTAAATTTCTGTCCTTTCTCTTATTCCTGTTTTTGTCTAGCCCCTTACATTCTTCGATACTTTTACTCACTGGCATTGCGTGTTGTGTATAGTTTAAGTAAGGAGCTCTCAATGGATATATGGGTTACTCAGAATGGGTATAGTTTTGTGGGGTTTTTAGTGTAAATACGTGGGTTCTCTAGTACCCTCTTTGTTTCCACGCCCTGCTAATTTTTTATATTCTTTAAATTGTGGCCTATGAAAAGTTTTGATGCCACAGCTTCAGGTGGTCCAGGACGCTGTTGTACATCTTTTTCTAATCTTCCTTGCCACACCTATAGTCGTAACCAACGTTGCTCACTACATTGGCTTCTGATTGACAAGTGGGTGTTGTTCAAGGCCTATTTCATCTGTCAGCATGCTTTTGGAAAAAAACTGGGCTTCTCTGTTTCAAGAGCATGCTACAGCCTATGTCTCGGCTCATTCTTTATGTTTATCTCACTGCTACTTCCTGTAGGTTCCACAAATTAATATGTCGCGTTTTGGTGCATGGTTTTCTCATTCCTGACTACTAAGTTAGGTTCCCAGCACCCGTAGCCATTTACATCTCAGCCCAGTCATATTCACTTTGGTAAGGTACCTAAAACCTGGCTTTTCCCTCTCTTGTTGTAGTGTGGCCAATCCTCGTACTTGCATCTTAGCTCTAGGAAACTCCATGGGGTAACAGTGCACTCTATAAATAAATAATAATAGAGCAATAGAATGGAAAATCCGGCAGTGCGAGAGATTTCCCACAGTTTACTGAAATTCAAACACACATGATGGGGTGAACTCCTTCAAACTAGCCTTATTCGCCTTCATAACTCTAATAAATACGTTTATGTAACTATAAAGTACACAATAATATGGAAGACCAAAAAGAGGGGAAAGGCTCTTAAAAGCAACAAATACACATACAGGTTAATTTAGGTTGGTTCGATGGAGTGGACCCACATTATGCATACTTGTTAACATTTTGGTATACACTTTAATTTGGAGCACATTAGAGCACAGTTTTTGAGTACAATGTACTTCAGTACAATGTAAATTCTCACACACTTATTTTAACACATATTTTTGGAAAACAGCAATTACAAAGGGTTAATTACCACGCACTACCTTTACCACACAATTTATTACCACATATGTACCTTTACCATGCATGCCTTCACAACAAAAATGCAAGTGTAACTCAGGTAGGTGTGTGTGTGTGTGTGTATGTATGTAAATATATATATATTCTTTCATTGGATTCTATGGAAGTGACGTGACTGTAATGCGACACCACAGCAGTGGGGAACCACTGAGCTGCTGTGAGCTGAACCAGCCGGAGTCTGCCACAGCAGGGAAAAAAGCAGGGAAAAGGCTCAGGACAGAGCTCCCACCGCTACCACAATCATGATCACACCCACAGCAGCAACTGCGCTCTCAGTGCCCCAAAGAGTGACAGTGGGGGTGAGGCACATGGAGACGTGGTAGGGAGGCCCTACTGGCAGGGCTTTAAGTGGGTCGGGTCTCACCGGTGCTGAGCACTGACAGTTTTTTAAAGGGGCCCTCGAAACGGGTCTCTATCGGGCTCTGTTTTGTGCCCTGGCACAGGCCGTCCGTTTTTTTCCGGACTGCAGTGACAGCAGGCACATCGATGTGCATGTGCTCACACTGCTCAATTCTCACTAGTGGAGAAGTTGCGGCATGACGTCATGGCAGGTGAGCGTTGTAGGGGAAGGGAAATCCTTTAAAGAGCCATTTTCTCTCTGAATTTCCCTTCTCTTTTTGAAACTCAGGAGCAGCAACATTGTCGTGCTGTCACCAGGGCTTTAAGTGGAAGCTTTTTCAATATTATATACAAGCCATAGTTGCTGCTTATTTTTCTTATGCAACTAACAACCATTGACAAAGCCAATAGTCCTGACTTGTTGTAGGGATGATGTTACTTGTTGTATCATATATCTGGATGCAATGACAGAAAGAGCAAAATACAAGTCGAGCGGCACACTATGCTAAGCACAGATTTTTAGCTTATACGTTTTTAAACCACGCCCTTAATTACATTGGCCACGCCCCTTTGAGAGGCCCCCCAGTTGTTTCATCCCACTTAAAGCCCTGCCTACTCGGCATCTACAGGGCACTGTGTAGAGGACTTCTGAACTCCCGGCAGATCGAGTCTCCATTAAAGGACGAAAAGCCTTGAGCGGAAAGTAGCGGCAGGGGAATTGAGTAGCGCCTGGTGCCTCACTCGCGGCGAACCGGAGGGACAGGGCTGGGCGGTCCACGCGGCAATCTACTCTCAGATCGCGTTGTTCTAGAGTGCTACTGGCCCTCAGCCCTTTCTGGGCCACGCAGTACGGCGCTTTACAGGCGTTTTCAGGCTCCTGGCTCCGGCAGATCCTTAGGTGCCTTTCCGGTTTTTGCAACAAAGCTGTGAAGCTGTGAGCCTTGCTCTTATGTTCTTGGGCCCGTTTATCATCTGCCTGTTCTTCTCTACTGCTCCCTTCCTCCCCAGTTTCAACCCCAAATACATAAACAACCAGGTGTGAGAGATTGTGTTTGACAAGAGTGGGAACCTAAGCTCAGCTAGTAGTGACTCAGCAGTCACCATCATATTTTGCAGTCTACGGATAATATATGAATTGAATGCAGCAGGGATGCAAACAGATTGCTATGTAGTTTTTTTTTTTTATGTATTCCTCTAACTCCTGCAGCCCAGCAGTCCATTGGCACACATTATTGAATACTCCTCAGCAGGAGGGTCATAAGATAGCAAGAAAACCCGAGCTAACGCCCTGCTGCTTCCCCGAGTTGCTACTCTGCTGCAGATCCCGCCCGCAAGCGGCCAGGCAGAAGGCACATGATCTTGCAAACCCTTGGGCAGTGCAGCAATAGGGTAGGGTGACCAGGTGTCCAGGATTTGCCCGGACAGTCCCAGTTTTTCACCAGCTGTCCTGGCTGATTTCAGGAAATTAAGCTTGTGTCTCGGTTTTCAGAGAGTGTGGGCTGAAAACGGTGGAAGGTATCTTTTTATGTTTTGCAAAGCAGGGATAGTTAGCAGCTGCTATAAGAAAGCAATTTAATTAACAGGCATGCTATTGCCTTTTAGTAATTGCATTTTATGTATGTTCTTACTGCCTCTTTTGTAATGCTCTCCTAAGGAGCACTGTCATTCTGTGCGCTGAGTTAAAGTAAAATTGTAGTCCTTCTTCTATTTTTGGGAAATTTCCCTGTTTTTGGCTTTAAAATTCTGGTCACCCTACAATAGGGGGGCATCGATTCCAATTGCCACGTTGCTGCACATCCCGCCAGGTGGCTGCTAGGCATCAGTATTTAAAATTTTGAAAGCCTCCACAAACCCCGGGGTAGTGCAGGAATACTTTAAAACCAGGAGATACAGCAAGAACACAGCAAAGCTGCAGGTGCGCTCATACCCTCCAAAGGTCTTCTCCAGTTGAGGGCAGCACTTACGCAGGCCTCTAGTTATCAAACTCTCTTCTAGGAGAACATTTCTCATCTATCCAGCAGCAGTAAATAACCTGGAAACATGTCCCAGGGAAATGAAAAACAACACGCTGAAACAAAGAAATTGGAGGCAACAGGACATGTAGAGTCTTGAAAAACGTAGAAAAATAATTCCATGCCCTCAAGTACCTGTGGTGGGAAAGAAACAAAATTGATACACCCCCCTTGACATTACAAATACTACGCCATGAGGTCAGGAAGCGAAAGGTTTCCACACATTGTATCAAAAGAGAAGAAAAGGCTTCAGCTCTCACAACCAGCAAAAAATACAAAAGCAAAATCAGTAAGAGATAGTCAATCATTAATTTCACCAGTATCCCGTATGGTCGAGAGATCTCAAAAAATTCCACAACGATTTGATTTCTTAAAAGACCAGAGCAATATTCTTTCTTCTACGCCTCGTGACTCAAACATTTTGCCCGAGCCTATTAGAACCAAAACGGTCACTCCAGAAGATAAAATTGAGGGAACTCCAAAGTCTGATCCCGGGGAAAGTATAGAGATCATGAGGTGCCCACTTAGCGATCTGGAACTTTTGTCAGTAATCCCAGTGTCACCATATCAGCAATATCAAGAACAGAAAGGAGCACATGACGTGTCGACACGGCTTCTGATAAATGGAAACCATATTCCAATAGAAGATAAAGTTGAAGTGAATGGAGGGTTAAACCCAGCAGAATTAACAACCTGTGTAGGTTCAGAACCAACCATTATGGGATGCCCCTCTGACCTCACAAGATAATCGAAAAGACTAAGGAGAAACTACAACTAAACCCCCCTTACAGCAGGATCAATCAGAAATGAAGAATCTAGCCACTGCGTGGGATATTTTGTTTAGGACATCGCAACTAACGCTGGATGCACTATCATATCAATCAGCGAAAATAGATATTCGAATTGATCTATTGAACATAATGGCAACCTCAGTATCCGGAATTGACCAAAAAATTGCCAAATTAAATAATCTGATCAATTGTGCACAAGAGTATGCAGCCACAGCCACAATTGACTGTACATGTGCTCCAGTGGTAAATAAACTTGCCACTATTCCTGAGGCAAAGACTGCTCTGACAGAAGATTTAAAAACGAATTTAAAAAAACAATTTAAAACCTCCATGGAACAGAATTTCACATCCACAGGATAAGCAACACAATCCTGCAATGGAAATGGGTAGATCATGCCAGGAATTTAAAATAGATGAACATGAAGTAAAAGCTGAACCCTCCGTACAGGAGGAGTTATCACTTATACCGACAGCCAGTACGGACGGACTTCCGCTTCAAAGTACAGATAATATGGAAGACAAAGTTCATCAACAAGCGGTATCGTTGCATTCCCCAAAACCAGTGCAGGAAAAAAAAGAAATCTCAAACATTATATACAACTTACTCGGAGCTTAAAAAAATCCAAGAAACAATGAAAAAAACTGTGAAAAGCAAGAAATAAAAGGAACCAAGTGGCATGTGACCTGATGTCAATAAATCAACGAAGTACAAAAAACATAACAATGCAAGAGGATGCAAAACCAGTAAATAATGGCTAAACCGTGGTAAAAAATATTAAGCCTTTCCCAATTTTTGATAAAAATCAAGAGAAACAAAAAGAGATAGATAAAATTGAAAAAAAGCAGGAGAGGGAGAGCGATTAAGAAATATCATCCCCAAACAAAGAGGGCAGTATTAAAGATAAACACCTAGGGAAAAAAAGGCCTTGAGGAGACGCAGTGCCAAAAGGTTCCTACGATATGCAAGGTCACGGGTATAGGGACAGAATAAAATCGAATCCAAAATGAAGTCACAGGTGCCACAAGTTCCCATGGACAACCTTGCCACAAAAAATGGGGGATATGGGTGACCACAAAAGAATCAGTCCAAAATGTGATGGAAATGTGTCATTGCCATCAAAGATGATTTTTACGCCTACATACAAAACAATAGGGAGGCACGATATTTTGAACAAAGGAAACATTCTTAAACGTCTGCAGGCAGTGTCCTCCCTAGTGGAAATCTCCTCAGCAGGTATATAATCTACTGAATTTATAGGACCAACGGATAATAAGACTCAAGAATCAACGCTTGTCACATGGGCAAGCTGCCCTAGGGCAGAAAAGGTACAGCAGGCAAAAGATCGCTTAAAAGCCTAGGGTATACAAATTAATATGATCCCTTCACCTGCCTATCCAGCACCTTTTGCTTCAGTAAATTCGGTATCAACAAAAGATAAACATGAAAATTCAAGAAAACCATACTCGATTTTGGTAAACCTGGGAGGGAGTTCATTTAGTAGAACATCCTTGCATCAAATAGACAATATAGTCCCAGATCAAACTGTAAAGCTGAAGCTAAATATAGGTTGGCTAACTAATGCCTTGCACGGGAAGAACCACTCGAGATATGAAAAATTCTACGAAACAGAAAAATCTACAATCACACACTGTCAATATGCTCGTGGAATATCAATGGTGCAAAAAACTAAACTCAAGATAAGAATCTTGAGGAACTCTCGGAAAATAATCACATAATATGCTTACAGGAGACATGGGCTTTACAACCTTTTACTATAAATGGCCACATGGGCTTTTTTTTCCCGTCAAAGAAAGTGAATAAAGCTGGACGCCCAAAGGGAGGTTTGGCCACATTTGTAGCAATAGCCATACAGACAGAAATAGAACTGATTGACACGGAAGATGAAAACATCTGAATAATAAAACTTACTAATTGGCATAAAAATGCAACAAAACCTCTTTTTCTGATTAACCTCTATGCTTCACCAAATGTAAGAACAAGGACAGCAGTGGTATCTGAGCTTTAAAAAAAAATTCTTGAATGGTCTCGAGAAGGCAGGCTTCCTGGTATTATAATAATGGGGGAGTTCAATATGAACTTAATAAAGCCGTTTGCGTGAGACAAGCAAATAAATCAGTAGGATTATATGCGGTCAGTACCAACACAGGCTATGAGAGATACAAATAAAAGATCGAGTGATGCAAAATCAATCCCATTAATGAAAGATTTTGAATCTCTGGGCCTACGAATTCTTAATGGGAGATACGAAAAAGACACCCCGTCAAAATGGACCTGTTATACTACGTCCTCAAATTCCATTCTAAATTACACGTTAGTAACTCTCCCGCTCCTGCACCAAGTGACATCTTTTAGAATACAGAAGACAAACAGAAGTGATCACGGTCAACAGAAATTAGAAATCTGTGCCCAAAACCGTCTCCACCAGAAAGCGCCGTTTTTACCTGGAGAAGTAACTTCAACCAACTACTGGAAGTTGATATGGTCTGACCACACACAAGTAAGAACAAAACATATAGCTGAAATGATAGCAAATGATTGCTGTAGTGAAAATCTGTGTAATCCAACTGCAAATTGGTCCCTCTTTATTGGGGAAATAATGGACAATCACCAAATTTTCAGATGTACAAGGTCAATCCGAAAGAAATCTTACTCAAAAGAACAAAGGAGGATTATAATTATGGCACACTGTTGTGCATTGAGAACAGAGCAAAATCGCGCTAGGAGGCAGGCCAAGAGAATTCCAGATAACCTAGAATTTCGCAGAATTTTCAATAGTATGAACAAACAATACAGAAATGCAATCTGGAAAGAAAAAAAGAGAGGTAAAACAAAATTTCTGGGCAAAGGTCCTATTTCTCTCCAAGAAGAACAAGCATTGGCATAGCCAATAGGTCTCGCCTTTGGGACCTTATAAGTGTTTAGCCATTCAACACTTGATGTTGTTGCACCAAGGATATTGTGCCGGATAACTAAACACTTATAAGGTCCCAAAGGCGAGACCTATTGGCTATGCCAATGCTTGTTTGAATTTGTAACTTGTAAATTGAAGAAACATTATTTTTTATTATTAAAGATGTAATTCAAAATTAGGTTCACAGTTTTGTCAGTTTTATTTTTGTCATACATTTAAAATTAATACATAAACCTAATGTTTTATTTGAAAAGTTTTATATAGCGCCTGGCTAGACCCGGAGGTATCAGAGCGCTTTACATGAGGACGAGCAATTGTTACAGATCATAGTTACCAGTTACATAGTTACACAGTTACAGAGCATAGTTACAAGTTTGTGGAGCGTAGTTACAGGTGTTAAAAACATATACGTAAGGGAAAAAAAGCAGGCAAGGGGAGAGATTCAGGGGAGAGAGGATATGAGCATGTACATTCATATTTAAAATAAAAATATTTGTACTTTTTTTTTTTGTTAAATAAACTTTTTTTGTACTTTTCTCTGTACTTGACCATAGGGAGACTCCACAGTCGGGTTGTTGATTTCCCAGTGGTAAAGTACAGGGAACATTCTTGCTTTTTTCGGTTGACCCTTTCTATACCTCTTCATTTTGTCGATTCTCGCTGTGTTGTTCCTTATAATGGGCAGCATACTTGAAAATAGAAGAAAAAATAGCAAATCGATGTAAAACTAGATTTCTGCATGAAGCAGTAACTTGGTCTACTAAGATTCTCTTTTCCCAGCGTCAGCTTTTGGACCCCCTCAAACCCCGAACCACCCCGCCCCACTGATATAATTGAGAAACATAACATGACCTAACAGTGTGTAGTTGTAAAGTGCACGTTCAAGGATATCTTGGCGCTGAATAAGAGGTTTATTGTTACCCACCTCAATGGTACTCATTTTATCGACCTCGGAAGAATGAAAGGCTGAGTAGGTCCCGCCAGGATTTGAACCAGTGACCACGAGGTCAAACATAGGCCCCTACAGTGGCCACATTAGTCCACTAAGCCAGCAGATCCAGCATAAATTTAAGATGGGGGGGGGTAGGGGTGTTATAAGGTCATAATCCCGCTCTCCGGTGCTGCCTGGAGAACCATAAGCAGCAGATTACCCGCATCAGCTATGGCCTCACAATGATTCCACAAGACTGGCAACTCCTGTTCTCGTAAATTTAACGAAAAAAACACAAACACACAACCTACTAGGTATATAAACCAGCGGTGTCCAGCGTAGGGCAAGGGTGGCTAGATACATTTGAGATTTTAAGGATAACAGCGTGAGTTACAGTTAAATGGAGTGTATGAAAAAATATTTTATGCGACTGACAGTCTGACCTAACAGGAGCAGTTCCTAAGAGGCACGCTGCACATGTGACGGAACCATCGCTGTGCACAGGCTATGCTGATGCACTGGGGATGCAGCCCTCTACCTGCAATGCAACCCCAACTCCTATTGGGTACAAGTGGCATTGCCTGCGCCCACCCCTCCCTCTGCTCCCAGACCGCACAGAGAATGGAGCACTACACCACGCACAGCACAGACTTGTGTGCAGGCCGAGCAGACCCCCAAAGCTTTAAAACCCCACACACGTGCCCCAGACCGCACAGAGAATGGAGCACTACACCACGCACAGCACAGACTTGTGTGCAGGCCGAGCAGACTCTCAAAGCTTTAAAACCCCATACACGCCCAGCGGAGACACAGGTGATTTCAAAGATGTAAACCCTGAAACTAAATCACACCCAGGCGCTTGATGGGCCCCGCTGCCTGAATGGCGAGTGCAGCGCCTACTGGCAGAGTCAATCCCTTTTACCCGCTATTTCTCCGAGTAGGAGCTTCATTTTCAGACAGTACTGTACAGCCGAGATGTTTTAAGGTTTAGGCAAAGTGGGCTCTGGCCCAGGTCCCCAGCATTTCAGGGGGCCCCTTGATTGTCTCAACTTTGTCTGAGCAAGCTCTGTTCTGCAAACAGCACTACCCTGATAAATATTAATTTACCCGTAAAACACAGATTTTAAATACCTTTTTCATTCAATGTATTTTTGAAGTCGTTCTGACATTTTGCAAAGAAATATATTTATGTTGTTCAAAACTACGTAATATCCATGAAAAATTATTTTGAATCGAACCAGGACGTCATACATGAAAAATGTTAGGTGGTAACAAAGATTGCTTGCATTCATATTAGTGCGCTGCTGCTGTATTACAATACTGGAAACACATCACTAATGCTAGATGCAAACATTTAGAATTTGAACCAATGTGCTGCCAGTGACCCGGCCAAAGAGAGCATGAAAGAGCTGGAACTAGACCAGATATTCAAGGGTGTTCCGAACAGGGACCCCCAAAAACGTTTGGCCCAGGACCCCCAAAATCCTTATGATGTCCCTACAGCACAGCTCGGAAACAGGGAGCAGTGTTTGCCTCTTTCTGTTTCCGGGCTGCCCTGGGCTGTCTAAAATAATGCCCCGACTCGGAGAAACTGCGGGTGCACGGAAGCAGACGGGGTCTGTGGGCTCATCTCCACAGCCACCTACTACTCGAGAGAGGTGCTCCCAGGTCACCAGAGAACCCCAAGCAAAGGTCGCCTATGGCCTTTCTTGGATTCTTAATCGAGCCGTCACTTTCCAGCTCACAAGCCAGTGCCACGTCTTCCGAAGTCTCGTTGTGGGCGCCCTCCGGATCACCAATGACACCTTTTCACAAGGTGGTCAGACTTGTGCAAAGATGCCCTTTCTCTCCAAAATACACGCAGTGCTCTGCCGTACGGCCTCTGCCCTCACAGTGGGCAGGTCAGGCATCCCCGGTGCACGGCGTGGGTGCCTCCCCTTGTACACGAGCCATGCAGCTCTCAAGCACGTGCAGAAGCTGCCCCCCTGAACCACCGACCCCTCCAGCTGCCGCGGGGATGTCTACCCGCGGCAGGTAGCTGTTGCCGGGTCTGTGAGCCCCTCTCCATGGAGCCCTCAGCGCTGCCGCTGCATAACCATGGCACAAGTGCGGGCGCCTCGAGGAGGTGGCAGCCGGTGACGGAGCGCTGCAGCCCCGGTGTCTGACTTATTCCACACACTGAGCTCTCTGCAGATCCAGAGCATGCCAAGTGTTCATTTCCAGGCCTGGCCGCGTCCGCAGCCGGGTCAGCGGCACAGCAGGCTCAGCCTGCTTCCTGGGGGCATGGGATGGACACTCCCCACAAACTTGCATAGGTTTGGGAGAACCGCAGTGCTGGAGTTGAGCCCGGTTGCGCTCATCCATTGGCATCTCTAAGTCTCTAACCCGCTACCCGCAGCCCCGGATCCTGCAAGCACCAGCTGTTCTGGGCTCCGTCATCCGCGCGGCGTGGGCTTCTTATTAAGTGAAAGCGCGCACGGCCTGCCAAACGTAAGCACGTCGTGACGTATACTGAAAATAGTGCTCACAAGAATAAACAAGAGAGGAGCGGGGGCGGGCGAGCGCGGCAGCCTGCAGAGCTGACCAGACGCTCGTGCGTCATGGCCTTTTGCCTGCGATTACCCGCACGGCAGGCATGTGTTTCCAATTATCACGCCCGCGTCTGGGCACAATAATTGGAAACACATGTCTGACGCGCGCGTAACCGCAGGTAAAAGGCCATGACACACGAGCGTCTGGTCAGCTTTTCAAACTCCCTAACTATAAGTCTCGCAGAGCAGCGCTTGCGCGCTACTCGAGGCTCGACCTAAAAACTCACAATATTTCTGGCAATTAGTGAACGGGTTAGATCATGCACCAGTCCGAGTAACAAGCTCCAATCTGACGGACGCGATTTGGGTAAATTTCTTGATGGAACACTTTAAACCCTCCAGCAACTTAACAATTTTGCATCCAAACTCACTGAGTTATCCAACAAGAAATCAGCTATGCACACAGGAGCAGACCCCCTACCAGTTCTCAGAACACCAAACGGGCAAAGTAATACAAAGAGTTAGGAAGGATGGGGCCCCTGGCCCGAATGGACTTCCGCAAGCTCTTTTTAAATCAAATACAGTGTTTTGGGCAGGTATATAAACACTTGTATACAATAGCGCACTCCAGCAACAGATGATACCTGACTCATGGAGGGGATCATTAATCAATCCAATTTTGAGGACGGAAATAGGCAACAACCTGAAAATTATTGCCTAATTACCCTTCAAGATGTTGAGCCAAATATTTTGCCATTCTGATTCTTAGTGAACTGCTGGAATGGGCAAAGAAAAATAAGATTATACCCCCAAACCAAACAGGATTCTCTCAAGGGACTGGCATGGAAACCAACTTACTTGCGGTATCATTACTAATGGATGAACTTAAACACAAGAAACAGGCGCTATATTTGTGTTATGTGGATTATAAATCTGCTTTTGATTGTGTAAGTCAGAACCTTTTGTGGCAAAAGCTATCTTGCTGGGGCATCCCAGAACCACTCTTAAAGGCCATCCAATTGTTATATATAAACACTTGGGCAAGGGTGCGAATTGGTGATTGATCCATGTTATCAAGGAAAATAGTGACAAATCAGGGCCTAAAGCAGGGTTGTGTTCTTGCACCATAATTATTTAACTTGTTTTTAGCCGACCTTTCGATTAAACTGGATGGAGTAAATTATCACGCACCAAAATTAGAATTTATGTTCATATCGAATGCATTATATGTAGATGACATTATATTGATCAGTCAAGCAAACATCAGTCTGCAACGACTCATAGACCAGCTCAATATATATTCGGTAAAAAATGGCATGACAGTTAACTTAAAGGAAACAAAGATCATGGAAGTAAGTGGTAGAATAAATAAAAGGCATAAATGGTATCTGGGTGGTGACCTACTTGAGCAGGCAACAACGTACAGATACCTGGGAGTTCTGTTTGACGATAGGGCTACTTTCAAACAGCACAGGAAGGACTTAAAGAGAAAAGCTGTTTTCTTGACCCAGGCATTTCATACACTACAAAGAACTTTAGATGGTCCAAGTTATGCACCACTATTGAAAGTCATTGCAGCAAGACTTCTACAGACTGTTACATACGGTAGTGTAGTACTTCAGGACAGAGACGCAGCACTTTTAAATCTAATTTCTTCGAAAGTATTTAGATCACTGTTTCACCTTCCTACAAAAATTTCACCTGCCTAAATAAGACTGGAATTCGGTCTCAAAAACCAATTAATAGCAGGTTTAGGAGCCTATGCCTGTGACCTGGAACTGAATAAGGTGAGCCTTCGGAAGCCAATTATGCCAAGCTTTGCGGCAGGAGATTCAGAGGAACAAATTAGCACCAGTACGCCTTTATTTGGATTCAGCAATCAAAGAACAAGGAATCCAAACAATACGGGTAAATTCCCCTTCTCCAGCTGCTTTAAAAAAATTAGTTAATACTACAGTAAATAAACTATCACTACTTAAAGACAAAGAGAAGCTAGCCAGTAGATCGCATGCCTGGACTGTGATCAATGAATATAAAATACTGAAGTATCAATAATATCTGGATGCAGGATGGTCAAGAAACTTGAAAATTGATTTTATGCACATCCATTTCAGCAGTATCACTGGAGAAATAAAAGGGAAAAATGGAATAAGGAATTAACTAAAGTGCCTTGTAGGTTGTGCAATAAAGGCGAAGAAAATATAATGCACATCACATGTGTATGCCCAGGACTATTACAAGAAAGATGACTTTGACTGAAAGTTCAATGTAATGAGCGGGGAATACGTACCTGTAGGCAGGCTGCCATTGCAAGTTTTAGATCTACTGATTCTTTGATGAACTGACAATTTACAATGTTTTTAAAAAGTGCAGGGAAAAAGCAGCTAGAGACTCCTGAACATTATTAGGCAAACGAGGAATTTTTAGAAAGTCAAAGCAACTTATATATAACTTGTTTTATTATAACTCTGCTTTTGCTCATATTATGCCTAAATCTATGCATTTTATGAAGAAATATAGCATGACATATTCGCACTTTAGGATAACATGTAGGAATCAAGGGTTTCAGAATGGTAGCAATGGTTCGGATTTTAGGTTATATTTTACGGATATTTAATGTTTTTTTAACTTGTGTATAGTAAGACCAGAAGAATTAGATAGATGGTGATACATTTATTTTTAGTTTAAAAGTTAATATTTGTATGATGAGAATGTTTTTCATTTTTTTAACACAAATGTAATGCTATGGTTTTAAATAACTATGCTTGAATAAACTTATATATATATATATATATATATATATATATATATATATATATATATATTAGGGTAAGGGCATTTTTAGGGTTTGTGGGTGGGTGAGGATATTGGGTGGCTAAGGTATTTTTAGGGTTTAGGGTGGGTAAGGGCATTTGGGTGGCAAGGGTATTTTTAGGGTTTAGGGTGGGTAGGGGTATTTGGGTGGCAAGGGTATTTTAAGGGTTTAGTGTGGTTAGAGGTTATTGGGTGGCAAGGTTACTTTTAGGGTGGATAAGGGTATTTGGGTGGCAAGGGTATTTTTAGGGTTTAGGGTGGGTAAGGGTATTTGGGTGGCAAGGGTATTTTTAGGGTTTAAGGTGAGTAGGGGTATTTAGGTGTCAAGGGTATTTTTAGGGTTATGGTGGTTAGGGGTATTTGGGTGGCAAGGGTATTTTTAGGGTTTAGGGTGGCAAGGGTTTTATGGATGGCAAGGGAATTGTTTGGGTTTAGGGTGGGTAAGGGTGTTTGAGAGGCAAGGGTATTTTTAAGATTCAGGGTGGGTAAGGATATTTGGTGGCAACTGTATTTTTAGAGTGGGTAAGAGTATTTGGGTGACAAGGGTATTTTTAGAGTTTAGGGTTGGTATAGGTATTTGGGTGACACAGGTATTTTTAGGGTTTATGGTTGGTATGGGTATTTGGGTGGCAAGGATATTTTTAGGGTTTAGGGTGGGCAAGGGTATTTGGGTGGCAAGGGTATTTCTAGAATTTAGGGGTTTGAGTTCAAGGGTTAGGGGTTGATAAGGTAATATATATATATATATATATATATATATGTCTGTGTGGATATATATATATATATATATATACATATACGTACACACAGATAAATATATATGTGTGTGTGTGTGTGTATATATATATATGTATAGTCAGAGGGCAAAGCAGCAGCACAGATAAAGCGGGCACGCACACAGACAGTACTTCCCTGAAACAGATCTTGGGCGCCTATGAGAAGCTGCGGAAGAAGGAGATCAACCGCAGCTGGGAGGTGATCTCCCTGGATAATTATATCGAAGTGGGGCGAGTACTGCGGGGGCTCCGCATACTTATCACACCCACTTACCAGAACCCACATCCCAAATTATTGGAAGAGTGGTCAGCCCTGATGGCTTCCACTTGCAAAGGAATGTTGGGCCTCTTATCCAAATACGCAGCCATGGAGCTGGAGCAGGATATAATGGACCTCAAATCTCTGCAAGAAACTCTTGACAAACACCCCAAGCAAGAGG
The DNA here is from genome assembly GCA_963921515.1 of Calotriton arnoldi. Classification (NCBI taxonomy): domain Eukaryota; kingdom Metazoa; phylum Chordata; class Amphibia; order Caudata; family Salamandridae; genus Calotriton; species Calotriton arnoldi. The sequence goes on along the minus strand of CAWUFW010014280.1, from coordinate 357,566 downwards.
AGATACAGGCGTTCTACAAAGAGTTGGAGGGCAGACTCACTAAGTATGAGGATGAAATAAAAACAAAAAAGAAATGGAAATTCACCAGGGACAAGAATGACTACGCCGCAGGCCGAATACTCACCTTTGGAAGAAGAAAAGAGTTTAGACGCACATATGCTTTAAGACAGCAGGAGGCAGCAACCTCAGAATCAAGCTCGGATGTCTCAGACCTGGACGAGAGGCAAGCAACCTTTGGCAGTGGCATCGCTCCTTTCACCACACTGGAGGAATACCGTTTTTTACGGCAAAGCCAGGGGCCAAGGCGCAAACCACCAAAAGAAAAAGAAAAAGGAGAAAGCAACGCCAGAGGAAAATCCGGAGAGGCGGAGGAGGCAAAAGAAATCGAGAAACCACGTGGGAAGGGAGTCCGGTTCAGCAAGAGGAACAAATAATGGGTGAGCCTACTTTCACTGTTATCAATCTTTCTTCCCATAACCTCACTCCAGATGAACAGTCCCTCCTGGAGCTAGGTCTCTCTTTCTGCCCCACTAACAACTTTGACTACCCGCGCACCCGCATTGATGTCTTTTTATTTGCTAGGAAACTGAGACTTCTTAAAATACATACTCTCAAAGGCTCAAGGGGTGTGCGAGATGGGGCGATGACTGGCAGAGATCCTGCCATATCAAACACACCAGCCAATCTCCTCTCCATTGGGGGCCTGGCCTCTCTGAGGGAACTTGAACTGGGGGACAGGGATTGGACATCAGAGCGGGAACTCTTGGAGGTGCTGGACCTGGAAACCGACAGGAGAAGCCGCAGTAATTTTAAAACCAAATCCAGGTTAAACCCCAACACCCCACACGATAACATTGATTCCTTCCAGGAGGCGGTAGTACGGGACATACTCAAACTCAAAACTGGGAATGTCAATGGGGCAATGACGAACTTAACTAAAGGCCAACAAGCGGCACTTGAATCCCTGAAGCAAGCAACCAGCTTTGTTATCAAGCCTTCAGACAAAGGCGGGAATGTCGTTTTGTGGGATGTCAAAAAGTATATGGCCGAAGCCAAGAAACAGCTTGATTTCTCTGGCCGCTACATGAAAACAACGGCAGGCCAATACCTTTCCACTATTGACTCTTTCCACAACATGTTGTCCAAATGGCATTCCCTTGGGCTTTTGAACAATGACGAATTATTGTTTTTAACTGTTAAAAAACCTGTCTCCCCATGCTTTTACATGTTACCGAAAGTGCATAAACACCCCACTAATCCACCTGGGAGGCCGATTATTGCTGCTAATGACAGCCTCCTTGAGAACACTTCAATCTTTCTAGATAATATTTTATCTCCCTATGTGTGTAGCCTGCCCTCTTACTGCCGTGACAGTATGGATTTTATATCCAAGGTCACGGACATCCCGTGGCAATCTAGTTACATCATGGCCACTGTGATGTGGTGTCTTTGTACACCTGTATCGACCATCACCTAGGCATCACAGCTTGTAAACACTATTTTAGGGACAGACCTATTGCCACGTATGATCACACCAATATGCTGCTTGAGATGCTCCATTTCTGTCTAGAGAATAACTATTTCTTACATGGCCAGCAGTGGTACAGGCAACTGTCCGGGACTGCCATGGGCAGTTGCTTTGCGCCGAGCTACGCCTGTATCTTTATGGGGTGGTGGGAGTGTGAATGTGTCTGGGCAAATGACTTTGCTGAATACACCAAGTATCTGGTCCTTTGGACCAGATACATTGATGACATCTTCCTGATTTGGGATGGTCCTCAGAATGCCCGTGACAATTTCCTTCTGGCTATCTCCAACAATGAGCTGAACTTAAAGTTTACAAGCACCACAAGTAGGAGCAGGTTAGACTTCCTTGATGTTAGTGTAGAGGTACTGGATGATACCATACAGACAAGCCTACACAGGAAAGCTACAGCCGGGAATAGCATCCTCCATGCAAAAGTCACCATCCACCCAAGCTGAAGAATAGTATCCCCTACGGTGAACTGCTCAGAGCCAGGCGTAATTGCAGCACACCAGAAGCATACACTCGAGAGGAAGGCATAATGGTAGAAAGATTCCTGCAGAGGGGGTACACACTGAAAGTTGTGGATGAGGCTAGAAGAAAGGTGAGTGGAATAGGGAGAGAAACCCTACTCAAACCCAGACAAAGGAAGGAAACCGAACCAGTGATTAGATTGATCACCACCTTTAATTCGGACTGTGCCAAGGTCCAGGCTATCATCAGGAGACACTGGCACCTAGTCAAACTGGACCCCATTATTGGCAAATTGGTCACCCCGAGAGCCAATATCACATACCGCAGAAGTAACTCTCTGAGGGATATGTTGGTCCACAGTTTAATGGAACCCAGTCAGAAACACAGCAGCACTTGGTTGAGGGAACTCCCAGGATTCTATAAATGTGGGAAGTGCAAGGCGTGCGCCAATAGTACCAATGTCAAGACAGTACCCCTACCCAATGGCAAGCAACACAAAATTCGACCATTCATCAACTGCAACACGGAATTTGTTTTCTATGTTCTGTTGTGTGTATGCGGTTTGAGGTATGTTGGGAGCACGATCTTTACGGTGAAAAAAACGTATCTTAGAGCACCTCAGTGCCATTAGAAATAATGATGTAACATATCCCATGGCCAGACACTGCAACACTGTACATAGCTCCACCAAAACTGAGAACTTAAAAATCTCATATTTTGGAATTGACAGGATTCCCGTGAAGAGTCGGGGTGGAGACTGGGAACGAGCACTAAGAAGACTCGAATCCAAATACATAATCAGCCTTAACACCAAACACCCGGGAGGTTTGAACCAGGACGAAGAGCTTCATGTTCATTTAGGATAATGCCATCTGTCCCCGGGTAGCCTATCTTTCACTGCCTTTCACTCCATCTCTAGGGCTCGGTGTGCCGTTTCTTGCAATGGCTGTATGACCTTCCACACTACCTAAGCCCTCTCCTGTTTCCACTAGCCGCTCTCCATCTATCCTCTTTTTTCTCTCTCCCTTTTACCTGAAGCCACTGGACTACCCAGGTCACTGGACCATTCACTGTAATGAAATGAAATGTTTAAATCATGAAATTTCTCTCTCTCTCTCACCTAATGCCACTTGATTTCCATGGTCACTGGACCAATGAACAATTGTAAAATATTAAATCATGACTCTTGTGGGGATGTTTTCTTTCTGGGCATTGTAAGGGATTATGTATTGATCTGATTCACTTGCACGTGCAATTCCCTTCTCACGGCATATTTTCCATTTTTTCACCTTACATATATACATATATATTTATATATTTTTCTGTTAGGGTGAGGCACCCTCTATTCAATTTTGGAACACAACGACTTTTTATTTTTTATTTGTCTTTAGAAAAGTTTTTGACTTGCATAGTCTTTTTACTTTGTGACTGATGAGATGGCAAAAATGTCTTTTTGTGCCCAAAGTCTTTTTCCTATGTTTAATTTTCCCTCCACTGTGTCTCACTGTATGCCATAAATACAATGCCACAATGTGTATTCCCTAGCTTTGACAAAGACCTCCTGGTCGAAACGCCTCAGCTATCTAAATAAATCTTTCTTGGACTTACCTGGAGTGCGGGCACTTTTCTTGTGGCACGTCGCGGCTGCGTTAGCAAGGAACTTCAAGTATATATATATATATATATATATATATATATATATATATATATATATATATATATATATATATATATATATATATATATATATATATGTCAGCTCCACAGTCCACCTAGGGCAATAGTTGCACTCTTGCAGACGGGTGCAGCAATAGGGAGGTGGGTCCAACCACGAGGTCTCACAGCACTTGGCGCAGGAGCCGGTCAGATGGCCAGGTCTCCAACAGCAATGATGGCTGTCGACGTCGGTCGGCGGCGGTGCTCAGAATCCTCATTGGTGCTGCAATTGCCATGTAACATTTACATGGCAATTGCACCACCAATGAGGATTCTGAGCACTGCGCCGAGTGCTGTGAGACCTCGTGGTTGGACGAGGGGCCCCCCAAAGGTGTGGTGACTAACAGTGCAATCCGGGATTATTCTTTAAATCAGCAGCACACTTCGAAGAGGATGGGAAACACCATTCCTGAACTCAATATCCCAGAATACATCAGAACATTTGTTCCGAGTGATTTTAGTCCTCTTTTGATGTTAAGCTGCGACATCCAATGGGAGTACATTTACCTGTTTAAGAATGCCATCATGACAGGTTGCGCTGTACTTTGAAACAAGCTGAGGAAGGCAGAACGCCGAAACGCGTCCTTGTATCAGAGCATCCTAAAGAGGCCCCGTGAGTGCAGCGTATCTTTTGTGAAACTGGAGCGTCGCGATATATATATATATATATATATATATATATATATATATATATATATATATCTTTATACTTACCTGGGTAATACTTGCATGTTCGCTGTAATGGCATGATGGCATGCATGGTAAAGGTATATGCGTGGTAAAGACATGCGTGGGAAAAGCATTTGTGTTGTAATGGTTGCATTGTAAAGGCAGTGACTCCTGTCGAAGAAAAGGCTGAGGAGCTGTGAAAGAGGATCGTACTACTCACCTTGCGCATGCCTTGGTCAGGAAGACAAAGGGCGTGGACGTCTGTCCTGTTCCACATGTACCTCTCGTCGTTCTCCTCATAAGTTGTTTTGCTTGACGTTTCCCTGAGCCCCAACATCAAGGGATTATTTCCCGACTCCTTGTGGTTGTCGTTTCCTACATAAAAATAAAATATCCTAAGAATGACTCACGTGAGATGAGACACAACACAGTTCACACATCAGACAAAAATCACACCACTGAGTTTTTTTAATAGAAAAATGCTAATGTTCTGACGTGCTTGACATTTCCTAGTCAACTGATCAAACTCCGCAGCACACAACATCCGATTTCAGCCTAGGTTGCCAAAAGTCTTTAGTTTCTGTGGAGGTATTTCAAAAGCATAGAACCTCATAATACGTGTAGCAATTTTAAGCCTTCCTCTGGAGCAGTGTATGGGCCATATTTATCAACGATTTGCATTGCCCTTGCACCACGCGCTGCAACGCAGGGCTACACAAAACCCAGATTCAGATTTACCAAGCCACGCAAGGCCACCCTGCATGGCTTGGAAAATCGCTGCCTTGCTTTACACTGCATGGTGGAGGCATTACTTGGCTTGAGCATGGGTGCTCCCACACTTTCACAGATGCACTCTGACTCATTCTCAGATTTACCAACACTGGTAGACTTAGGAATGCATCAGAATTGTACGTCTTTCCACCAGAGGCACAACAAATATCTTTATTTCTCCTCGTTTTATCCAGGATCGTTTCTGTGCAGAAAGGTGCCCCTTACTGCACAAAAACAATCCTGCCTACAACACAGACACCTTTGCACCACAGCACACGAGTGCCTGCATTGGTGCAAGACAGCACATTGTGGGGCAGTGCAAGAAGAGGACAGGAATGCACCATATAATGCTAAAGCTAAAGCGTCTTGCTGCGTTACGTTGCTTGAAACATTGATGAATCGGCCCCAAAGTGTCTAGTATATTTACAAGGGTTTAGAGGAGAGAGGTAAGGTTTGTTATTAATTCTCACTCTTTGTAACCTGGCACATCTAGAGTCGACTCATGGCTCTTTAAGTGCAGAAAGCATCATTGTATTTTTTCTACTAGGAACACAGATCTGAGCAGCACTAGAATTGAGTAGAGAATGCTGTGGTGAACCCACTAATGGGCAATAGTACTAACAAAGCAAACACAAGGACATGATGGACGGAGCGCTGAAACTTTTCAGATACCCCCCCCCCCCCCCAGTCACAGATCTAGGTTGAATCCATCATTGTTCTTTAGCTCACTTCGCCACCCCAGTTCAGACCCAGCTATATGCAATTTAGTCTTGACCCTGTTCCTTATGGGAACACTCCAGCCCGAACTGCCAAGCCTGCATGGTACTAACAGTCTGCCTTAAGCTGTTTTTCTCTGGGGGATTCCTCTCTGACAAGGGCCTCAATAGGACAAACAAGCATTGGCAAAGACAAAAGGTCACACATTGGGACCTTTTGGCTTTTCCAAAGGTTTTTAGACATGCTACACAGCAACTACGATAATGTGCAGAATGGCTGAAGAATTTGCAAAAAAAGGTCTTTGTTGCAGCTGGCCGCCTCGTTTTGTAGGCGCAAACACCATGCATGCATGTGCCTACAAAATGATATGACTTTTTTTTCTCCTTGTGGTCACTGATCCGAGCGGGATAGGTAACAAAAAGAAAAACAAAAACCCAAATGTGTTTTTTTTTAAAAGCAGGGGGAGTAACATGGAGAGTGAAAGTCGGATAAATGGGTGGACTGGAAGCACCACATGGGATGGGAAAGAAAAAAACTCTGGGGCGTGGAAGCAATATGGGGGTGTTGGTTGGGGAAAGCCGATGAAAGAGAGAGAGAGCAAGGTAGAGCGTTGGGGTGCAAAAGGGTGAAAGAGAGCAAACTGGAACAGGCAGGGGAAAGCACGTGGGTGAGAAGCAATTGGGGGAAGTACACAAGGGCAACCACAACATTGAGGGGCACGTGGTCAGGAAGAAGCACAAAGGTGACAGAGAGCCACACGGAGTGTAGGGGTACAGAAGTACAAAAGGGAGACAGCTGGAAAACACACACAGTCCCATGGAGTGCTTAATCCAAATAAAAAAAGCTGAGATTGTAAAGCAAACAATGGAAACATAGAATCCAGTCAACCAAAAGAGATGATAAAGAGGCTATGCTCCGTGGGAGAGACAAACACAAGATTAACAAGCTGGGAAACAAATAAGAAGCAGGCAAACAAGGGTGAAAGGAAATACAACCAGTGATAAACAATGGGGGGATGTTCAAAGCCCCTGTATGTTGTTGGTAAACCCACAATATATCTAGCAACTCACAGAACATGCACTGTCTAGTAAGTGAGACCTAAAAAAGGCCCTCATTCTAACCTGCTAAATTATCTCTCCTGTTACACCAAGCTAAGAGAATCTATGTGGTGCTCGTTTGGTCCCAGGAGTGGGCAGAGCGCAACAATATCTTGAGGACTGCACATTTGGGCTTCAAAAATGTTCTGGGAGCTGTCAAGCAAGCCTCCAGACTGTTTATAACTTTCTAGAAGTATTGGCAGCATACAAATGTCTCTTTTTATCTGGTGTTGTTCTTTTACCGGAAGCTGGGCTTTGACATGGTTGACCGCACACTGCTTTGTTTGGCATGGCAGGGGATACCAGGATGGATGTGGCACTGCATGATCACACTAAAGTCAAGGATAGATCTGGGAGGTTGGGTGAGTGCAGCCAAGAAGTTAGACCTGCTGCTGCACTTTTACGCTGGAGCAGTGTCAGGCCCTGATGGTTATGGGCTGTTGTTCCAGATTGTGGGTGAACAGATGGAGCAAGCTAGTTGTCCTGTTTTTTTCCTTTATACACTTCTTAGTCTGCAGTCTGATGGTGTCCTGGTTGTGGGTATGCCAAGAACCACCAGAAATGGTGAGCTTGTTTACAAGATTAGTGGATGTGCTGCATTACAACCTGTTATGCTACTGGTTAGCCCTCATACCAGCATCCACAGAAGGACCTATCATGCCATGTCATGATTGGAATACTTCAGGAGTTGTAACTCATTGAAGAAAATATTTCCATTCATCCCCCTTCCAGCATAGAAACAAGTAGCCTTGACGTTGGTCTCCTCATGGATTGACTATTGTAATGTGCTTTACTTAGAGACCAACAATAGCACTCAAGCCAAACTGCAATTATTGCACAATGCACCGAGAAGGCTCATTATGGATATTCCGAAATGGCAATCGGTGTCCAAGGGACTACATGACCTGCACTGGGTCCCAATAAAAAAGTGCATAGTGTTCGAGGCACCCTGCATTGTGCAAAAGCCCCTCTATCATGTTAGTCCGGAGGGATTCAAGGCTCTCCTGGGAAAAATCTCCGTTCAGCTCATTACAACTTCGGAATAAAAGATGGGGAGGCAGAGCGTTCTCGGTTGCAAGACTTGCGTCCTTATCATCTGACTTGCATTAAAATGCACTCTCCCTTTAGGAAAGCCTTAAAGACCTAGCTTTTTGTCCTGTAGGGAGTGTTAGTTCGTTTTGCAATCCTGTCAAACCAGCTTCTCTGCGGGCCCAGACTATAGCACCTTGACATCTACGGGCATTTGTTTTGCTTTATCAAGTCTGTTCATATCATATCATATTATCATGCAGGCAAAATGTAGCTGTGTTGGCCAAGGAGCTCTCTGGGTTAATACTAATCTTGTGAATTTGTCCACCACTTGGGTGGTAAGGGGTGGATACTGTCACGGCAAGCTAGCACAGCTACCCTAAAACATCAGAGGGAGCTCTTTGCTAACAGTGTATACACATGTAGTGACGAACATGGGATACGAGTCTTATTTAGATGCGATTGCGGAGATGTGTCTTACCTTGTATGTCTGGTGTAGACTAGGGGTACCGTGGCTACAAGCCTATGCAGCAAAGTGGGACCCACGTGGAACATACAAGGCAGCACTGGGAATGTGAATGCGGTGGAGTGTAAATGCTTTTTTATTCAAAAACAGCTAGTCAGCGTAGGATAATGTTGTTGCCATTGTTTAAGTGTTATAACACCACAAGCCACAGAGAAGCCACTGCATCATGTTAAAGCAAGGATGCAGCGCTCATCTTTCATATATATGGCATGCCCGGCTCCAAACTGCGGGCTCATTTCTTTACTGATAAGCCTGCCATGTTGATACTTGATTTTAGCAGGAGTGGGTAGTGTCCGCTCCATTTTAGCGCTTATATAAACTTTCATTCAGGGCCACTGTAATTATGTGATTCTGTGAGTGCAACGTTCTGTGTATAGTTATGGCGTTACTGCAGTTGTCACGTAGTCCATTATCTGCTGCATAATTTGCAGATTTTAACTAAAAGGAATTTTTGTTTCTAGCTGAAACAGAACAAAAGTAAATGAAAATGCTGTACCACGTGGTACCGTGCAGTTGAAGGTCCTTTGCAAATGTTGACTGCTCACCTGGCTTGTTTATTGCTGTATTTGGGGGGTTTAAATGGTACTTATGTGGTGAAACCTTTGCTCAAACAGTTTAAACATTTGTAAAAATGATAAAATAATAGAGTAATTCTATGACAAAATGTGCTGCATTATGCCGCAGAATTTGCCTTTTCTTGTTTCATAATTTAATCAACCCTGCCTCATAAAATTGTCCATCTAATCTCATAATTCAAGTGACTCTGCTTACATCATATGATGTATTTTACACTAGGACTGATGTGTGACACTTGTTTTATGTGCTTGAGTTTTTTTTAGCCAAAATGATAAAGGATTATTGGCAGGTTGGCAGCTATCATATTGTTTTACATACCAACTGAATCCCATGTACTGCACAACTCATTACATCACACCTTATCGTACTACTGCAGCAAATGAGCCAAGATCATCTGACATCAGGAAGTTACAGAGGCAATGCTTCCTGTCCACACCACCGCTATCAAGGTTTCAGATTGCTTATGTGTGACATTTTCATAATTTCAGTGTAATTATGAGTGACATTCAATGACTATGAGTGACACTTTCTCGTTAACAGTACAATGTCATCCACGGGGGCGTGGCCAGCCAGCCAAGCATGGCGGACGCGAGTTGCTAGAGCTCCGTCCTCGCACCCCTGATTATCCTGCCAAAGACTAGTATCCCCCGCCATCCGAGTGAAATCAGGTGGCACAAAAGTGTCTGAGCAGTGACAGCCCACGTTCGTGGTCGAGGGGAGGTGGAGGAGGCAGAGAAAGCCGCGACTGCGAGCCCGCAGGATCCGACGACGAGGAGCGCATTTGCCAAACGCTGTGCTCCCCCGGCCAGTGAGACGCCCGCAGTGATCGTCGCTGGGGAAAACTGTAGACAGTCGCTGCCTGAGAGCAACCCCCCAACACTACCCAAGAGCCATCGAGACGGCCGGGGGCCCTGCAGCAGCCCAGCAGCACTGCACACACATACAGCGGAATACAGAGGCCTGCAGACACGGCCCACGAGGTAGGGGCCTGCGCGTAAGAGACTGTCAGAACTGGGGGGGGGAGCAGCAACGGGCTGCCAGACCCCACCGCCTCGGAACTGCGGTGCCCCCCTGCTGAGGAGAGACGGGGGACGCCTACCACTGACATGTGCGTGCGGCGCCCGAGCACCGCTGTGGAGGTGAAGAGGGAAGAAAGCTGAAGCGGCCCAGCGGCCTCTGTGAGGAGCGGCGAGCACACCAGAGCCATGCTGCGGGGCCATTGCAGGAGGCTGCCGTGTGAGCACAGAGGTGAGTGGCCTGCCCCCCTGCCTCCCTCCCCTCCCTGCCTGGATGACTGCCATGGGCGTGCGACTGGGGAAGCCGCTGCCGCGTTCTGGATCTCACTAGGGCCGCAGCGCAAGGCGGCAGAATCAAGCGGATGACCCCTGCGGAGGCCCAGCGGTGAAGCGCGCACTATTGGTGGTACACTGGGACCTGCAGACGCGGCCCGGGAGATGCAGGCCTACGCTTCCCACGCCACCGGAAAGTGAATGAACCCCCTGCTAAACGGGAGGAGTAGCTGCCTGCTGCTGCTGTGCACCTGGGCCGTTCGAGCGCCACCGCGAAAGCCAGGAGGGAAGGAAACTGCGGTGGCTCAGCGTACCCTTGAAAACCTCATCTGAACTGTGTTGTGGAGCCACTGAGGGAGACTGTCACGCATGTGCTGAGGTAGGTGGCCTACCCCTGGCCCCTCTTCCTGTACTGGTGCCATGTAAGTGTGACTGGGTTACGGCCATATCCCAGACAACACTGGGTCGGCCACACAAGACAGCGCAGTATCAGACAGTCACCGCCTGAACTGGGCAACGTTGTCGACCTGGGCCTAGACCGCGCAAGCACGGTGGATAGCAACGCGACATCTTCAAATACACAGACTCGCCCGGAGGCCGTATCGGGCCTAGGCCATCTGCATACGGAGGTGAGAGACACAACAACCCTGCAGCATTAAAACAAAGACGTGAGGAGGTGACGCACACCCGCTTTGCGCTGATCTGCACTGCGACAGGGTGCAGAGGACGCAGGTCACTAACGATCGGCCCACGCTGCGGCATAAACTGCCAGATAGTGCCCAGAGACACCTAAACACACGCCAGCGAGCTGGGACGCAAAGAAGTCAGACGCCGGAGAAGACCTACCTCGCTTCAACAGAGCAGACCTGATCAGGCCCCGACAACGTCTACACAGGACAGAGGCAGTAGCCAGAAGGTAGGCCGCGAGCGTGTAAACCCGCACACGCACGTCCCTGCATTAGTCAGCCTCATACAGCGATTGGGCAGCTCCTCCACGTGCTTGTGCCTTCTGTACAAATAAGGTCACTACCCCGCCCTGATAACGCCTGCACGTACTGGTGGCGAATGCCGACAACGCAGCAATTCGTAATGGGCCGCCTACGCACAAACACGCAACAGCTAAATGCACGCACTGGCAACACGGATGCGGCAACAGCAAACGGCGACCCAGCCACAGAAATGCCACGCGCAACACTCGCTCCAAGCTAGACTCTGTTCTGGCAGCAGAAGAAAAGATAGGAGCCACGTTGGACCAGACCCAACCCTCGTTGGAGTCAAAAATTGACAAGGTCACCTCAGATTTCACCCTTCTGAGAGCCGACCATCACAAACTCAGGGACAAGGTGCGCCTCCAGGAACAAGCACTCGCAGAACTAAAACCAGTTACACAAAGCCACACCGCAGCCCTGCAAGACTTAATAGACCGCGTGCACGACCTAGAAGACAAAGTGGAAGACGCAGAAGGACGCTCGCGCCGCAACAATATCCGCGTCGTGGGACTTCCAGAAGGTGAAGAAGGACAAAAACCGGAGGAATATGCCGAGCGCTGGATTAGAGATTTACTTCCTGCTGGCACCCTATCTCCCCACTTTGTGATCGAGAGAGCGCACCGCATCCCCACGCAAAAGCCACCGCCGGGAGCCCGCCCACGCCCATTACTGTTCCCCGCTAGACTTCGTGTGGTCGCAAAAGGATCGGCACACTTCTTCGATTCACCTGTCAAAGTTTGGGACTGGCTGGAGGAATCGGGAACACTGACGGGACCCAGGCCGCCGGTGGAAGACGAGCCAAGAAAACTCAACAGGAAGAGACACCGTCGGAGCAGACACAGTGGATACCGCTCAGGAGTCACCGTGGCGTCCACGGCCCCCGACCTAGAACAGAGGAGAGCGGAGAGGCAAGAGGCACTACAAGTGGCTGTGACACTGGGAACTGCAACACAAAACTCGGACCGCCACTTGAGCCCCTCCAGATCCTCAGAAACTGGGGACTCAACACCATCCAGACTAGAGGACCCTGAAGAGTTTCCACTGCCAGAAGTTACGCCACAAACAGCTGATGACATCATATAACTCTTTCCAAGACCTCCTGTGAACTGTTGAACGCAACCCACGCAAGTACCCGTCGCGCTGGCACAATGTTGTGTTAAATCACATGTTGCTTACGTAACTGTTCTTTGCAAAATGTGGCGCTGCCCTTCACACTGCTGTACACAACACCCACCTAGCATGATGCTGAGGGACATGTGCGGCTCGCGGGACCCCCCTCCCCCCCCCACGCTGCGAACTGGTTGAGGGGATACGCAACCGCAACATGACATCAAGGGGCGAAATATTCCCTGCTGCCAACGAACCACGCAAACCCACGCCATACGTCAGTTAGACACAGTTTTTTTAGCCTTAAGTTGGGCGGAACAGTTTGGACGAATTTCCACTCGGAACTCGCCCTCAAGATTATCCTTAGTCCAGTTCATGCATGCACCCTGTTTTTAATAACACCGAGTTGGAACACACCCCCGCGGGTCAGGAGTCGCAACACCTTGCCCCCCCCTGTGCCAACCTGGTAAACGTAAAAAGGAACCATGACACAGGTTAACATAGTCACATGGAATGTGCGCGGTATACACATGCCGTCGCGTAGATACTCGATCTATGCCTATCTGCGACGCAGAGCCACTAACATAGCGCTGCTCCAAGAAACACACATAACCCCCTGCGGAACTGGGGCGCCTCCGGCATAGATGGAGATGACAAGTGTATGGTACCAGCTACTCTGCGCATGCACGGGCGCCCTCATCTGGGTGAGAGCAGGGGTCCCGTTTGCAGGTGATGAGGTGCTGGTCGACCCTGAAGGCAGATACGCGTTCGTAAGCGGACGACTCAATGGCCAACCGATCCTCCTTGGGTCCATCTATGCCCCGAATGTCAGTCAACCCACTTTTTTAGAAAGCCTTACAAAAACTTTAGCAAGGTGGACCGGGGTCCCCTGGCTCCTGGGAGGGGATTTTAATTCAGTGCTTAATGTAGAGCTAGACAGATCGTTCCCGCCCTTGTCCAAGACTGCAGCAACGTCCAATGCGCAGGTTCTCGCAGATTGGCTGACACACTGGGCGTTATTAGACATATGGCGCGCCATCAATCCGGATGCTCGGGTCTACTCACACTACTCAGCGGTACACAGACTACATGTGCGCCCAGATAGAATAGTGGGATCCCCCGCGCTGCTCCCTCTGGTCCACCAAATAGAGTACCAGGGCCGGACACACTCTGACCACAACCCCCAAATACTGAAACTCACCTGGGAACCTGAACCCCCCCCCCTACGTGGAAACTCCAAACAGCTGCGCTCGAAGATCCTCCCTTTCGCTCTTCCCTGGGCACGGCGATCCTTGAATACTTTGAACTTAACAAAGACACAGCAGGGGACACACTAGTGGAATGGGAGGCTTTCAAAGTTGCGACAAAGGGGCACTGTCTAGGAGCGACCTGGAACATACGCCTGACTTTCGCCTCCAGCCTGAGCAAAATAGAACTAGACCTACTGCGATATGAGACAGAGGGGGAAGGTGTGAGCAGGGACAGACACCGGCTAGAAACACTGTGCACACAACACGCAGAGTTGATGAAACGCCTCTGCTGTCACAACTACACTGCGCACACGGCCCGCACGCATGCTGCTGGTGATCGCGCAGGCCGACTCCTAGCCTGGCTGATCCGTCAAGAACACGCCCGCACACCGATAGTCACGCTGCGCGATGGCGCAGGGCTTCTAGTACACACACAGCAAGACATCCACGCGGCCCTGACGCAACACTATCAACGGCTGTACCAATCGCAAAGCCACCATGACCCGTACGCCGCCCAGCATTCCTAGATCAGGTGCAACTGCCTGAGGCGACGCAGACACACAATGAGATACTGGACGCGCAGATTTCTCCAGAGGAGATTAGGGAAGCAATCATGTCCCTGGCTACGGGGAAAACTCCGGGACCCGACGGTCTCCCGGCAGAATTTTACAAGGCATATCAAGTGTCATTGGTGCCGCGACTACATACCCTCTACGCAGCCGCTGTTGATATGGGACGGCTCCCTCCCTCACTGCTCGAAGCACACTTGATTTCACTGCCCAAACCTGAAAGAGATCCAACAGACATGGGCTCATACAGACCCCTCGCCCTGCTCAATACCGACTATAAAATCTTAGCGAAAATACTAGCAGACAGGTTGGCGCAGGCAGTCCCCGCCCTGGTGCACGCCGACCAAAACGGCTTTGTGCCGTCTCGAAACACCTCACTCAATCTGCGCCGCTTCTTCAGAATCACAACCTACTCCATACATGAATGGCCGAGAGCAGGCTGCCTCATACTTGACCTCGAGAAAGCATTTGACTCTCTTGAATGGAGTTCTATGTTTGCAACTCTCGAAAAATACAAATTAGGCTCCGATTTTTTACAGTTGACCCGCCTACTTTACACAAATCATGTGGTGAGAGCGAAGGTGGGACCATATGTGTTGGCCGAAATCCTAGTGCGACGAGGGACGAGACAAGGCTGCCCGTTGTCCCCTCTCCTTTTTGTGCTTGCGATGGAGCCACTGGCAGTGTCACTTAGAACACAATTACACAATGGCATACCGCTGGGTGATGGCACACACGTTGTGTCACTATATGCCGACGATCTGTTAATTTACTTAAGGGATATCACACAAGTGCCAGACCGACTAGCCCAAATCCTCCGGGAATTTGCAGCGGTATCAGGACTAAAAGTAAACGTCGCCAAGTCCAAACTATATGCCTTTAAAGAGGAGTGCCGCGACCCAGGCTTTCTACTCAATGGAGTGAGAGTGCAGTGGAGCGCTGATACGTTCCGCTACCTGGGCATACGTGTGTATCGCCGCTCACGAGATCTCTTCGACGGCAACCTCGGCAGAGCGCTGACGGCTATGAGATCCCAGATGCACTTCTGGTGTACACTCCCCCTTGCTGTGGTGGGTAGAGTAGCACTGGTCAAAATGGTGGCTCTGCCGACATTCCTATATTACTTTGCCAACCTGCCCATTTATGTGCCCGCCTCCTTCTTTACCACGCTGGAAAAGATGACCAGAGACTTCATCTGGGGCCCCAATCGACATAGGGTGGCAATTAAAAAATTATATTTGCCCCTCGACCAAGGAAGCCTGGCAGTGCCTTGCTTCGAGCACTATTACCTGGCACCCAACTTCAATGGATTGCCAGATGGATGGCAGCCCGTCAGCGCGACGACACGGCGACCACACGCCCACCGTATACGCTCCCCCAGATCCTTGTGCTCTTTCACCCCGGCACGCGAGTGCGGCCTTCTGAGCCCCAGTTCCTGAACGTGGTGTACAGGTGCTATCGCAGAAGCCTCTACTTAACCTGGGACACAACACCCTATGCCCCCGCACTCCCCCTGGAAGGTGCCCCTAAGGGACAGGCAATACTTACATCTGCCGAACTGCGACACTGGCACGAAGCAGGTATACAAACCCTAGGGGATCTTTACAGTGAAGGCTCGCTTATTTCCCTACACCACACTAGTGGACGACGAGGGGCTCACTGCAGGGCAATTCCTCCTACACCGGTCTTTGTTGACTACACTCCCGGTGCAATGGGGAGACCTTACAACTGAGCCGCAAACACACCTCACCATACAATACATACATGTCATGGGACGAGGTAGGCACTTGATGCGATGGTTCGCGGCCTCACGGCAGCATGCAGCAGCAAATCTAGAACCCCTCAGACACAAATGGGAACACGACCTGGGCCAACAAGTCACAGACAAAGAATGGGAACGGGTGCTGGCCAGTCCAGTTCAGATTACCAGAAACGCGAGATTTAGGCAGATCCAATATTACATCACACAGCGTACCTCACATCAGCTAACATCAACAGATACTTCCACCGCACCGACTCAGCCTGCCCCAGATGTTCCGTCGTAGACGCTGACTTGGTACACATGCTCTGGAGTTGCGCCTGTCTGAGCACGTATTGGGAGGGGGTAGCAAACACGCTTCGCGCCTGCACCGAGAGAGAGATACCCTTTGACTGGCCAACATATTTACTGCACCTGTTCCGTAGGACACAGACCACTAAAGTCACCTCCAGGTTCCTGGACCTGGGCATAGTTACAGCTAAGAGGCTAATCACAAAAAGGTGGAAGGCACCAGACCCCCCCGCACATACAAGCATGGAGGCACTCTACTCTTGCATGGGCCAGGGCCGAAGGCACAGCAATTAGACGTGAGGAAACCCTGGGCCTCAGGAAAATACCTATATCCGCAAGCTGGGAAGCGATACTGGCGGCGCTATAGCAGAGTGCGGACCAGCCAGATCAGCCCTCGCAACCACCCGACCTGGCGGAGTGATCCCACGCATGAGTCCAATATCCTTAGGCCATTCATAGGCGCTAGGCTCGTTGTCCTTAAGTTGTGCAATGACAAACCAGCGCGCACATGCACCAGACACCAACCACCCAGGCAATGGATGGGGGCGCATTAAGCGACACACACACACACCAACAACGATAGACGCTCGGGGTTGTTTCAGCTCACTTTCAAGTTTTGTACCCCGTCTCCTTGGGTTTTTTTTTTCCCCCCTTCTCTTATCGAATGTACAGTATGCCAGATGAAACTAAGCTGACCTGGACTTAAGCGTCATACTCACTGTGTGGCAAATCTGTAGGGCAGCTAATGTAATTGGACATATGAGGCGTGACCTGCCAACTGTGTTATACAAGATCTTACATATCAACATACCTACTGCATGAGCATATGTAAAGTAATGACCATTGTTAATACAAAGAACACGATAGTGATTGTTGCTACATGTGGTAGCACGATGTTTCAACTGCTGGAGACAAAGCTGTAAAACAAAAAATCAATAAAAAAAGTTTAAAAAAAAAACTAAACAGTACAATGTCACCCACAGTTAGGAGCATGGCACAGCCCACAGCCTAGGTGGGACACCTGTTGCCGGGTGGGGCGTCAGTGAAACAATAAATTAAACAGAGATTCCCTGCTTTAGCCAGCCTGCGCCTCCGGGCTGGCAACCAATCAAATTAATTGCATGATCAGATCAAGTTCAATTGACAGAGTCTATCCAGGCTCTCTGCCTCGTGAGACCGGAGGCCGACTAAAGGATGTGAGAGGGGCCCCAGCAGAGATCTTCTCCCAGTACTGTTCTCCAATCAGGCCACTCTTTTACTACAGTTTAGACTTACACAGTTTTTGGCATGTATTTAGAAGCTTCGTTTTGCAGTCGGGCATCCACATTTCTTTGATACTTTGGTTTGAGCAGGAGGTGCATTTTTACAGTAATTAGGCAGGTGTGTGGCTTTGTGTTTCAGTCTTCAAATCTCTGAAGTTTGTTTGACTTGCATATGAGTTTCTGTGATAGCAGGATATTTCCACGTCATAATATATTGAGATGCCTATTCCTTCCGTTATACACTGGTGCCATCTTGTGGCCTTTGAAAAACGAGCTTAGCTTTTATGCATCTGTCCCAGCAAAGCGAGAAACTGGAACTACACGGTTTTATCGCACTTAAGGACACCTTTCTTTAGTGTGACAATCTCAGACATTGCGGTAATGCGGGAAAATGACCGAAAATGCGTTATTCTAACACGAGATGCGTGGCGCTTGACAGGGACCTCACTGCTATGACCAAAGGCTGCAATGAGGATGGAAATATGCTGCTGGCATCAACGCCACAGGGGAGAGTACCATCAAGAAAAGAAAAAACAGACACCCAGAAGCAACGGACTGAGAGAACACATACTGGCATGCTTGGAAAGGCTGTCAGTAAGTGACCATTCTCACATAGAGTTCTGTCATGACAACCAACAACTAGTGTGTAGCACCCAGGGTGACAGACAATAGGAGGAAGGAGAGAGAAAGAACACAATCACGTCCTGAGCATCAAACAAGAAAAGTGATAACATACTAAGAAACAAACACAGCCAAACACAACGCCAACAGTCCACTCTGCCTCCAGTGAACAACTACCGCAGACCCAGATAGTGCCCAGAAACTGAAAGCATTATGCAATCATACAATTGGTTGTAAGTGCCATACAAACGCTGTTGTATATCAGACTAGTATATACAGAAATTTCGTTTGACATCAATATTGTGTCCTAAATAACGTTTACAAAAATGTCATCCCATTAGGTATAGATTTCCTATTATTATTTTAAGACACAATATTGATCTCAGACAATAGTTTAGTGCCACACTGGTAACCCTTGTAATCTACAGTGCTTAGAAATAAAAGAAGTGTGCTGTGAAAACTATTTGTTGTTAAGAAAAAATCTCCAAAGCAGGACCTTCCATTGTGCAAAGCCCCTCACAACACCAACAAACTCTAAGAGCACCAAAGGGCAGTTTGAAATGGTGGGAGGGTTCTGTATGAACACCTCGTCACATCAACATTATGTGAACACCTGTGCTGCTTGAGGGAGTGTGAAGTGACGAGCTCCCTGCTACTGACTGGTGCATCATCCTGGTGATGGGGTCTGTTGGTAGATATGGGTTTGTGACCTGTGCTAACATGGGGAAAAGAAAGTTCCTAGTAACAATCAGAAAACATGGTCATTGTTTCTCCTGTTGGTGAAACCCTGATTGTAGGAAGGTAGGATACTTCTGCATGGTTACCCCTACTTTTTGCCTTTTGCTAAGCTGTGTTTTGACTAGTCTGACTGGGATCCTGCTATTCAGGACCCCAGTCTATCTGCTTTCTCCCTAAATTGTTGTGTCCAGTACTTGGGTACATCCCAGATTGGATACTGGGGTACCCTTGTCAGTCCCTAGTATAGGGTACCCATGTACCCAGGGCATAGGTACCCCAGAGGTCTCCCATGGGCAGCAGCATGTATTATGCCACCCATGAGAGACCATTCAAAATGGAACTACAGGCCTGCCATTGCAGCCTGTGTAAGTTGGTGCATGCACCACTTACTAAAGATATAGGTTTACTATATCTAAGGGTCACTGCACTTAAAACCTATAAGTCACCCCTATAGCAGGCCTTCACAATCCTGAGGGCAGGGTGCTTGGTTCTAAGTGAGAAGGTACCCCTGCAGCCTACGCAGTCCATTCTCACGAGTTGTCATTGAAGCAGCCATATACTATATAGAGGGGCACCGTGTAATCGCGCAATGACCATCTCGAAAACGGCTGCAACGAATCCTATCATGTTTGGTATCAAACATGTTGGAATCATACTCCCACACCGTAAATGGTGTGTGAGGTATGATTCCAAGCACTGGAAGAGCCCTCCGTTAGGCTCTCAGTGTTACTGGTACCAGCCTTCTAGTCCCGTACAGCACAAAATGGTTGCTGTCGACCAGAGGCACATTTCTGCCCTCCTGCTGCTGAGCCAAGCTCGAGCAGGGGAAGGTAGAACAATAGGCAACCTGTCACAGGGAGGTGTGACCACCTCTCAGACAGGATTTAGTGTATAAGGGCTGGGTGGGTGCACTTGCCAGCGCCTAAAACTCTGCATGAGGGGCACATTTGGTGTCCCTGTACATAGTCCAGTTCAAACCAGTCCTGGGAGCCATTGGCTCCCGCACTGGCGGGAACTGGACAAAGAACATGGGAGTAACCTCCCCCCTGCCTAGACCCTCCCCTGGGAGGGTCCCCTGAATCTTCCCAACTCTTTCCTTAGGGTACTTAAGGGCTTACCTGGGTGTAGGTCCCTAGATTTGTACAGGGGATAAGATTCAGAACTGAAACTACTGCACTTCTACCGTCTGGGCACTCTGGACTTCGCTTGACTTCATTTGGGCCTGACTTCGTCTACCTTCCAGTCTGCTGCATCATCTGTGCCTGTGCATCATACAGGAACCTTCCAAGGCCTGTGAAGCATCAAGGACAACCGAAGTAATCTCCCTTGGAGTGAAGGAGTCACTCCCCTGCATTCGCAGGCACCGCAACGAAGACGACCGGTCTGCAGATCCTGAGCTCCTCCGTACTCCATGGGCTCTGCAACACAGGTGTTGGTTTTCCTCAGCTCCTGAGGCCTGCTTTACCCTCTTACCAAGTTTGAGGCCAGTAGTTCTTGAGGGGGTTGCAATAACCGAAGCCCTGGGTACCGCGTCCCCTTTGCAGTTACAAAGGCTTGTTGACAGCTTTGCAAGAAGATCTTCAGGCTCCAAGTAGCCCCAACCTCCAGCACCTCCAGTGACCAGAATCTTTGGCTACACTGCATCGTGTGCATCGTGGCCTGCATCTTTTGTTGAGCTGCTTGAGGTCCTCTCCTGACACCTGTGCCTTTGGCCTGTGGGTCCATTTGAGGGTCAACTTTGTTTTACTTGGGCTCCCTTGATTGCTCGGGCCTGCCCTGACTCCCCTGCTTGGGGTGAGTCTCCTGGACCTTGCTGGTCCCAACCGTGCATGCACCTTCTTGACTTCCTGCATGGGTTGCATTTGCCAAGGCTTGTTGGTGCTCCCGCCGGACACCGACCCCTCAGCACTCGACATCCTTCGTGGGAAAGCTCGTATCCGGCTCCTGGTTGTCCTCAGCATTGCCTGGTCCTCGCAGCTTCCGAGTCAAGGTCATCGTCATCTTCCCTGAAGCACCCAACATCGGAGGGCATCCGTCTTACAAGTCTCCTGGTCACCCCTGAGTGACACAGACACTGTCCCCCCTGCTTTCATGTACTCCTCTTCAAGAATCCATGTTTGGATTCCTCCGGACACTTCCTCCTCTTCCAGCAGCAGCACTTTCCTGAAGTCCTCCAGTGGGTTTGACTGCGGTTTCCGACGCCACTTCACACCTATGCACCTGGCTTTCCTGGGATAGGTAACTTGGGTACCACAGTATCCACGGGTGGGGTGGCTCTCCAACCTTCTGTCTTCCGCTGGGTTTCTTCCGGCTCCCCTGGGAAGGGTCCCTAATCTTTAAAAATCCAACCACGACTTGCACATAGACTTGTACGGAGCACGCGGTCGTGTTCACACACTGCACATGCTCTCTATGGGGTCCCTATCTACTTACCTTGGGTGGTTCTGTGGGTCCCCAGCAATTCTACGTCCTCTCGACACCGTCCTGACTCAAGTCGTGGTTCTTATACCACTTTCCTAGTATATGGTTTGGTTCCCCCCCTGGGGCCCACTGTGTAGGAGTGCTATTTACTGTGATTTCTTTGCTAAAGTATTGTGTGCTTTGTGAGTATCTCTGTGTAGGAGATACTGTAACGTACTAGATAGTGTTATATAATAAATACATATTTTTATAAATACTTTGTGTGGTTCTCTTTTCCCTTAATCTATACTATAAGATTATACTCTGGTAAAACGAGCTGCTTTACACTCCTTCAAGACTAAGCCTGAAGGCTGCTCTCCACAGCTACCACTTGGATAGCTTTCTAAGGTTGTCTGAGACCTGTTAAATCACCATAAGGGTTGTCTGGATTGGTGCAAGGTGCCCACTTACATTAGTGGATATCATATACCAGGCCAGCTTCTCACATTGATAGTGAAAGGCAATGAAGGGGAGAAGTCACCCGCCTATCCCAGACCCTTTCACAGTGGATTACTAGTAAGGTTAGGTGAAACAGTTTGATGAAGTGTAATTGGGTAAATTCTGTAGCTTCTTTTTGGTTCGCCTGAGGAGCGAAATTCCGAAAGGGACTGATTTCTAGGCAGAACAGACCGAACCACCCAGCAGGGATAGGATGAAAAAAGCAGCTAAAATGTACGAGAAATAAAAATGGATACATAGGCATGCACAGACAGACTGCTTTAAGATTAAATTACCTGTCTCTCTGCCATGAGATGAATTTGCAGAAACATGAAATACTGGTTTGTATATTCATTGACTTACATTTTTACTCGATAACTTAGGAATATTGTTGGGATGGAAAAGTCTTCTGCATAGTGAGAGAAGTGTACCTCTGCCCTGAGTGCCCAACTGTACTGTTGTCTGGATGATCCCCAATGCTGATTTTTGTGCCATAAGTAAACAAAAATCATGATTGTGGTCTTGTTGGACCAGGAGTGGGGCCCAGGCGCTACCCTCATAGTGGTGGAGGGCTACTGCCTTCACCAGGAGTTAAGCAGCACAAGTGCGGTGGTGGCAGCATACTGTGTAGAGATCAATAGTAGTGAACAGGTCCTTTTTAGGTCGATAGGAAATCGACCTCTTGGAATCACTTCAGCTTTCTTAAAAGCTCATGCGTGTGGTGCTCACATGCGATTGGCCTTTGCGTCTGGCTTTAGTACGCAATTGGCCAAAGGCGTGTGGAGGTCCCAGCTTCTTGTGAAATGTTTACTCCCAGAGCGTTTTGCTCTCGGGAGCCAGCAGCGGCGCGCAGGGGCCATCTGTTTTTAATTAGCGTGCCTGCGCTTGTCTCCCACGCTGCTGTTTCTTGATCTGGTTCCATTTGCTTTAGGGCCGTCTTTACCTTTGAGGTCTACTTATCGTCGGAATGTGCTTTTCTGTTCAGAGCTGAAAGCGCAGAGTTGCGGAGAGAATGGACCCAGGCAGTAGCGAAGGTAATGCTGATAATTATCTGTTCTGGCTAAGCTCGAGGCCTTTGCATAAAATATAAATTGGATTTGTTAGCTTGGAGTCCTCGGAGAAAGCACTTTCACTGAGAGCCGTTAAAATAAACACCGAGATGTTTTGTTTGGAGGGAGCATTTCTGTACGTCCTAATGCAATAATCTTCGCCTTGCCAAAATGTAAAATGTTTTCGTTTATTTGTTTCAATGCAGACATACGGAAGTATGTGTTGCTATTTATTTATTTTGCTTTTGGAAAGTGCTTTACTTTGCTCTTGTAATCATGCCTGTTTAACCCTGACATGCTTTATAATTTTCTGCATTTTCTGACCCCTATAAAAAACAAGCATTGGCATAGCCAATAGGTCTGCTTTTGGGACCTTATAAGTATTTAGTTATGCAGCACAATATCCTTGGTGCAACAACATCAACTGTTGCATGGCCAAACACTTATAAGGTCCCAAAGGCGAGACCGATTGGCGATGCCAATGCTTGTTTTAAAGAATGTCAGAGTGAGCAGGGTCTTCGTGTAGCGCTTCATGCCAACGTTGGTTGGGCCTTTGGGCACTCATTGAAAAGCGGTTTTTAACGGGCTGAAGATGTATGAAGCGTATTTGTGAAGGGTGCTCTTCTGCTGGGATATTTTCACACCACGTCACGGTTTTGTGGTGGTGATGGGTCTGAGGGTATTTCGAACCTGCCTGCGCATCCCTTTACTGGGTGGATGACCTTATTCTGAACTGATTTTGATCCTGGGCTAACAAGATATATTAAGAAATACAAAAGGGAAATATGTCTGAAGACCAAATGCAGTGTATACATATCCTCTTTTTATTGTTTGAATCTGTTTATTGGTTTTTTATTGTACAATAATAGTGCAGGTAACTAGTCGGATGGTTCACAATTACAGGCGTAATGTCACATAATCGACAATGTTATACTACTGATTGTAGTTACTGCTTGTATATAGCGCTTAAAATGTCAAAAATATGTTTTAGAGGAATAACAAAACACAAACCATGACCACAAATCTCTACTCAAGTTAAACGTTTTTTAAATTCATCCCAGGCATCAACTTGCTTGAGTTTGAAATAAAAATGATAATCACATAAGGGTGAATGTGTGTGCATTTTGTACAGAAGTCTGTGTGCGCATGCGCTGAGAGGAGGTGGTGTTACTGCACGCAGTCGGTCATTTTCGCCTCGGCCACAAACACTTTAGGGCGGGCCTTGCCTTCCATGCTATCTAAACCCACCTTTCTGTGCTGTTCTTCCCTCTCTGGGGGGCGCCACCGAGCTAATCTTCCAGGGTTGTTGCACGAGCCATTAGTAAAGCTATGTGAGTTGGGTTAAACGATGAAGGATACAACAGCGCGTTAATGGAAAATGCGAAAAGAGATTTAAAGCCCAGCTGTAGGTGCTCCCTGCAGTATTCCAATAAAAAACCAAGCACAAGCGCGCGCCTCGCGCGTCAGCAGAGGGAGGGGCGAAAGGAGGGGGCCAGCGCGATTCCCTTGCGGGAGCGAGCGGCAAGCGCGATAATTAACATATGGCGCCAGCTGCTCGGCTCCCGCAAGTGAATCGCCAGACGTGCACGCGTTGCCATTGGAAGCAATGCAACGCGTGCACGTTTTTGCAGGGAAAGCTGTGCCGATTTCTAAAGGTCTCTCCTAAGCAGCGCATGCGCGCTGCGTAGGCGAGACCTAACAATTGGGACTCCGTAGTTGTCCAAGTTGCGACATGTTGGTAAAACAATCGCTTCTTGAACAAAATCACTTTCTTGAATTAGCATGAAAAAAATATAACATTTATTCAGCACTTGCTGTCTGGAGATCTGGATAAGGTGAATGAATGATGCAGCATCAAATTAGATGCTTAAGTGCCTTTTTGCAAGTTAGATTAGCTGCTGCATTTTTGGGCCATTGACAATGATGGTGCCCAATCTCCGTCATATTGAGGGATCGACAGTTATATGTACACCACGTTGCACTTAACCCGGTCTGCCGCAAACTGTTCACCGGTAGAATGTAATGAGGAAATGCACCCAAACAAACCGTGTCGCCGTTGCTGCTGGGCTGGTGAACATGAGGTAACAAATAATCGCTGATGCTACCCCTTGGCTTCCCTGCTGGCAGATGTCAGACTGCAAAGCGGCAGCCAGCCTGAAACGAATCCCCCCGTCTACAGAAGTTTAATGGATTTCAAAGGCTTCCGTCAAACGGGAGATACCATCGCAACATGTTATCAACCACCTTATTATGAACATTGTCGCAGGGGCTCCAGGCGCTGTACTCCTGAGGGGGGATTTATGGCGCTTTCCTTTAAACCCCTGACACTCTACAAATCAAATACGCTGGCACAGAGACCTAAGCTCAAGCCCAGCAAATAAATCTGTCCCAAAGTCTTTCATAAATCACCCGAGTCGCAGAAGGCTGGGGATCAGGTTTTTAGTATGCAATCCTGTGCACATAATGGCTTTCTCAGTATCTTAATGCTATTCTGCAACATATTTTCCACGTGTGCACAAATGTATAGCATACTTTGCTAATTTTTGGAAAATTAAATGTTATTTTCTGCCAGCGTCTACATTTATTTTGTTTCTTGCACAGAAATTTGCTTTATTTATTAGATATCTATTCACGCTTTTTTGGCTTGTGTAGGGTAAATTTTTTTAGGTCAAGCTCAGGCAGAGCAGGCAATGTATCTTTTCATAGGCTTTTCAATTCTCTACTGATGTAGTCGCACACAAAATGTTATAGTGCTGTTGACTTGCATCTAGACACTTGCATTTCTGTCTGCGCATTAAAAAGCCTTAGAATTTGTCCATAAAAAATTCCTGAGGCAAGCATGTATCATGAATCCTACAGCATGACCCACTGTGTAGTAATTGTATAGCTCTTCAATCCCTGGCAGTACCCAGGATAATGTGCTGCATGGCTAAATACTTATTAGCTCCCAAAGGCGAGACCTATTGGCTATGCCAATGCTTGTTATCTTGTGCCACTGGAGAGAGGCCTACAGGCTCAGTCACTTTTTTTTAAGGTTCTGCTGCTGTCTGCAGCTCATCCTTGGCCTACATCAAGTAGATGTGGAGTGCTATGCAGATATCACTATGTTTGACATCCAAATGTGAACTCTGTCACTCCCATGAATTGTGTGGTGGGTCAATCAGCTTCAGAGTCTTGCCTGCTGTGACAGGCATCGTTTCAAGGGGAACAAAGCAAAAGAGAAGTGGGCACTTCATAAGAAGCAGAACTCTAACATAAAACTTCAAAGACTCAGATCCTAAAACACATTTTGGTGTCTGGAAATGGGCTATAACAAGGGGAGGACGACACCCCAAACTTTGTCATCTGCCAAGCAGCCAGAAGGGCTGAGTGAGGAGGGGGAGCTCTGCAAGACGTCTGCCTATGATCAAGACTGGGGGCAAAGGCCTGCTACTCTTCCTGCTGTGTGAGGGAACATCACCCATGAAAACCAAGACCACTTGCCCTGGAGCCTAGAGCACTTCTGCCTGCCTGCATGCCAAGACCAGTGTGCACTGTGAGGAAGAGGAGTGCGTTGGATGGAGCAAGGTCCAGTGGGTAGCACGACAGTGAGAACTACCTGTGCGAGGTGTGATAATTTGGCTGTACACCAATCGGGCCATAGACTGCGTGCAAAAGTGTTGGTTCGGGGACCGCTGTATGCCAGGAGAGGGCCACAGTGGACTGAGCCATGAGACACCACAGTGCGGGACTTGTCACACCTGTACCACCACGCTGCCGTGACTCCGTATGCCAGAAGGGCCACTGATAAAGTTGCTACTGTGAGAGTGCTGAGCCTTGTAATCACCATGGTGGAGGCGCTTGCGCCAGAAGAGTCTGGGCCTCTGCTGTAAAGTCCAGCTGCAACCTTGTATGCCAGGAGGGTCTGCCAGTACCAACTTTGCCAATATGTTTTGGGCCGTCGCCTTAGGAAAACACTGAGGCTGCGTTCAGCGGGTGGAGTCCTCTCAGCGAGCGAACTGCTCCTGACAGACCCCCGAGGACTGCTGAGGATGCCACGGACAATATCATACCCTCACTGGGCTCTAGTTGGGAGCTGAAAAAAAGGATTTCCCTCCTCACCCGCTAGGGAAAGTCAACTTACCGCATCTTTGTGAGCTGGTAGCTGCTCTGATAACTGGAGAGCTCAGCAAGCCGCTCAGGAGAGAGACGCTGTGACGCCGGGTGCCACTGCGTTGGCCGCAAGCAATCTGATGTATCCAAGCTGGATTAGAACTTGCAGGTGCTTGGGCTGAGGGCACTGACTACAATGCTGAATGCTTCCGTGCTGCAGGAGGGAGCCGGTAAAACTTGAATTTGGCCTGTTGCGCCCCAGGACATTCGCTGCTAACAGTGCTACGCCACCATAGACACTTTTGACTAATTCCTGAGGAGTCACTGACACAAACAAATGGGGAATAACTCCGAACACGTTACAAGGAAAGGTAGGACAGGGATTTGCCAGACAACTACTAGAGCCACGACCTCAAGTGGATTGTGCTGTTGCTGCTGAATATCGTTATTCCTTTGCATGTGTAGAGTTTATCAATATAATACTTATTTTTCTTATAAAAGCAAGTACTTGACTAAACATTGATTTATTGTTTGTACTGCCAGTCATTGCCAGGAAGAGGCAGGGCAGGGCCATACCCCTTACTTCTAACTGTCGAACTGGGCTGTACATCTCTCACAAATCAAAGGTACTGTGCAACGTGTAACTGACTCTCCTTGGGGCTCAGTCATTTATCCTCCTGTACTGCTTGCATAGGAACCCGGGACTCGTTGTGGTGAAATTGATTTAAGTGAACATCTAACCCTGTATATTGTGGGTAATACACTCTAGGGGCTTATTCCAACACATTGTTTTGTGCGGCGCACTAACCCAATTTGGGCAATAATATGGGTAAAAGGAAATTAATGGAGGGAGTGGGAGCAAGTAATGGCTCACATGGGGGGGGTAGAGAAGGGGAAAAAAGCCAAAAGGTCACACAAACGCGCCGTTAATAATTGTGTGATGGACAGGATAGACACTCTCATTCATGAGTGCGAAGACATTCTAGGCACAGAAACACCAATACCCAATCCTAACACGCAATTATCATCTCAAAGTCCCAGTATACCACCCACTCCTATCATTCCCTTAATGTTCTGCAAGCAGTCTAAGGAAAAGGTATTGAAGCACAGTGAAGAAACACCACAAGAGCTTGCTGGGGCACAGACAATAGATTCTTCCAACCAAGACGCACCTTCCAACCTCCCAACCTCACCACCTAAAATCAGCCCATCTGGCCCCCTCATTCATTGTACGAATAGGTTTGCAGTCTTGGCAGACATTACTGATACATCGGTGGTCCAGATTACTTCACCATCGCCCCCATTTCAAAATGCGAGCAGCGAGGAGGCGGCTTTATCATTGCAAGGACTATATCAGCTCGTTGCTTCCCTTAGACAAGATATAGGAACTATGAGAGTCAAGATCGACGAACTTGTCGATACGATTAAAATCTTGACCCCGAGCAACACTTCTTACAAGCATAACCAACCCTTATGTTCTGTAGCAGGTGAGCGCCCACACACACAGCGAATCCATCCTCTTGTTCAGGCTGGAAGAAACCAAACAGGTGGCCGACCACTCACACCTTCCTCAATAAAACATGATATAGTATCTTCACCTTCCACCCTAGGACAGCCCGCGATCTCAAAATCTTGCCCCCGGAACCTAGCTCCTATGCAAACCTCTGCACGTTGCACTCCCCCTACAAGCGCACCAGCATTAACGCATTCAATGGCTACTAATTTACCAAAGAGGAATTATTCCCCGCAAACCTCTCTTTTAGAAGGGAAAAAAGTCTTTATGGTTAATGTCCCCAAATTAGATGCTGCAGCTGGCTATGAAAGTGAGGATTCACTAATTAACAAGTCAATACATTGGATTCGTCATGTCAGGGGGTGTCGTTCTCTCATTCGGGAGGACATTGTCAGGGCTAAGAGATGTACGGCACGCACACAGATACTGGACCACATTGAGCTCACCCTGACCAATTCCAACCTGGCAGAAAATCTTGTTTTACTTGAATTTCGCACCTGCTCCCCTGACTCATCAGCAATACAGCTTAGGCGATTCCCAGTAGCATTATCCCTAGAAAGATCAAGTGATAAGCACTCGACAGCGATGACAAGAGGCTCGTCTTCCCTAGAATCTAATGACTGACCACTAAACGAGATCCAGCTAGCGCAGCCGTCACAGGTTTTCCCCTTAGCCATTGACCAAATTTCTCCAAACGATTCAACCCCTCCGCAAGCACCCACTGCAGCTCTCACCCATGATTCGGCCCTTCCCCGTCAGTTAAAAATTATCTCGTGGAATGTTGCTGGCCTTAACAGCAAGCTATCACTACCCCATTGGAACGATCTAGTAGAGGGCTATGACATCTGTGTTTTCCAGGAAACATGGAGCCTTGCTCCTCTATATAAATTGGGTTATAGCTGCTATCATACACCTGCCACCACCAAAGGGAGGGGTCGTCCTTCGGGAGGGCTAATCATATGGGTTAACATTGCCCTTAACTGTAGAATTTCCAACTATCAAACCTTGAGCCCAGATATTATGAGTCTCACTATCAAGGGCCCAGGAGGGGGGGAAACATTGGACCTGTTCAATGTCTATATAAGGGGAACAGTTGGGGGCAAAGCTTCACCCGCTATCACACTACTCGAACAAGGTTTATCAAATTGTTTGTTCCACTATAGAGTAGTAGTTGGAGGCGATCTTAACAGCACTTTTGAGCCCCTTAGCACAGAAGACATCGTAGGGATAGAGGAGGAAGACAACAAATGGGGTGTTCCCTCATTAACCATACCCCCGGTAAAAAGATGGTCACAGTTGTCTATTCAACTGTATGCACTTACCTTAGAATATTGGTTAAGGGCAGTGAATGGAAGGACTAAATCTGATGCCCAGGGAGCCTTTACCTACAATAGAGCAACCTGTCCATCTCGCATAGATTATATCTTAGTAGATGTTAGACTTTGGGGGCACGTTCTAGATATGGAGGTAGGGAACACAGCCGACAGTGACCACAACCCTCTTTGTATGTCATTGAGGCTCCCTTGGGCACCCCCTTGCTCTATATCAACTACCCACATGCACTCTGTGACCAAAGAGGTAATACCCTCAAATTCTAGAAGAGCCTTGAAATGGCATAAGGTAGTTCTACAAGATGCAAAATTAGAGGCCATTAGGCAAATATTGGTTAAAAATATAATTGAGTTAAGAGAAGGAATTGCAGCGGGGCCTACTCATGTCCTTAGCACACATACACGCACTATTGAACAGATTTGTCTTCATTTTCAAGTACCGAATAAGCCTACTAAATCTGTGGCACAATCAAGGAGAGGCCAAACATGGTTCAATAAAGAGTGCCGAACTAAGAGGAAGGCCTTGGCAATAGCTATCAGAGCTAGGAACAGCTTAGTCATCAAAGCTGCAAGGAAGGAATATAGAGAGGCCCAGCACAAAGCAAAGTTAGACTGGGACGAAACCCGATGGCATGATCTTAAAAATGCCAGTTTAGCAAAGGACACCAACCGTTTCTGGTCATTGGTCAGACGATCAAACAAGGGAGATGCAGACCAAATCCCTAATCATATTCCATCTCAGGTCTGGCATGACCATTTTTGCGACTTATACTCCGGGCCTAACGATGGAAGTGGGGAAGGACAATGTGGTCATTTCCCATCAAATTTTGGGAATAGCGACAGCGACCCATTCACGCTAAAAGAAGTTGAATCTGCGATAAGCAAGATAGTGCCTGCTAAGGCCCCGGGACCTGATGGTCTTCCCGGGGACTTGTTCCTTGTAGAACGGGATAAATGGGCCGAGTATGTCCTCCTTCTCATTAACTCCATCTCCGGAGGATGCCCAGTCCCAGAATCATGGAAGGGCGCAGAGGTAGTCCCAATCTATAAGAAGGGGTCCAGAGAGGACCCTTCCAACTACAGGCCAATCAGCCTTATAGATGAAATGCAGAAGATAGTTGGTAAGGTCATACTGCAGAGAATCCAATTGTGGACTGAGGAGGAGGACATCCTCTCTCAATATCAGGCGGGTTTCCGGACCAGCATAGGTACGGTTGACCAGGTCTTCAGGCTCCTCTTGATCTATTGGAAGGTGGTGGTGATCGGCAAAGGCAGTCTTTATCTCGCTTTTATCGACCTAAAGACTGCCTTCGATCTGGTCCCTAGGAATAAGTTTTGGGAAACACTGCGAGCAATGGGTATCCCCCCAACGATCCTTAACTTATTAGTAAGGCTCCACGAGGGCAATTATGCTCAGATAAGATGGGGGTCCCAGGGACAGCTTACGGATAAGATTCCAGTAAACAGGGGAGTACGGCAGGGCTGCGTGATGGCACCCACTCTGTTCTCATTATATGTGAACGGGGTGGTTAGATTTCTGCAAGAAATACCAGCAGATGCCCCAGCCCTGGCAGGTAACAAGGTACCGACCCTCCTGTTTGCTGATGATACATTGCTGATCTCAAAGACCCCGGCAGGCCTACAAAAACTCCTGAATAGGTTCCAACTTTTCTGTAACACCCGTGGGTTGGTCATAAATACATCTAAGACAAAATTCATGACATGCAATCCCCATAAATCATTCAGGAACAACATCACCTTAGACGGGGCACACCTCGAGAGAGTCACCACCTTTGACTATCTTGGGATACGCCTTTCAGAAAAAGCGCAGTGGAGACCCCACCTTGATAAAATGCTCCTGAATCACAAACGTGTTGCCGGGGCACTGAGCAAAGAACATCGCTCATCGTTTAGTAGACCTATTGCCCCGGCACTCGTCGTGTATGTTGCCAAGGTAGTTAGCTCGGCTCTTTATGGAGCCGAGCTGTGGGGCTTTGACAATCTCGATGAGATTAGCAGATCAGAACACAAATTCTTTAGGGGCCAGATCATGTTACCACAGGGCACCCCTTTAACCCCCTTGACATACGATCTAGGTAGGCGCCACATTAAAGACCTGTCCAAACTTCGCCCACTGCTGTATTGGGCACGCCTTAGGAGCTCTCCCGAACTTGCTAATTATGCAGAGGCTTTCGCAGAAGTAATGAGGTTGGACACCTGTAAGAGGATAAAATGGATTTTAAATGTCAAGGCATTGATGATAACCCTTGGTCTTGAAGAATCATGGGACACTCAAAGCCCACCGACTAAGGTAGAACTCAAACGCATCTATTGGGACTGGATAGATGCTAGAGACCTCAGTAATCCAAACTTAGGAAGCTTACGGAAGAATTCTTCCAACACAAGCAATCTAGAGGTCTCGAACCCTTCCTGGACATAATCCAGATCCCTAGGGATAGGGCATTATATACCCAATTCAGATTTGGCTCACTCCCAGTCCACGAATTCACTGCGAAGTGGAGCCTCCCCATCAGACTACTGAAGTATGCCCATCCTGTGGGACCTCTAAAGAGAGTATTGCACACCTCATGTTCGCTTGCCCTGCGTATGCAAGGGCTAGGTCCTTTTGGCTTGCCCCAATCTGTAAACAATTAGGCACACACGACTATCGAGTTGCCTTACGTATATTGAGAACTGATCCGAGAACCCTTTATGTCTGCGGAGTTGCTAAGTTTCTGGGCCGAGCCTGGTTAATCAGGCATAGGGGTGTTCGAAGGGCGACCCAAAACTGACTTAGAATGCCTACGAGCGTGTATACTGGACAATCGTAATTTGTAACATCACATCTTGTCCCTGACAAGGAATTTTATACACTTCTTTTTAATTACTCTTTACTGTTTTAAATTGTATAAATCAAAATGAAATTATTTTATATGCAGGAAATAGCTTTACATTCTATTTGTCTGGAGAAATTGTGTTGCCACATTTTAACAATCTTAATATAATGAATTGCATTTTCCTTTTTGTAATATTGTTGAATTGTGATGCTTTTATGATATTCATATCGAAATAAAGCTATTTGACTGACTGACTGTTTGCACTTTGAGTTATGAGTCGTGTTCACTTACACTTTTGACTGCTAGTCCACAGCTATAACGGAGTCAAGTGCAGAAGGGGTACTTGGTCCAGTGGCTCAGGATCCATAGTAGGTCAGGCCCTGGGACATCAGGAGCAAAAGGCCTCAAGCACCACGGTTGGGTCCAGTAATCCCTGCGTGCCCCATGGCCCTCTGAAAGGGGTTCTGACACCTTATGAAATTAACAGTTTAAGAACTCTAGGTGTGTATCTGGGACCCTTAAAATGCAGGAGATCATTATTTTCTATGTGGTTCTTCGTTTTATCTGCCCTGTCGGGCAGTTAGGGGAAGTCTTTTTAGGATACAGCTTTGACTGGACAGTGAGTTCACTTAGCAGAAGTGTTCACAGTGAGTTCCAAATCATCTACCCTCTCTTTGAGTCAGCCAGGCTGCTCACGCTCACGTTCCTGGGAGAGCTGACTACAGAGTAACTTAGGTATCCAGTTGGAGCGAAGTTTTGCTTTAGGCTGGGGGGCGTGGCCAGGTCGCGGACCAAGATGGCCGCGCGGCTCTGAAGCTCCGCAGAGGTTCCCCAGCACAGTCGCTCTATCTCGGTCCTCAAGCCAGCTTGGAACCCCAGGGCGGTGTCGGCAGCTTCCCGAAATCACGAGGAATGCGGGGATAGCCTTGTAATCGACGCAGAGGCAACCACCTCGTGGAAACTCGCTCCGATTGTTTGGGGGGCGGAGCCATGAGCGGAGCGGCGATCCTGAGGCTGGACGGAGTCAGCTGGCTGAGGCCTGCCGGATCATTGCTTCGCAGCGCCCTGTGTTCGCCTGACGAGTGAAACGCGGTGAGTGCGCTGGGAGCGGGCCTGCTCACTCTTCCCCCCCCCCCTGACATACCTGTCGCGGTGCGGTCATCGGCCCTTTCTGGTCGTAGGTTGTGCCGCACGCCTCTGCATATCCCTGAGGCCCCGCGGAGGCAGGGTCCGCGGGTGAGCCTGGGAGGCAGCCACCCGGCTGCCCGCACGAGTGCGCCGGGGGGGGAAGTGGGCAATGTAGAACTCCATTGCTCGCTCCCAGCGGCCCCGCACAGGGATCTACATCGCTGCTGGCGATTGTCACAGCAGACATTGCTGGAACCGCACTTAATGGCACCACAATCAATTGTGCAGATGAGGCCGCCATTTGTGGACACCAGCAGGACCACGCCAGTTGCCGCGCAGCACTGCCCCGGGACTGTTGATTTGCACTGGCAGAGCATTGTGAATAGAGGCTGGCATAGGGCTCATAGTCCCTGAGGACACTAGTAGACCCTTGTTCTGTGGCATAAAATAACGCCGGGGTCCCCCAGATCGCGCGTTACTGCTCCTAGTTGGTAACCTACTGCGCCACACGAGCAAGACCCATTTGCAGTATCAAACCCACCGGGCCCTTGAAGATAAGAGACTGTTACTTCAACTGTGGACATATAGTACCTATAGCTTTCTCCAAGTAGCACCCCTAGAGTGCATATACAGCGGCATGGGCCGCAAAGACCCCAAGCAAAGGGTACTACCGTTCGAGAAACTATCTGACAAAGCACAGGAAGCAGACCCTGACATGGCGGAGGGTGGCCAAGACACAACTCCTGCAGGCGAACCATCGGTTCCTTCCGCCTCACTGCTGCAAGAACTTAGGGATGGCTTTAGGGCACTAGACAACAGATTCGACGCTCTTGATAAATGGTTGGAGGGCCTGGGGGCGAAAATCGAAGTGCACGACAAGAGGCTAGATATGGCGGAAGGGAGAATATCCGACATCGAAGACGGAACTGCTCGGTCCCTCAAGCGATTGGAGAGAGTGGAACGTATCCTTAAAGATATTGCTATCAAAAATGAGGACTTGGAAGCGCGCAGTAGGCGCAATAATCTTCGCATTTTGGGGGTCCCGGAATCTACGAACACTGGTCGTGGAATCCTTGCTAGCCGACTTATTCGGTAGGGAGGCCTTTACTCCGGGCTTTGTTGTGGAATGAGACACTGCTCCTTAGGCCCACGCCCAAATCCAGGTTGTCCACCCAGACCCATTATTGCACGCATTATGAATTTCCGGGACAGAGACACTGCTCTACGACTTGCTAGAGAGCAGGGCGACACCACTTGGCAAGGTTCAAAAATTGCACTGAACCCGGATTTCACAGTTGTGGTCCAGGAGGCCCGACAGAAATACAATGGAGTCAAGGTCACCCTCAGAAACTTGGGTCTTAAGTACGGCATGCTATATCCGGCACGGCTACGTGTTGATATAAATGGCAGATCCCGCATATTTGAAACACCTACGGCAGTGCAGGAATTCTGCAGCACTTACAAAAACACGAATAGCCAGCAGCAATCCATTCGGCCGGGTTCCTCTCCCCGTGCAGTGGATCAAATGCCAGCGTAGAACTATTCTCGACCGAATGAACACGCTCCCGATGCTCTTAATAATGGTTGCCGACACGAACAGTGTGCTATACTGAGATAGAATGAATATTATTTTTTAGCTGATGGAATTAGTAAGCTGGGTCCTCGTCGGGGCGTTGCCACCCCACTAGGTGTATACCACTTGGATGTTCTTCCTGATTCTAATGTATCTTTTCATTTATTCATTGTTCCAGTTAGAGTATTCTCTAGATACATTGAGTTATTGTTCAATGGGGTATGTTCCTTGCTTAAGGGTGCGCGAGGCTGGGTGGGGGGAAGGGGGTGGGGTTATGGGATAGCCATTACTATCGTTGTTTATTTACTGCAATGCTCACAGTTCAACCAGTCATATCTACTCAGGATGCCGATATTTTTTTAATTACCAAAGGGTCCAGATGACAATGTTAGGAAACCTGCCTGGTCCCTCGGACCTGTCACTCATATCATGGAACGTCAGAGGCTTAAACAACACCAGAAAACGAAAACACGTTTTACACTACTTACAACGACACCGCATAGATATTGCTTTTCTGCAAGAAACGCACTTGCCCAAATCTGACAGTACACAGTTCGCTTTAAGCTGGGGACATCAATCTTATTTTTCAAACTTCAGCACCTATGCAAGGGGCACCGCAATATAGATTCATAAACGAGTTCCCTTTCACTTACACGCAGTCCAGTATGACGAAAATGGCCGCTACACAATGGTGATGGGGAAGTTAATGGATCACAACATAACGTTAATATGTGTATATGCTCCAAACTATGACTGTCCTGAATTTTTTCATGACTTGCATTCGTACATCCTAAAATTGGGAGCGTTCAACACGATCATGGGAGGAGACTTCAATTTGCTTCTTACCCCGGCATTAGACTGCTCTTCCATTTCTCCAGACACTAAGCCCCGTGCGCGTCGGGCCCTACTAGAACTGTGCGACGCCCTAACACTATATGACATATGGCGGCGGCGTAACCCATCCACTACTGACTATACGCACTACACAGCCCAATACAACAGTTGGACTCGGATAGACTACTGGCTGATTACCCCAACCATATGCCCGTGGTATAAGACCATAACAACACTTCCTAGAACTTACTCCGACCACTCTCCGGTGGTGCTCCAGATCTGCGTCCCCAGACCGGATGGCTACGAGCGGCAGTGGCGTTTCCCAAGCCGGGTCCTCAATGACGATATGTTCTACTCTGAAGTAGGGGAGGCAATAGAGGACTATTTTGACTTAAATACGGGGTCAGTGGGCACTTGGGCAGTCCTTTGGGAAGCTTTTAAAGCTTACATCCGGGGGGGTCTGTATCGCTAAACATGCTGGGGTTCTAAAAGATCTGAGAGCCACGTTAACCCGAATCGAGCAGCAATTAGATGCACAGTTCCGCCCGAATGGAAGCAGGCCAAACTTCTCCCTCTGCTTAAAAAACCTTCTCTCGACCCGGCCAACCCTGCCAACTATCGCCCTATTTCCCTCCTTCCAGCGGTAGCTAAGGTATGTGAAAAGGCGGTCTTTAAGCAGCTGGCCAATTTTGTAGAGACCTCAGGATCGTTACATCCCGCTCAGTCAGGGTTCAGAGCTACTTATAGCACGGAGACGGCGCTTGTGGAAATATCAGAAGCCATTAGAGAATGCTTGGATGGGGGCGGGAGAGCGGCTCTGATTTTATTAGACCTCTCTGCCGCTTTCGACACGGTGCCACACTCACTGCGATTAGCGCGCCTCGCGAACATTGGTGTCATCGGCCCTGCGTGGGACTGGATTAAATCATTTTTGGCTGACAGATCACAGCAAGTGTGGCTACCTCCTTTTTCATCAATCCCACAAAAGGTGACTACTGGAGTACCTCAGGGTTCTACCCTGAGCCCCCTCCTTTTTAATGTATATGTCACCCCTCTGTTTTATCTGGCTGAGGAGCTGGGTGCAAAAATCATCGCCTATGCAGATGATACCCAGCTTCTCTTCACTTGGAAGGACTCAGATATTTCCCCAACGAAAGCAAAAAACTGTCTAACAGCCGTTTTCAAATGGCTTGCAGCCGCCCAGCTAAAGTGCAATGAGGACAAGTCCGAAATCCGCCTATTCGGATCCTTTCCCCCTCAGTTCAGGGAAGCACTTTGGCTGCCAGAATATCCTCTCCCTAGTTCCTCGGGACAGACAGTGAAGAACCTGGGCGTCTGGTTCGATGAAAATCTCAGGTTCTCTACACATGTAAAAAAACTGGCCGGCCAATGTTTTGGCACATTGAAGTCTCTTAGGAAGTTTCTTCCTCTATTACCCAGGTCTGCCAAGGAGATGGTCACGCGTGCTCTGATCCTTAGCCGCCTTGACTATGCCAATGCACTTTATATTGGCCTACCAGGATACCAGCTTAAGAAACTCCAGGTAATACAGAACGCTGCGGCCAGAGTTCTGATGGGTATCCCGGGCAGGTCCAGCATAAAACATCTTTTGCGGGATCTGCACTGGCTACCAGTGGCCCAAAGAGTGAAATTTAAGGCTCTCACGATGGCCCACTCAGCCCTTTATGGTCTAGGGCCCCTCTATCTGAGGAAGCGGTTTAGTTTTTATACTCCACGAAGGCATCTGCGTTCCGTTTCACAGTGCCTAGCTTCGATCCCTCGCTTTCAGCGGGTAAGAATTGGAGGTAGCTCTCTATCCTTCAAAGCGGCCGAAGCTTGGAATTCTCTCCCCCTTGAACTGCGCAGCATTCACGACCCCTCCATGTTCAAGAAGAGACTAAAAACCCTGCTGTTTACTTAAGCGGGAATTTCCCCCTGGTCCATACTGTTTTCACTACTGGCTCATCGCGTCGGGACACTCTTGAGTAGCCGCGCGCGCTATAAATCACGGTAACATAACATAACATAACATAACATTAGATAGGAAGTCATTGCTCAGCCCCAGCCCGGATAAGGCAAAGCAACGTATAACTCTACTTACCGAATTTAGAGATACAGCGGAACGTTAGGTTCTCTACTTAAGTAAATATATCACCGCCCGCCGCTATGGGGAGGGCGAGAGACCAGGGCGCACGCTGTCACAGCTATTGAAACCTCCATATAGCAAAGCTTGTATTACGGAGATCAGATCCTCCTCAGGGCAGCTTCTTACCGGCACCACCGAGATCCGTGACGAATTTTTATCCTATTACACTACACTTTACACTTCCAAAATTACACGCGACTTCACAGCACAAGAGGACTACCTTGAAGAAATAGCATTAGTATATTTGGAAAAATACATGCAGGACTTCCTGGCCGAACCCTTCTCCAAGGATGAAATTATCAGTGCAATTGAGGCGCTTAACGGTGCTACTGCGCCGGGCCTGGACGGCTTTACCAGAGACTTCTACAAATCATATAAGGATTTGTTGGCTCCTCGTCTACTTGAGGTGTACAATGAGGCACTCGAGAAGAAAGCATTACCCCCCACCGTTAGAGAGGCAGTTATTATTCTCCTGCCTAAGCCCGGCAAAGAACCTTTGCTGTGCGGCTCATACAGACCATTGTCCCTTCTTAATTTAGATTATAAAATTCTGGCCAAAATGATTGCCCTGCGCCTGGCCCTATTGATGGATAAAATTATCTCTCCTAAACAATCAGGATTTGTTCCCCATAGATCCACATCCCTCAACCTTAGAACATTATTCTCTGTCATACACAGGATAAACCCTGAGGTTCCAGCAGCGGCGGTCCTATTGGACACCGAAAAAGCGTTTGATTCCCTAGAATGGCCCTTTTTTTTATCAGTAATGCGTAGGATGGGCATGCCTAAAGGATTCATGTCTGTCACTGAGCTACTTTATAGTGGCCCCACAGCGCGGCTGCGCCTCAATGGCATGCTCTCCCGCTCCATCTCATTGTCGTGAGGTACCAGGCAGGGCTGTCCTCTGTCGCCGCTCCTCTTTATCCTTGCAATGGACCCTCTGGTCAGACATCTCCAGGAGAAACACCTTCGGAGGGGGCTGCAGTTTAACACTGGTCCCCTACTAGTGTCCCTATATGCAGACGATATTATCCTTTATATTCGTCAGCCACAGGAAAACTTAGAGCCCATGATAAGAGAGTTCATCAGATTTGGGCTACATTCGGACTGGGCATTAACTGGCATAAGCCTGTTATATTTCCCTTAACCACCAGCACCAAGAAATGGGACTGCGAGTTCCCACTCGAATGGTGTGTGGACTCAACTAAATACTTAGGCATCTATATCCATGTAGACACAGCCCAATTAATCAGACTAAACTATGGCCAGGCGGTCTATAATTTAGAGTTACAGGTAGAGAGGTGGTTGCGTTTCCCTATCTCACTTGCAGGACGAGTAGCCCTCATAAAAATGATTGTGCTTCCGAAGTTTTTGTATCTTTTTAAGAATCTTCCATTTCCCCTACCAAACAGGTTCTTTTTGACACTACGATCCCATCTCATTAGGCTAACTTGGGAGGCAGTGTAGTGAACGAAGGAGGCAGGATAGGTTAAAAGGCTTTATTCCATATAGATGCAGAAATGCAGAGAAACAGGCAAGCGCCAGGCAGAACGGCTTCCAGTCCAAGGCACCAACTACCGCTCAATCCCTGGACTGGAACCCTCATGACATTACAGTATGTTCTATGGCTCGCACTGCCCACGAGCCATTAAAGGAGAATGCCACACAAACCCAAGTATGAATAACTACAATAAAGTACTACACAACACATCCCCCCTCTTTAGGAACAAGTAAAGGGTAGGGGCTACATCAAGAAATATGGGAGAGATACCCCAAGGAGGGCGAGAACCAAAAGAACAATGAAGGGAAAGGAAAAAACATAATATGGAAACATTGCATAAATAAATATGTTACATAACATATTCTTTCAACCATCCCGGAAGGACTGTCCTCCTCTTGCTGTAAGCACTGATATCAGCATCAGCATCAGAATTAGTGCACTCCTGAATAGGTTCATCAATATTAGAATTACCAGCTACCGAAGACCCATCCCCCCCGTTAAAGAAGAGTCTGAAACACAAGGGGTGGTATTTGTGGTAGATACACTAGATTCCATAGTGTGACCTGCATGAGTGACATCTGAAACTTGGTAACCCTCAGAACCCAAATGAGACTGGAAAGTACTATTGTCAAAATAATCCTCCACCCAGTCAAAATTGGATGAGTTTACAGGCTGTTGACTGCCCTCAACACACTGTTGGCCAAAATCAAGAGCAACATTCTTGAGATTCCACACCCTACCATCTCTAAGTCTAATGGAATTGCGTAGAACCTCCACTACCTGTTGCGGTGGTTCAAATTTGCTTTCACCTTTGGGGACCTTAACCGGTTTTTTGATGCGAACCCAATCACCCACCATAAGTGGAACATGCTTGGTGCCATGACATTTATCATAGTATTCTTTACTTTTCATATGTACAGATTCCAAGTTTCTTTTTACATCGATAGGGGACCATTGTTGTACTGTGCCATCCAAAAGCCAACCCGGGTTAAACTTACATCTGGGTGTCCTCCCCCTCATCATGTTGAAAGGGGATAATCCCGTGGTGGTTTGAGTTGTAATTCTGTAAGCCCAAACTGCTTTTTGTATCTCTAATTTCCAGTCTAAACGTTTGCACATAGACGCTTGAATAACACCTTTAATCACTCTATTAAAGCGCTCTACAGTGCCAGTTCCACTTGGATTATATAGTGATGTAGTTTTGTGCTTCACACCGCACCTCTGAAAATAGTCCTTGGCCATATTCGACATAAATTGTACACCATTATCGGTTAGCACACAAACAGGCAACCCTTCTAGTACAAATATCTTGTCTAAAAATTCTAGGACAAGATGTGTGTCAACTCTTTCCACAATCTCAACAACAGGCCACTTAGTGAAAAGGTCAATTGCAACAAGGCCATACTCTTTCAAATCCCCACGGGTCCAAAAATGTCAACTGCAATAGTCTCCCAAGGAAGACTGGGAATTAACCCCTCACTCATTGGGGGTCTCAACGTTTTTAAAGTCTTATCTGCAGAGCAGCAAATAGAGCATCCTCTCACAAACCTTTCAACGTCATTATCGACCCCAGGCCACCAAAAGATTCCCTTAACAATCAACTTTGTTCTAATGATGCCAAAGTGGCCTTCGTGGCATAATTGTAACACCTTATTACGTAAGGTCTTAGGAGGAATAATTCTGTCACCTCTCATCAATAAGTCTCTGTCCAAAGATAACTCCATATGTACGTCCCAGAAGGGTTTCAAATCACCACCAATGTTATGTTTCTTAGGCCATCCTTTACAAATATAAACAGAAACCATTTCCAACTGATTGTCCTTATGTTGCTCATCTACCCACTCAGTTTTGGTGATGGCCGGAGTACCAGAATCATGAATGAAGGCTATACTGAAATTTCCCCAGGGATCGTCCACACATTCTTCCAAAGGAATAGGTAGCCTAGACAAACAATCGGCTACCACATTGTCTTTATCTGGTACATAAATGATCTTGTAAATATATTCTTTCATCCTCATTGATATCCTGGCCAACCTCGCAGAAGCCCCCACACTACCTTCAGTGGTAAGAATGCGTACCAAAGGTCGATGATCAGTGCGGACAACCACAGGCTTCCCCCAAACAAAGGCACGGAAATGTCCAAAGCCCAGGCGCAAGCCAAAGCTTCCCTTTCAATGATAGGGTACTTGCTCTCAGCAGGAGATAAAGCTCTTGAGGCAAACAAAATGATTTTCTCCCTACCGTCTCTCCCTTTTTGCGAAAGGACTGCGCCCAAACCTTTGTCACTTGCATCCGTAGTCAACAGGCATTCTAGATTGGGGTCAAAGCTACTAAGAGCATTGACACGTTGTAAATCAGCTTTGATCAACGAAAATTCTCTCTCGCACTCACTTGACCATTCAAACTTAACATTCTTTTTAAGGAGAGAACGTATATTGTAAACTTTGCATGCAAAATTCGGTATAAACTTAGCACAATATTCCGCCATACCCAGAAAGGACCTAATTTCTTCCTTAGAGGTGGGAGCAGGTGATCCAACAATAGTGTTTATAAGTGAAGGTTTTGGCCTCACACCCTCTTCACTTATAATATGCCCTAAGTACGAAACACTTCTCTGTGCAAATTTACGTTTTGAGAGTTCAACTGTTAAGCCAGCTCCCTGTAGTGTCCCAAGCACTTCATTCAAAACAAAATCATGTTCTTCTTTTCCACTAGCAGCGATCAAGATATCGTCTTGAAAAAAACATACGCCCTTCATTACTCCAAAAAGACTGTGCATCAACCGCTGAAAAACGGCAGCGGCCGATGCAAAGCCAAAAGGCATACGCCGAAATTGGTAGCTCCCGAAAGGCGTAATGAAAGCCGTAATTCTTCTTGATTCAGGTTCCAGCATGACCTGATGGTAAGCTGTGGAAAGGTCTATGGTGGAAAACCAGGTGGCTCCCCTTAGAGAAGACACCATCTCATTAATTCTTGGCAGGGGAAATCTTTCAATAACAATATTATTATTGAGATGGCGCAAATCAATACATAAACGGATTTTTCCGTTGGGTTTCCGCACAACCACGACCGGAGAAATCCATTCAGAAGTGTTAATCTCTTCAATAACCCCCTTGGATAATAAACCCTGTAATTCCCTGTTGACTTCATCTCTTATAAGCATGGGAATGGGTCTCCCTTATGCACTTTGGGTTCTGCAACCTTTTGAGTATAATCCTATGTTCGAACCCTTTAAGTGCTCCTAAATCCTTCCCAAATACAGTAGGAAATTTGTTTTTTAAAACTTCGCCTAATTTACTGGTCTCATCCATTATAAGTACTTTCTCGTCACTATTAGGATCTAGTATGATGTGCAAATTTTTCTGATCTAACCAGCCTAATACCAAGGGTCCTAGCTTGGCAACATACAATTTCCCTCTGGCTGACCTCCCTTTAAAAAGGAAGGTGAGCCACCTGAACCCCAGCATGTTTATCTTCTCTCCAGTGAAACTTACCGGGTTCACATCTGAAACGTTCAAATGATGCCCAATTTTTCCCACAAACTTTGTTTTCCAAACCTCTTCGTTTACAATAGTATATGGTGATCCTGAGTCGGCATAGACATTTACAGTAACACCACCTAGGGATAACTCACATATAGGTTTACCTTTTAGTGAATCATCCTTAACATTCAAAACAAAATTGCCTTGCAAATTCTTAATACAATTCTCATCTAGATGCTGGTCCTCTTCAGTACCCTCCTCTTCGTTCCATACATACTTCACATTGTTACGCCTACGACACATTTTGCTAAAATGACCAAAAAGACCACATATGCCACATTTCTTCTTTAAGGCAGGGCATTGTTTGCTAAAAGCCAAATGTTCTCTACTGTCGCAACGATAGCATCTTCCGTCTTCTGGTCTCCT
This sequence comes from Calotriton arnoldi, assembly GCA_963921515.1. Classification (NCBI taxonomy): domain Eukaryota; kingdom Metazoa; phylum Chordata; class Amphibia; order Caudata; family Salamandridae; genus Calotriton; species Calotriton arnoldi. The sequence continues at coordinate 313,781 of CAWUFW010014280.1, read as the reverse complement.
GTCTCTCCCTAAACTCCTTTGGTGTTGGTTCCACCCCCGTCCAACAACTTGTTGAGTTTGGCTTTTAGCAGGATTCTGTAATTTATAAACACCTCCAGGAGCATTCGGTGAGTCTTTCTCTGACTCTTTAAATACAGTGGCACATCTCCCTGACATTTCTGATTTTCTCATTATGGCCAAAACATCCTCTAGTGGTGCATCTCCATTCACCCATAAACCATCCTGTATAGGAGAATTGTTATTATGCACAACCAACTGGTCACGTACGAAATCATCATGGAGGTCCCCAAACTTGCAGTCAATTGCCAATTTTTTAAGGTCATCAAGCCACTCATCTACAGGTTCTTCCTTATTTTGCTTCCTTTGGAAGAACTTATGTCTCACTACGCCAATGCATACTTTAGGAGCAAAATATTTATCCATGTCTTTAAGTGCACATTGAAAAACATCTATGGCAATATCAGTAATTTTTGGCATGCGAGAATATGTTTTTAATCCCACAGGGCCCAAAGAGTGGAGAAGTATTCTTTTCTTTTGTTCTGGTTTCATTTTCCCTGCCTCATCAATAGCGCATATGTAGTTCACAAAATACTCCTTCCACTCCAACCACATAATGCTAGGCTGAGAGCCTGTAGACCAAAATGGATGAGGAGGACTAATAGAGAAATTCTGTTGTGCCATGGCTTGCTCCACACCTCCAGCACCTAGATCTCCTTGTTCCATGAGTTAAATGTTTACAATCAAATGAATACTGTTCACCTTAAAAGTCACGATGCCAGATCTCCAGCATGAATTGGCACTGAAACAGAAAGAACTGCGGGCACTGGCACAAGGGGAAGCGCGGGCCTATGCCCTAGCAACCCAGCACCGGCTATATGATGTAGGGGATAAGGGACTCAGGCTGCTAGCGTGGCTGGAGCGCCGTAATAGGGAGAGATCCTGGGTGCCCGGCGTGATAGACAAATCAGGAGCCCTATGTTCCACAAGTGGGGATATCGCGGAGGCCTTCGCTGCCCACTATGAGCAGGTGTATTCGCCGGTGTGTACAAGGTCAGAGACTGACTGCGAGGAGTTTCTGCGGGACTTCGCCCTCCCCTCGCTTTCGTCGGAAGCACAGCAGCGACTTGAGGCGGACCTCACGGTGGAGGAGCTGGGGCTGGCCCTAGGCTCCCTACAGTCCGGGAAAGCGGCTGGGCCCAATGGTCTACCGATAGAGATCTATAAAAAACAAGCGGCAGTGATACTGACCCCCCTCTTGCGGATGTTCAATGAAGCCCGGGAATTGGGACGGCTTCCTCCGGATCAGAGAGAAGCCACAATTGTGACAATTCATAAAGCCGGTAAACCGCCGGATACATGCGACTCTTATCGCCCGATCTCCTTAATTAATGTAGAGGCAAAGGTCTTGGCCAAGGCATTGGCGGAGAGGCTAGTACCTGTCATCACAGACCTGGTACATGTGGACCAGTCCGGGTTTATGCCCCGCAGGAGCACGCGTCACAATCTGAGGAGACTATACGGGGTGCTCCACATGACGGAGGGTGTGGGTTCCGTTCAGGCGGCGGCGGTGGCGCTGGATGCCTCCATGGCCTTCGATAGCATTGAATGGCCCTACCTCTTTATGATGCTCCAGCGACTGTGATGTGGACCGATATTCTGTAGTTGGGTGAAGCTGCTGTACACGCTACCAACGGCGCGAGTGTGTGTCAATGGGGCGGTGTCCAGATCCTTCCCGTTGAGACGGGGTACACGGCAGGGATGTCCCCTGTCCCCCCTCCTGTTTGCCCTAGCGTTGGAACCCCTAGCGCACTGGATAAGGAGAGACCCCATGATATGGGGCATCATGTCACCGGGGGGCTGGGAGGAGCGGATATCGCTCTATGCTGACGACATCATCCTCTATCTGGCCAGACCGTACAACTCGCTGGCCCGTGTGCTACATATATTCGAACTCTTCGGCAGTTACTCCGGATATCGTATAAACTGGTCGAAGTCATTGGTTTTCCCATTATCGGGCCCTGCACCGCGTATCCCCTCCTGCTGTGAGGCGCCATTGGTTACCGGTGGGTTTAAGTACCTGGGAATCTACATCACTAGGAACAGAGATGAGTTCCTAGCCCAAAATTTGGAAACGCAGCTTTCTCGTATGGGTACAGACGTCGGACACTGGCGCTCGCTCCCACTCTCCCTTATGGGACGTGCAGCACTCTATAAAATGCTTACACTGCCACGACTCCTCTACATTCTACAAAACACTCCGTTCCCGGTCCCACCGCAGTCCTTTAAAAGGGTCGCACAGGCGGTGCGCACGCTACTGTGGAATGGGGGCCCCCCGAGGATCGCGCTGAGCAAACTACACAGAGGGGTATATGATGGAGGCCTCGCTATTCCTGATGCCAGGCTATATTATTGGGCGTCACAATTACAGATCATCAACGACTGGGTGTACGCAGATATCTCGGAACCTGCATACCGGGTAGATAGGATGGCAATGAAAGGGGGTAACTGCGAGTCTCTACTGTATGCCCGGAAGATGGTGCAGAATTGGCCGACGCACACAGGGGTGGTGATACGCTGTTGGAGAGAGGCCAATCGGCTCCTGGGTTGGGACCGGAAACTGACGGGCAAGGCCCCATTATGGATGGGAGACCAGCTCCGGGAGGTGACTGCCCTGACGGGATTTAAGGGGTGGCGACTGATAGGTGTCGAGTACCTAGGAGACGTTTGGATGGGGGACTCCCTAGAACATTTGAGTACTTACAGGCAGAATACGATATGAACCCGACACAAAGGTACCAATACATCAGACTGCTGCATGCCCTCAGAGCACACATCACACCAGGGACGTCTATTCCTGAATATTCCCCACTGGAAGACCGACTATTGTTAGATCCGATAGTTGGTAAACCTATCTCCACAGTCTATCGTAAGCTGCTAAATAATTGTCCAGACCCCCTGATTTCCCTCAGAGCGAGATGGGTGGGTGACCTGGGAGACATAGACGATGACAGCTGGCAGGAAGCGATACAGAGTCCCAGAGTGATAGCCATCCGGGCCAGATTTAGACTGGTTCAGCTAAAAATACTTCATCGCACTTACTACCCTTGCACACTCCTATACCGCTGGGGTAGGCTCCAGTCGGAGCTCTGCAGAAGGGGGTGCCAGCAGGAGGGCTCCTTTTTTCACATCCTATGGGAGTGCCCAGAGATTGCCATATACTGGATAGGGATCACGGATATTATGTCTAGGGCAATGGGGAGGGAGGTCCTGATGGACCCCAAGTGGTTGCTCCTTCAAATAAACGGGGAAGAAAGCTGGCCCAAGTATGCAGAGCTGTGGCTGACTCTGGCAGCAGGAGTAGCCAAACGCAATATCGCACGGAGCTGGGGCGCACAGGCGCCACCGCGGCTGGCTGATTGGAAGAGGGACCTTGATTGGTGTCAAAGAGCAGAGGAAGTGGTCTATAAGAGTAGGGGGTGCATAACAAAGTGGAAGAAGGTCTGGGCGCCCTGGAAGAGATACCGAGCCCGGAGAGTAGTGGAAGAAGGATGAGGATACATGATTCACCCGGGGACTGGGTTGTGCTGCTCATGCTCCCGCCCCTGTTGCTCGCCGTAATGAATCTGTGGAAAACGAGATTGAGCTGCAAACGTTACTGTATAATGTATGGTCTTATGAGCTGTGTTAATAAAAAGATTTATTAAAAGAAAAAAAGTCACGATGCCCAAAAATATAAGAATGCCAAAATGGATAAAAACAAAAAAAAATATACAATTATACTGTAGCCGTGTCCCGACTATCTCACCTGTTTCTGCATAGAATTTGAAAGTGCTGCCAATAGTATAAGTGTTCCGTTGCAAGAGTTGTAGATGAGCTCCGACACTGCTTCGAGCTACGATAAACTCTTGTTAAGTGAATTGCTTAACATTTCCCTTTTTAAAATGGCCGCTACGCAAGGTCACGCAGCGTGACCTTGCGTGATGACATCACCACGTTACTGCCGCAGCTGTGTATACAGAGACGCGTCGAGAGATCGCAGGGCAGCCTCGCGCCTGGAATTCCGCCGCTGCTCGAAAGATGCAGCCCGTGGCGGTTGGCAACCGTCAAGAATCACCAGATAAAGGTAATCTTACCTTATTGCGCATTTCCAAGCATAGCTGAAATTTCCGAAGTCACCGGAAAAGGTTGAAAGATCTATTACCTCCAGAATAATCCTCAATAATCTCAATCCGAAGTGTCTCAAATTTAAAAAAAAAAAAAAAACTGTTTCCTTAAAAACGCTGAAAAATAGACTACCGTGGTTCCGTTTCTGTGATCGTCGCCAATTGTAGTGAACGAAGGAGGCAGGATAGGTTAAAAGACTTTATTCCATATAGAGGCAGAAATGCAGAGAAACAGGCAAGCGCCAGGCAGAACGGCTTCCAGTCCAAGGCACCAACTACCGCTCAATCCCTGGACTGGAACCCTCATGACATTACAGTATGTTCTATGGCTCGCACTGCCCACGAGCCATTAAAGGAGAATGCCACACAAACCCAAGTATGAATAACTACAATAAAGTACTACACAACAGGCAGGCAGCCCAGAGTGCGGTGGCAGATAATGACACTGCCTTATGACAGAGGAGGCTTTGGAGTTCCAGATCTCCAGCTTTATTACCTGGTAGCTCAGTGTAGCTATGCTTACGCCTGGTACCACCCAGATGCCAGAATTCCGTATCTGCGACCGGAAGCAGATTTAGTCCTGCCAGACGCTCTCAGCGCTATTTTACCTAGAGGCATACCCCGGGACCATAGGGACATTCAAACGGTGTCCACCACCAGTTGGGCCTGGAAGAAACTATGTCGACTCGTACGGGTTCCTATGTTATATTCATCTGCACTTCCGATCATTAACAATCGCTGGGTCCCTATTACGGGTGAGAGATTGGTGCAGCGCACACTCACTAGTTACAACATTACCACAGTCGGGGAGTTATTTCCTGGAGGACACATATTTTCAGTAGTAGAGGAGGAGCGTTTCAGTACGGCAACATTTATGGATAAGTTTGTTTTGGGCAGGGTACGCTCTGCACTCAGGGCGCTTATGCCAAGCTTTCCCTTGGAACCTGCCTCGTTTGCCCCGCTTACCACGATCATAGAGAGTGAAGGGGGGGAACATCTCATTTCAAAAATATACCGGGCGTGTGCTGCGGTAATCCCTGTAGACGATGCTAGGATTCGTGAAGCTTGGGAGGAAGACCTAGGGCACCCCATCCTTGATGAGCAGTGGTCTGCCTGCTGTTCCCAGATAAAAGAGATCTCCCTGAACAGATGTCATAAATTAATTCATTTTAAATTCCTGCGAAGAATATACATTACCCCCGATGTTGTATTCCTCTTAGGGTGTCCATAACGGGCTTTCCAGTATCATGTCCTTATATAGGCACAATTCGCCCTGCCCTTATATAGGCATAAAATCCCAGCCCTTATTTAGGCATTAAACCGTGCACTCCAAATACAGGCATGGTCTCTGACATCCGTCCACCCTAACGTCACAATGAGTTCTTGAAGAACAGACCCTTAGGCTGCGGGAGTTTCCCTAGTCCAGGACTATTGATTTCTTCAAGGACTCATATATTATGTATGAACCGTTATTCCTTAGGGGTTCATCCATGACGTCTTTCGCCTTCCGACTCACGTCAATACTAAACATTCCTAGGTACTCTCAGGTATAAATATACCTTCCCTAGCCCTAGAGGAGCCCGTATCCCGGCCTGACGCACTGAGAAGACGCTGTCATCCCTGCACGCAGAGAATCCAGCTGATCTGACTTCCCTTGCGGGGTGTTGGAGTTCGAGTCTGGCAAAGAGATTCCAACCTCTCTCATTCTACAGGTATGGAGCAGACTAGAACCTAGAGGGACTCTTGGCATACTAGACTTAACATACTCTTAGTATACCATAGTAAGGAATACTTCACCTACTTCATACCTCTCCCTACACCTAAGTTAGGTTAGGCACATTGGGGTAGAACTAGCTTAGCAACGCATCGTATGAGTACTCGCATTTTTAGTCTGTGTTATTTATGTAACAGCATATGTACTAAAAGATAATGCTATCGCAGTATTATTTATTTCTACTGCTCACACTGTACATTATTTATCTCGCATACTGTCTTGTGATCGTAACAGCACATTTTACTTACATCAGAAACAAGACTGTTCAATAAATCCTTTATTGAAAACGCCCGTCTGTTCTTTCTGTGTAACTTGGAGAAAACTAAGCATGCACGACTGAGCTGAGTGAAATAGTTATCTATTGTTTCCACGACTCTGGGACACGTTCTGATTGTAAAGGGAAACACAGTGGTCATGTTTTGCGGCTGCCAGAAACTACTCCCTTCTTGCTGTCAAGGAGTTTCTAGTGGCCTCTGAGCTAGCTGGCACAAGTAATTAAGTTTAATATACTCGATAGGGACATACTGACCTTAGTCCTATGTCAAACCTATAGGATATATTATTCCAATGCGCAGAGCCTATTAGGGAAATAGGAGCTACACTACACCGAGAAATCCCACAGATTTGACGCGAGCAGGTCTCACTGCTGCCTAAAATGCGGGAATCCTCACGCAGATTTTGCACACCTTACTTGGAATTGCATTAAGGTTCGGACTTACTGGGAGGTCGTACATAAGACACTAAGGGACATGGTGGATTTGGAGATCATTCCCACACCTGAGGTTGCCTTAATGGAATATGTGGCCAACTTTCCTAAGGGAGTACGGAAATTCGTCGCCATCGGTTTACTATTGGCTAAGAGAGAGATTGCCATTAAATGGGGACGCAAATCTGCTCCAATGTTAAAGACTTGGTTAAGTAGCCTAACGTATTGCAACTTAAATAGCGATCTATATGCAAGCACATTACCACACTCCTCACACCCGAAAGACATCTGGGGCCCCCTTAAAAGCTATGCAGCCGCAACTCGTTCGCCTTCCGTCTCGCAGCTAGAGCAAGGCATAGTCCCCACAGGGGTGGATTAGTAGATGACTTCTCACCTTCAGGAGGCAGCTGGCATACTTATTGGTTATAATTCACTCTGCCAATTGTTTTATTCAGAGACTCTCTATGGGGGAAATAATATGGGGAGGGTGTGGGCAACTGAGCCAGCGTTGTTTCTTCATGGCAGACTTGGACGTAAACATTGTACTATGATGACGTTGCATGTGTGAGAACTTGGTTACATTCCTATTTTTAACTCCTTCTTACGATGATAAGTACATGACTGTGAGCACTTATGTTTTTTGATATTGTATGTTTCAAATGGAAAATAAAGTAAAAAAAAAAAAAAGTTTTGCCTGATGCTCTTAATATCAGTGGTTAGAGGCAGAATCCATCACAGACACTGCCCAGTACCCAGTCACTGCCCCAGAATGCAGAGAAGAAGCCTAACACACCCCTCTCATCTGCATTGTACGCACATCACGCACAGCGTCAGCCCTAACGAAGAATGCGCTCGTGTTTGGCAGGAGGGGCCTGAAACCCACAGACAAAATATACTTTTCAGAGCCTAGCAACACGAAAACTTACATGTCACCATAGCAACAATTAACAAACACGGAAGCAATGTTACATCAAAAAACACATTAGATGGGTTGAAAAGATTTTTATCAACATGTATGTGGACTGGAAGTACGAACATGCCACAGTTATAAACTCGCAGCATTCCCTCGAAAGAGGATGTGGAAGGTGCGCTGAAGAAGACATTTGTGAGCATTAGAAAAATGTACTTTCTTTTATTGCCATAGAGTGTTCTGGTGACAATTACAAAGCAGCCAACCTCGATCTCTGGTGTCTCAGTAGGAGAGAGTATGGGACCAGGTGTCTCTGGGAGCGCAGTCCAGAGATAGCAGATGTGTCCTCCCGAGCACGAAACCTTGTGACATCACTAAGGTTTTTTTATTTCTTTTGCAGTTTTATATAGCGCAAACTTGACCCGAAGGTATTGGAACGCTTTACATGAGCACCAGTTACGTTACATAGGGACACATTCATTTTTGGTAGGCACAGGGAGATTAACTGATTTGTCTAGAATCACAGGATGTTGAGCCGGCGCCGAGACTCTAACCTGGTTCTCTAGCTCCAAAGTTAGCAGCTCTGTCCTTTATGCCACATGTTGCCTTGCCCAGTCTTAGCCCCGTAGGCAGTTCCCCATATGCTTGTCCAGCTATAGGAGCATGACAAGGAGAGCAAGCTACAGCTCACCCACTGACCTTTGCCCCTTTTGGCGGCCTCATTAAAGCTTCAACTGTCAATTGTGATCAGTACTTCTACGTGTCTTTTGCTTGTCCCACCTCTGGAGCATTTAGGTATCACCATTGTTTTTAATTGGGTGAGTCATCCTCCTACTGCTGATATTAAGTAACTATTTTTCCATTTTTTACAAACAGCATTTGGTATAAAGCACTCATGGGTGTGCAAGTCCTGCTCCTTTCTCTCTATCTAAAGTCTGCAAGTTCCCCATGCCCCTTTCTTTTTCTCTCCACCGCCCAATCATATTTCGTTATTCTCTAGGTGACTTCAAGCACTGCTGCTGCTCAGTGTTGTGCGCTCTCTCCCTCCTCCACCGCTTTTCAAAATTGACTTTGCGAATGCTGCATGATTTTAAAAGTGTGTCACCATTGTAAAGCCAATAGAGGTGACTAACCATCTTGGAACTATGTGGTAGCCATTTTGGAAGCATAAAAAATACTCTTCTAAAATGGCTAAAAGTTATTTTCTATACTTTCAAGAAAGGCTCCACATTGCGTCTTCAGGGTTGCAAGCAAATTTTTTAGTGGGTCAGGAAAGTCCATCCAATAAATAAAGATGCTTTTAAATTCTATATTTATCTTGTCATATTTGCTGAGGTTCAGAGACAGAGGTTAAATGTCAAAATATGTCTTCTGACATATTGCTGCTTATGTTTTTTAACATGGGACTTTGCAGTCAGAAAAAAGAAAAGTAAAGTGAAATATGTGACAATCTTCCTGGGGTACATGGAATGTGATAAGAAAGGGTGTAGGAGGTCATTTCTTCCTACTACACAACAAAATCTAAATGCCTGTAAATGAACTGTACACATTCAGCAGTTAGGAAAGCAAAAATGAAGCAATTTGTTTTGTAAATCTAAAGTGTGATGGAAACAGATTTTAATAAGATCAGAGCAAATCATGGCACTCTACTTGGTGAGGCATAAAAAATTAATATTCACTGAAACCCAATTTCCACCCATTAATATTTGTATGCTATTAAATCCACAGAAACCTTCTTAGATGAATTAGAGAAGTTTATTCCAGCATACAAAACCACCTACTTGTCAGCAGGTCGCCCAAGCATCGAATGACTGATCAATGACATTCTCATGGATCACTGCATTCTATGGCATGAGCCAGAGTTCCACAAATGCTAGAGAAGATAATTACAACACATCCCCCTTACAACTGAAAAGAGGAAAAACAAAAATCAAACAAGTAAGAAAGAAAAAAAAAAATACCGTTAGTACATTTTAAGTAATAACAACAGAAATACAGTAGATGCCATCGCAACCTAAAGGAAGCAAAAGCGAAAGGGTTAATATAGAACATAATCCTTCAGCTTTGTAGGCAAATTTCTGCACCTTTTTTGCAGAAGAACTGCCCACATCACTGTCACGGGAATCATCACACACGGGACCACAACCATCAGAAGAAGCAGTGACATGTGCACCTGGAGATTTGCCAGTGTACCTCACCAGCCTGGACATACTCCACGTGCTGCCAGTGTCAACCTTCATGACATTCTTTCTGATAGCAATGATGGTATATGGACCCATAAAACCTGAGATTCCTTTGCAGGTGTGTCTTGGTTTTTTCACCAAAACTTGATCCCCAAGACACCACTTCCTCCTTTTCACAGACATTTTAGCATCATACAACAACTTGTATTTCTGCTGGTAATCCAAAAGTCTGGACCGTCTCGTTTTACTTGAAATACCCACACTGCTACACTCAGGCAACCATGCAGGATTCAACTTAGACGTGGCTTTTCTTCCCCTCAAGGCTTCAAAAGGAGACCTCTGCGTGACCAAATTGGGAACAGTGCGATGAGCCCACCCCGTTTCTCTCAAAACACTACTGAACGACAACCTTGATTCAACTGCACGTTGAGCACAACTTTTAACCACTCTGTTCATCCTTTCAGTTAAACCGTTGGCTTGTGGTGCATACAAGGCTGTCTTTTGATGGACTATGTCAAAATCCTTAAGAAACGCTCGCATTTCTAGGGACGCAAATTGCACCCCATTGTCAGTGACCAATTACTTTGGAACACCCTCAGACACAAACACATCTTTGAGGAAATCTATTACAGTCTTGGTATTGACTACAGCCACACATTTTGTCACCACCTACTTTGGGGTATAGTCTACCAATAGGAGAACAAATCTTTCGTAAGAGGGCATAAGTTTGAAAGGACCAACTATGTCCAAACCTAACTTAGACCACACAGTATCAGGGACCTCCACAGGAGACAAAGGAACATGACTGGTGACATGAGATTTGTCATTGGTGGCACACAACAAACAATCTTTGACCACATTTTCAATCATACGGTCCATTCCTGGCCACCAGTACCTCTCTCTTACACAAGCTTTAGTGAGGCTCCTTCCCAAATGTCCTTCATGAGCAAGATTAATTATCTTGTCCCTGAAATCAGTAGGAGGGACTACTCTATCACCCCTCATAAGATTGCCATGGTAGAAGGACAAGTTGTGCCTCACAGACCAAAAGGGTCCCAGGTCCTGATCAAGGGTCTTATAATCAGGCCAACCTTTGGTTATGCTCACCTAGAGAGAAGAGAACACCTTGTCCTTGTTAACACTGTACAACCACTCCTCATTGGACAGAGCTGGTTCTGCTACCCAACTCACACACTCAACCTCAATATCACCCTGCACATGCTCCATGAGCAGGCGAGAAAGACAGTCAGCAGACCTGTTACTCAAACCAGGTATATACTGTACACGGAAATTGTATTCTTGGAGTCCTTCACTCCAGCGTTTAAGCCTGGCAGTCATGTGTTCGTTATGATGACAGGAGAAGACCTGCACCAGGGGCGATGGTCGGACCTGACCAAGAACGGAATACCCCAAAGATAAAATTTAAAATGTCTCACAGCCCAGAACAAACTCAAAGCCTCCCTCTCTATACAGGAGTAATTCACTTCAGCATCCCTGAGCGCCCTGGAAGCAAATGCTACCACTCTCTCCTCACCTCCCCCCACCTGAGAGAGCACAGCCCCCAAACCCTTGAGGCTGGCGTCAGTAGTCAAAATGGTCTTTTGCTTGACATCGAAATGCCTTAAGGTGGGCATTTTCCCAATTTCATCCTTAATAGTGTCAAAGGCTTTCTGACATCCACCAGACCACTCAAAATGCACACCCTTCTTAAGTAAAGCCCTGGTGGGTTCAGCCACACTCGCAAACCCCGGAACAAACTTAGAGTAGAACTCCGCAAGTCCCAAGAACTACCTCACTTGCTCCTTATCTACAGGGGTGGGAGCTTTCACAATACTCTCCACAAGCTCCATTTTAGGGTGTATTCCCTCTCCTGAGATAACATGCCCAAGATACGTGACTGATTTCAAACCAATGCGACACTTTTGTTTTTTCACAGTAAGCCCTCTCTCCTTCAGCCTCTTCAACACACCTTCCAAGTTCGCACCATGTTCCACTTCATTCTTCCCATAGATCAGGATATCGTCCTAAAAAACCCAGACGTTATCCATATCACCAAGGACTACCTTCATAACCCTTTGGAAACAAGCCGCCGCCGAGGCCAGCCCAAAGGGCATTCTCAGAAAACTTTAAGCCCCAAAGGTGTTACAAAGGAAGTCAGGTGTCTGGAGTCTTTGTCTGATGGTAGGCAGACGAGAGATCCAACACGCTAAAAATCTTGGCCCCCTTCAACATACTAATAGACACTGAAATATTAGGAAGAGGCTGACGATCAACCCAAATCCACTCGTTCAACCCACACAAGTCCACACGCATTCTGACATTGGCACCACAAATCTTTTGGGGCCAAAACGATCGGAGCCAACCATTCTGAGGCTTCTATTTCCTCGATGACTCCCAAATCCAACAATTTCTTGAGTTCAACCTTCAAGGGTTCCATCATCATATTAGGCACCCTTCTCACTTTATGTCCCCAGGGTACAGCCTTTCTTTTTAAGCTGATGCGATGCTCAAAACCTTTGAGACATCCCAGTGTGTCAGTAAAGACTTCAGGAAATTTGTTAAAGTACTCTTCTCCACAACTCGCATAATCAACCAGCATAACCTGATCTCTAGGATTGCCAGCACTTGGGTTCAGTATGATACCCAAATCAAGTTGGTGCCGCCACCCTAACAGGTTATCTCCCCTTTCTGCCACATACACTTTCCCAATGGTGTGTCTGCCTTTAAATTGGATTTTGGCCTCAATATAACCAAGCACATTAATCCGTGAACCTCCATAACTGACAGGATTGATATCAGGAGGCATAAGGGTCATGTTGTCCAACCCCACACACTCATCCCATTGTTTATTACCAATCATGGTGAAAGGTGAACCAGAATCAACCAACACAACAAAATCTTGTCCGTCCACTGCAATATCACATTCTGGCATTATCACCTTCCCCACATCAACACCACCATCATCCTTCTTGACATTTAAAATAATAGTGCGCACAGTTTCAGATGAGTTCTTGGGGGTACGGCTTTTCCCAGAGGATCTACAAACTCGAGCGTAATGCCCCTTGATACCACACTTCTTGCACACCGACCCTCTGGCATAACAGTTGGGATAATCAGAAAGATGCTTGAAACTTCCGCATCTAAAACACCTCAACTTCTGAGAGTTATTGACATTCTTATCATTAAAATTACGAGTCGCACTAGATTGACGAGTGTCACGCTCTGGCCATGATGGAAGATCCCTGCTACAGCTCCGCACAGTACGTGCATCCCTTTCAGCCCCTTTACCCTTATCATTGGAAGAGACCTTAGCAACATTGTCGCAAGATGCCAGACAATTGTCAGAGTCCAGTAAGGCATGAACATCCCCCTGACCATCCTTCTTTTCCTCACGGTCCTTCCTTATTTCCTTTACCCACGTAGACGTGTTTTCCATTCCTTCAACAATAGGTTTGGCTTCAGACAAAGATGGATTCTTGGATAGCAACTTCTCTTGCACTCTGGTGCTGTTGGTGCACCTCACCAACTGATCCCTGACCAAGGAATCAGATAACACACCAAACTCACAAGTCCGTGCAAGAGTTTTTAGAGAGGCAACATAACCTCCCACCCGCTCAACCGGTCCTTGAACCCTGGTGAAGAATCTGTGTTGTTCAAGTACTACATTGATACGGGGACCAAAATACCTCTCCAACATAGTCATTGACATCTCATAAACATCTGCAGGCTCCCCATCACCGTTGCCAACTGGGATTAAATCCATGCTGTCATACATATTTCTCCCTTCTACACCTACATTGTGCAGGAGTGTAGCCTGTTTACTAAAAGCAGAAAAATGTTCCCCTCCAATTGCCACTATGTATGAGTCAAAAAGATTCCTCCATCTCTTCCATGGGAGGGCAGGATCTCCCTTTTCTGATAAAAATGCAGGAGGTTGCAACATGCTATTAGAAGTTGCCATGGCGATATATGTGGAACAGTATGCAAAATACACCCAATTGAAATGCTTTGTCGTTGTGATAAAAGAAAATGTGCCTTAAAACAATTGTAGAAATGCTTGTTGTCAAATACAGAACAACAAAGCAGGGTTGAGTGCCATACAACTGTAAATTGGAAGTCTTGGGCACTAGTGACTGTCACAGTAAACAATACTCAGTCACAATGTCACCAAAGATTTGGGCGATCCAAGGATAAAATGAAAATAACACAAAATGAATATAACTAAATGTCCCTGCCTACTCTCACCGTAAGGTAGACAAAATGAAGCGGAATCCACTTGTTGAAGAGTCGGAGTCCATTTGCGCAAGGCTCCGATGTCGGAAAACAGTGACAAGGTGATGTGGGCTCGTTGATGGAAGATACTACTTTCAAGATGGCCGCACGCCGCATAGGCAACGACGTGATTACGTGCACGTCGGCGTGCGTCACAGTGAGCCAGGAAGAAATCCAAAGCGAGGCGCAAGTTATCGGAGGATTACGAAGAGCGCGTGAGAAGGCTCGCAGTGCAGCAGTTGATAAGGTGAGCCTCACTCAGGTTCAACGGTTCCCACACGACAAAACTCACGGTTTTCTGCCTCAAATCCATCCGCAGCAAGGAAATACGCACAGGAAAGTCCAAAGTTCGGTATCCAAACCACTCCAGAGCAATCTAAATTTGTAAACTGCGTGGTTAAATCTCCATTAGACACGGTACACACAAGTAGGCAGGCAGGGGAGTCGGTGGTAGCGTCGCCTGTCCCCAATCAGGCAAGAGACCATCGTCGCCAGTATTAAATCCACAGAAACCTTCTTAGATGATTTAGAGAAGTTTATTCCAGCATACAAAACAACCGACTTGTCAGCAGGTCGCCCAAGCACAGAATGACTGATCCATGACATTCTCATGGATCACTGCATTCTATGGCATGAGCCAGAGTTCCGCAAATACTAGAGAAGATAATTACAACACATGCAATATAGATTTATCAGTTACACTGAATGTCTGTGAAAAATTAGTGCCCATTTCAGTGGAAAATGTGCTATCTGTAAATGACAATGTGCTACAACAAGATACTTTAGTTTCATTAAAAAATTGCCTGCCTCATGTCTATGAAAGCTAGGTGAGCTGCGAAAGATTATCACTCTAAAAAGTTGGTCATGGTTCTAAAAGGTTTGGGAAGCACAGGTCTGCTCACGACATCCATTTTGGAACTATAGAAAGTACACATCCAAGTTGGCCAACCACAGCTATTGGCTTTGCCACTTCTGACTAAATTTAGCAAGCATTAGCAAAGCAAATAGTGGAAAAAACAAGCAATGGCAAAGTAAGCCCGACTGGCTTTGGCAACGTTTCTGACATGTTGTACCCTCTGATTCGTTCACATCCACAAAGACCACACGTAACAAGGGCACAACCTTGCGGCATTGACAAGGTGCTCATGTTTGAGAGACTGGTACCCAGATGGGGACCATATTTTAAAGGAGGAAAAACGATTAATTTTATTTTAAATTCAATTATACTGCGCATACACAGTAAACATAGAGTGTCCCATGTATCGCCTTGATGCAAATAATATTTATGCAATATGTACTTCAGAAAACCATGCATCATCCACCACTGAGAAAGGGGCAGAACCGACCAGTATGCAGCTTGGAACTCAAGTTGAGGTTTCTGATGCTCGATCCTGTCTGGAGCCTTCCCCCGTTACGGACTCTTAACAAGACAAGCATTGGCAAAGTCAACAGGTCTCGGTGTAAAGACCTGTTGACTTGTTAATGAAAACTAACTAGAAAGTGTGTCAGGGGAGGGGTTTAAGCAATGCAGAGAGTGGGAAGAAGCACACAGGTGAGGTGACCAATACAGAGTGTGGCGAGGGAAGAGTAGCTGATGTAGTCTTACGGCCAGGACTGTGGGGAACCAGGTTCAAGTCTCGTTGTTGGCTCACATCCTGAGATTCTGGGCACTCCATTTATTCCTAAAAATAAGAGTAATGTTGTGTACTGTAAATAGTTGTAAAGCGGTCCCTAATGTAAAATGCTCCAATGCCACTGCAGCTGACTTCACTCTAAATTTAAAATAATAAAACATAAGCACACAAGACAGCAATATCGGTGAGGGACTGTAAATTGGAGCACCGGGTTGGAGAGAAATACACTGCTTAAAAGAGAGAGATGAAGTGCAGGAGGTGGAGTAAAAGAACTATACAAGGGAGACAGCTGGATAAAACATGCACTCTCATGGAGTGCTTACGGAAAAAAAAGACTCCCCAAAAGCAAGCACTCTGGAAGAATAGAAGAAGCCAATCAGAGAGGTAGTAAAGAAGCGTCGCTCCACAGGAGGGACAAAAGCATGATGGACAGGCTAAAACAAATAGAGGCAGTGAATAGAAAGAAATCAACTGTGACTGCCAAAACAAATAGCCAATGGTATGCAATGGGTGGAATGCATTCCTAGGTCAGCTTTCAGCATGTCCCCAATAAGTCTTTGCAACCAGACAGCTTCGCTGGCTGGTAGACTTCGACCTAAAAAGGAGGTTCCTGTGAAGAGGGAAGAAGTTTCTGCCCCTAAACATGGAACTCTGACACGTGACTGAAACATGGCCTGCCAATGCAGGTCGGTGGAATAATGACGCCGCTGGAGTACTTATTATGAAATTACCTTGGGCTGGTTCGATTTGCAAAGATTTTTTTGTGGGCTTAAGTGTGAGTTACTCATGGTAAGGTCGTAAATTCAGCATGCAGAACTCACTTCATAGGTCAACTTTTCTTTTTCGAGGTGGCACAACTCCTCCGATGCTATGCAATGTATGCACAAAGTTTGTCGAACTTCTGCAATCGTGGGTGTTCCCAGGGAAGTGTAGGGTCATGGCTGTGTAATGGCAAGTGATGAACACAGTCATAAAGTTGTGGGTATTCACAAACATTTGTTGTACGTGCCTCCCTTTTTATTGCGTTTACATTTTACACCTCATTGATCCAGCTATCGGCTGTGGGTTTTTTTGCATAAAAGTGTATCAGTAAGTATTTACTATTTACTATTTTCACTGGAGGCGGCTGAAACACTTTTTTTTCCAAAACCTAATTTATTTGCATTTCTAGCCATATGTGGTCGGTCCGCAGTGCCTACACCATACATGCATTGATTGAAATATATGAATATGGCACAGTTTTCTATGTGAATACAGGTCATGAACAAAACATTAGCGAACAAAACAACAGTATGTGCTGTGTCAATAACGTACTCCCCCGGTGTCATCCACCCGTGTCCAGATGTCTGCAGATGTATATAAAGTGCACAGCATTGTAATAAGTCTGTATCCCTAGCTGGGTGCATCACCCAGATCTGGCGTCAAAGGTATCAGTGGAATGCTGCGGTAGTCTGCCCACCGCTGCCATATCTTAATATGTTTCTGAGGGCACCCCCTGGCTATAAATATTGGTTGTTCCAGACCCATGAAGAAGTCCATACCCTGTTTTCAAACGCCTAGTAGAGGAGGAGAGGGAGCCTTCCACAGTCAAGCTACATCTCGTTTTGCTAGGGTAAGGTCTAGGAATAGGAGGTGGCGTTTGTATTTGTTGCCCGCAATTTCGTCAGAAGCATGCAGGAGAATCAACATCGGTGACATGGGATGATCCCAGGCCAAGATATCATATTGACATGACATAACACCCTGCCAGAACCTTGCGAGTACTCTACAGGACCAGGTCGTGTGGAAGAAGGTGCCCTCTTCAGTGTTATAACGCAGACACATGGGGGAGGTCACTAGGCCAGCTCACCAGAGTCTGTGTCGTGTATAGTATGCATGGTGTAGATATTTAAATTGAATAAAACGGAGGCGGGAGGAGATGGCAGCACCCCGTGGGGATTCAAGGGCCTCAGTCCAGTCGTCATCCTCTATTGGACCTATATCTGTGTTCCATGTCGCTCGGAACGTGTCTAGTGTGGTATGACTGTTAGTGATTAGGGTCTGGTATATATTGGTAATTTTGTGGTCTCGCAATTCCCCCATTAATAATTTACCTTCCAGCTGATTGAATTCTGGCAGTACCTCTAGGCCCTTGATATAGGGGGTCAGGCCATGGCAAAATTGTAGATATTTGAAGAATTGTGTGTGTGTGGCATATTAAATTCACTTTGGAGCTCTTGGAAGGATTTAAGTGTCCAACCACGCATGACCACCCTCAGTGAGGATACCCCTATATTGTCCCAACCTCAGAACCCAGGCAGAGCGGCCATCTGAGGGAGGAGGCTGTTGTGCCATAGCAGAGTTTCTTGCGTTAGGCGGCCCCACCACCCCATCCGACGCAGGGTTTGTTTCCAGACCCGGAATACCACCCTCGTCGCAGGCGGCAAGGCTCAAGATTCCACCTCGCTATACAAGAACGTGTGGACGCAGCGTTTGTTTCCAGACCCGGAATACCACCCTCGTCGCAGGCGGCAAGGCTCAAGATTCCACCTCGCTATACAAGAACGTGTGGATAGAGGTATCGCCTATCATCCATCGCTCTACCACATATGCAGGGTCATCTCTATCGCTGTACCCCCATTCATTAAGAACTTGCAAATGAGCCACAGCATAGTAAGACTGTATATCTGCCACAGTAGGTGGACTGATAGCAAGTTTGTAAGGCCACTCGGACTGCACCTCCACCCCAAAGAAGTTGGCTCAGAAGTGTGTTGATTTGCTGAAACCAGGCAGCCGGAATCGGGTACAGGTGGTTCTGCAATTGATATAAGAGATGGGAAGGGTTACCATCTTGAAGATGGCAGATCGGCCATAGAGTGTGAGGGGTAGGTTGGACCAAGATTTCACCTCCGCCCTAACGTGTTCTGTTAAGGGAGCGAGGTTGTGCTTCCACGCGACATGTTGAGAGGCGGATAGAAAGACACCAAGATATTTCAAGCCCTCTGTGGTAATGGTCAGATCAGCCGACCAGGCACCGAGGTCATGTGTCCCCAGTATTGACCATAGAACTGATTTGTTGGCATTCATGTATAGTCCGGACGTCTCGCCAAAAACTTGCATCATGCGGATGAGTCTAGGGCCTGATTTATTGTATTTTTCATATATACAGTAAGGAAGAAATAAGACGTCTTCGGCGTATAGCGCGATCCTGTACGAGACCTCACATGACCATTAAGAGCCGCGGAGCTGGGCGTCCACTCTGACCCAGGCCGCCAATGGCTCCATAGCTAGTGCAAAGAGATAAGGAGATAGGGGGCAGCCCTGACGGGTATCTGTGTATATAGGGAATTGGGGAGAAACCGAGCTGGCCACCTGCACCCAGGCTGTAAGGTCTTTATAAAGCAAGCCGTCGTATGTTAGAAATTTGGAGCCGATATTCAGGTGTCTCAAAAGTGCGAATAGGTACGTCTAGCGGACAGAATCAAAGGCCTTATCTATGTCGGCCAATAATAGGGCGGCCGGGATTCCCAGGCGACTCACGGCAGCTACGGCATTGTGGGCTTGACGGAAATTGTGATGTGTAGCATGGTGAGGAATGAAGCCAGCCTGATCTGGGTGAACTAAATTTGTTATATAGGGCATGAGTCGATTAGCTAATACTTTAGCAAGCAGTTTGGCCTCAATGTTCATGAGAGAAATCGGGCGGTATGAGAAGTGGCACTCTGGGGGCCGGCCTGGTTTGAGGAAGACCACCACCTCAGCATGTCTCCAGTCAAGGGGAAGCCGTCTCTCCTGTCACACAGTTTGCAGCACCTCTAGGTAATGGGTGCCTAATTGTGGCATATATATTTTGAAGAATTCGCAGGGAAAGCTGTTGGAGCCCTGTGCTTTGCCTGAGCGTAGCTAAGCCACAGTGGTTGCTAATTCTTCAACTGTGAAGGGGGCTTTGAGCTGTGCCACAGCGACATCGGAAAGACCTTTGGGGGTAAGTCATCAATGAATTTTTGAATGGTGGCCTCTGGCAGCTTTTCTTGTTCTACGTAGAGCAGCTTATAGTAGTCAGCAAAGCTGCTCACGATTGCTGAGGTGTCTGTAAGGATACTGTCCTTTGGAATCCCTAATGCTTGGAATGTGGATTGGCTGTATCTTGTGTTGACACAGCCGATGCAGTAACCTGCTGGACTTCTCTCCCCACCGGGAATATCATGATGCGCTATGAGTCAAAGGAAAGGGAGTCTTTCAGCCTGGCCTATCGTAGGTATTGTCTTGGTCGTGGAAGTTGAGTATCCTTGCGATAACAGGTCGGGTTGGCGCCAGGGGGGAGCTTCTTGACCAGGGCCCTATGAGCCCTCTCGATAATAAAGCAGGGGGAGAGACAGCCGGCTGGCATCCAATCCTGCAGCCAGGTAGCAAGGAGCTTCCCAACGTCTTCGCCCTCGC
The DNA here is from genome assembly GCA_963921515.1 of Calotriton arnoldi. Taxonomy (NCBI): domain Eukaryota; kingdom Metazoa; phylum Chordata; class Amphibia; order Caudata; family Salamandridae; genus Calotriton; species Calotriton arnoldi. Next base: position 293,720 of record CAWUFW010014280.1, on the reverse strand, counting down.
TGCCTTTGGGAAAGCCTACGAAGCGGAGGTTTTTTCTGCTGTCTCTCCCTTCGGCATCCTCCATGCATGTTGCATGGTCCTTTGTCAGATTCTCAAGGGTGTTTACCTTCTTTTGGAGGGTGGTCACGGTATCCTCTATGCTGGAGACCCTCGTCTCGGTCTCCGTGAGCCTCTCCACTGCATTTCGTAGATCCTGACGCAGGAGCATCACGTCGGAGCCTACTGCACCTATTTTGGCCTCCAGCATGTCTTTGGATTGTGTAATTGCTGCTAGTAAGTTTGCGTTGCCAGGCATAGTGGTAGCTGGAATACTAGGGTCCGCGGCCGGGGCACCCACCCCCGTGTACCGGTCTATGGTGCTCTGTTTAGACTCTGCGCCAGATGGTTTATCATGTGTCATTGTGGGCAAGTCCGTGAGCCGTGGTTGTGAGCCCCCAACAGGCAACCGACCGTCCTAGACTGCGTAGATCATAATGAGTGCAAGCTGAGTACGGGGTGCGTACTTTAGGGTAGAGTGGCGCCATCCTGTGTGTAGGGGGTAGAAAAGGTGATTGCCACGACCCTCGTCTGGCCCGAAAGAGGCCAGGTGGGGACCCCAGCGTTCACAAGCCGCACCGAGGCATGCAGGTGCGCCCCCACCCCCGAGAAAGGGTGCCTCACCTTTGGACTGCACTTGGATGTGACCACCAAAGGCCCGCTCTTCTTCGCCAACTTTAGGCCATTCAGCACCAGGTCCCCGGGCAATTGGTGCATAGCTGCCAAGGTTTCAGATTGCATATGAGTTACAATTTCATTTTTTCAGTGTACTTATGAGTGACATTCAACTATGAGTGACACTTTCTCGCAAGCAAAATAAAGCAATGAAGACCAGGGAAACATATAAATATCAGAATTTACACCCATTTGTGCAACCAGAAACTCACATTTTACGGTACCAGTCGGTAGAAAATCAGAAAAAGAAAATCACAAAAAGACGGTATTTTCTTCCTCATTAGTTCATACTACAAACAGCAGGTATAATGAAGAAATCACTTTAAACGTGCTTTAGAGCTGATCGTAATGATGATCCTTGACTGATACGTAAAATAAACAAAAACAGAAAAGTCATGTTAAAAGTGAATACAAATGGCTTTATGTGTACAACAAATGGTAATATCCGGTATATTTTTTCAATGCGCACAATTCTTCCTACCTTGAAAAGTAAGGACCCGACCGACCTGAGAGGCACCAGCGGCTCCATTCTGGCTTCGGGCGCCGTAGATAGAAAAGAACTGTATGAACTAGATGATGGTTGGTAAAGGGCTGTTCTCAAGAATTTCCTTTCTCCCTGGGCTGGGAGTCCTGGCCCACACCAAACTGGAGCGGCACCGGGCACTGTGGCAGGGCCTAATCAGTGCATCCATTACAACAAAGAAAGCCAAACAGTGAGCACAGCTGAAAGTGGATAAGCACAGTGACGATGACGCTTTAAAATAATTTTAAGCACATACATTGCGCTCTTTAATATTAGGATGATTTTGCCTGTTAAGGAAGACAAAATAAGCCTCATTTAGAAATTAAATACCAAACTGGGCGTTGTAGACTCTCGGCGAACGGTGCAGCCACGCAATCTTGTATTTCATAAAAACAAACCCCAAACGCTAAAGCTCCTATTTTGTAACGGTGAATGTAGATCTGCACTCTACACCTCACCTCACCTGAGTTGAACTCAGCAATAGTTTTGAGGCTTCCACTTGAGCTGTTCCTTAGCAAGCGACGAATAACTTCCGATCTGCCATATGCGTAGTGCGCAGTCCTGCCAAGTACCACGCATCTTGCGTTAGAATAACGCATTTCAGTGTGGTGATCCGCATCACCGCACTGAAATGCAAAGTCACGCATTTCCGTAGGTCACAGATCTTTACTTGCACTTAACTCGGGCCCTGGGAATGAGGACGTGACAGCCTGCAGAGATGGCCTGATAACAAGGGCCCCATTATCACCATTCACGTAGTAGCTCTATGTAAGAGAAGTTCTGCTAAAGCGTGATTCCAAAATCTCCACTCAGCCTCGGCTGACACTAGATCACGTGGCAGGAAGAAACTGTGTGATGTTTCTGGTTACGCGATGACGTCGCTGTTACCAGTGCATTACCAGCTACGCCGTACTTCACAATATGGGCTGTTGTCTTCTCACTTGGGCCCAGTGAGTTTCATGGTGGGGCCACCATCATCTGCATCACCCTGAATTGTCATGCGGGCCAAAGCGGCAGCCGCAGAGCATCCCCAGGCCCCTGGATGAACAGCTCCGCGGCGGGGATAGTAAACAGGGGCCTGCAATATGCATAGCTGCCAAGGTTTCATATTGCTATGTGTGACATTTTCATAATTTCAGTGTGATTATGAGTGACATTTCAATGACAATGAGTGACACTTTTTCGCGAGCAAAATCAAGCAATGAACAAAGGAAAAAATATTAAATTAAATTAAATTTGAGCAACAAAAAAATCTTTAAACTACTGTAAAGCACCTGAAACGCATTAAGCCTCAGGCTGAGGCACAGAGAAGTCTCAGGCATAGCCAACAGCCAGTGCGCTGTAGTGTTTATAATTTTATAAACGAATCTCTCTCAACATTTACACAGTTGTTTCGAAGTTCTTCAAGGAATGGCCCGTTCAACTTGAGGCCGCTCAGCACAAATTAGTAAATATACAAAATAAACGACCTGCTCTATTTTCCATCCACATGCTTCAATAACTGGTGTATTTTTGACGCACTTTAGTTTAGCTAGCATTCATGTACCACACGTATACATACATCCGGGTACCAGCTGCCTCACAAACACGGGCACTATCTTCGAGAGACACCTACCATCCTCTTGGGAGCGCTGAATTTAATTTCCTATTTTCACCCAAGTAAAGCACAGTTGAGCTGTTGGCTCGCCAGGGTGAAGTCAAGTGAAAACTAAGGGGGGCAGACTGGAGCAGTAGCACGCTCCCCGGGCATTTTGGTCAAGGCAGCCTCAAGGCCCTGTGAAGCACACATTTAGTCACAGCGCGCGCGGCCGGCAGCCTCGTCGAGCCAGTGGGCAATTATGTGGAAGATGATAGATCATGTGTAGTGGCATTAGTAAACAGTGTCAAGTGAGCGTTTAGGCCAGAGAAATCATGTTACATCAGCCGCCTGAGAAAGGTGTAGTGCCGTGCATGTTGTGTGTGCGTGTCACTGACTGGCCGCTATGTGCAAGTTTGTGTGTGACTGCAAGTGTGGGTGTGACTCGTGTGTGCGTGGTGGAGGAGGTCAGAAGGCAAGTCGGGCACACAGATCTGCAAATTGATTACCGGCAGCAACTGTTATTTTATGCCCCTCACTGACTCCTAGCAGGGTTAGGCACACACTTATTTGAAATTCAGTGGCGCCAGCTCGAGAGCAGCTGCATTTCACGTGATGCCGGCCGCCTGGCTTCCCTCTTTTCTGGGGTGGCCGGCTGCCCGCATCAGGCTTGCTCGGCCGGCGGCGGGCTCAACTTCACAGTCAGGGGTCCCAGTGCTCTGGGGCCGCGAACGAACCACTCCGGCAACTGCAATCAGTCCGGATGTTCTAAGTGACTCCGCCGCCGCCCGGGCCATGGTGAGACCGGCTGAGAGTTGGTCACTCGCAATGCAGCGAGCCGCAGGATTCATTATCGCTCCAGCAGCGGAGAGCGGAGCTCATTAACAACAGGGGCCCATTTCTAAATTCAGCTGCTGCCGGCTCGTGTCACTCGCAGGGCCCCTGTACTCGGCACTGACTGACTGTGTACCCTAGAAAATCCTCATCATTGGGCAAGAATTATTAATTTATCAACTCAGGTCGGCGCGATCTAACGGAAGTCAGAGACTCAGGCGGGGGGTGACTCCTGTACTTGGAGCTTCGGTCTCTCGGGAGCAGCAGAGCCTGGTGCACAGGCGCCGCTGGTGGCGCGCGCTGGCAGGTGGCAAAATGCGTGACAATGCATTTCAGTGCGGTGATGCGGAACACCGCACTGACATGCGTTAGCGTCACACCTGATGCGTGATACTTGGCAGGACTGAATATGGGTGGTTCGATCTGGTCCCACTCATCGCCGTGGCCCGGCCCAGCCGCCGAAGCACCTGGCTGCACTCCTCCGAGCCCGGGACGACGCCCAGATGGGCCCGCCCGGAGCGCCTGCAGCAGACCCCGCGGCCCGATGCAGTTGCCGAATCACACCAAGACCGCAGGCCTTGGACCCACCCAACTTGTAGGTCCGGTGGCCGCTGGTCACGATGCAGTCAGCTCTTCCCCGGTAGCCCCAGTCCGGGGGACGGTGCCGGGCTCCCCCTGAGGTGTCAATTCAGGGCCCCAGGCTCCATGACCCATGATATGGCGGCCGGGGCCGCAGTAGCACGCCACGTCGCTGCGGGCGGTCTGTGCCCGTCGCAGTCTCCACTCGCCTCAGTCACCCGGCCCCGAGATCGGTGGGCTGGGCCACACTTGGCGCCACCACTCAGCCGATTCAGGCAGGCTGCCGTGTGGAGTCCCGTCCAAGAACAGGCAGAGCACAGCGGGGCAGGCACCCCCGGCAGGTCCCTCCCGGTGAGCGCCCACCACACCAGGCCACAGACGGGTCTTCCCGCTGGGGTGGTCACGCCACCGATGTGTCTCAAGGTGTCTTCGGTGCACTCCTGTGTTTCGGTGCCACTTCCCCTTACACCGATCCGTAGCAATGATGTTTAGGACATGTAGAAGTGGCGTAAAGCGATGATGGGTATGTATTCGGCAGGATAGCGGAAGGATTATAGAACGGGCTGTTGGAGCTTGCCAAGAGCGTGTCCGCCATGTTGGACCGCCAGGCCAGGCCCCCGGCTGAAACACTTTTCATAGAAAATTATTTCCTTGAATAGGAAGCAGGGCATTAAATGATATTTTAAACGTTCTTTAATGTCCCAGCGTATTCAGATTTTCCACAGTGCAGACTCTGCACGCACAACAGATGGCAGAAATGTATGTGATACCTGTATATTCCCATGAGAATGTTCCAGAACTCAAATGCAACTCATGCTAATAATACCTTCCAGTTTCGTGTGTGAGAGAAGCAGACGTCGATCTGCAAAGCTGTGGCCTGGAGATTTGCGACTTTCTTTGCGAATTTGTCGAAGGGAACCTGAAAACTGGCCTGATGCAAAGCACCACTTGACAATCGCTTGCTACCACATGCCTAGAGGAGGTGGTAAGAAGGCAAAGGATTCCCAAGATGCTACTTCACATACATACATTGCTGAACATTTGCGCGAATCATCAGTTAAAGTGGAAAAGCAAGATTTCGGAGAAGCTTTTCGCAATGTTTGAGTTTAGCCTGTGGTAGTTTGTATTTCAAAAAGGTTTGACTTGAAATGAAAGAATACACATTAAAACATTGAAAATGAAATCACTCATTTATACATAATACCGACTTGAAAACTGTTGTGGCGCTGGCACATATATCACACCACACAACAGGCCTCATTTCAAGGATGAATGCACAGGAGCAATTTGGCTGAGTACTGGTTAAAGTTTAGTAGGATTCATTTTAGTTAAAGGCCAGAAGTTATCAGCCGGCCAAATGTTTCACAACTGAAGCTTGAAGTTGGTTACACTCCGTATAACTTTCACTCTGCTTTCACGAACCACACACTGTGCACAACTTGAAGACTACATTACATTAGAACACACAATCACAAACATAGTTCACGTCCAATCCAATAGGTTATAAAGTACCAACCTTTGTAACCAAAGTTGTCATAGTTTCCACCCATTTCTGGGATCATCGAAAGGTCGGAGAGATTTCCAGTCTGAATAAACATACTCTGTGGCCGACTCCTCATATTAAAATGCTTCTTAACCTCCTGGTACGAATTGCCAAGGCCCTGGCAGCTCCACAGGAACAGCGCTGTACAAAATACTCCTACACAGAGAAGAGAAGAAGTATGCAGACATGAACACCTTACAAACCCAGAAAAATTGCAACAGCGAGATCATGGCACAGTGCCAACATTCCAAGAGAGTGAAGGGCAATGGAATGCAGCGCCGAGGACTCTGTGAATCAAACACTGATATTCAAACTCCCTTTGACGTTCAGTTTTATTTTTTCTACGTATGTCTTTTTTAAAGCCTTGTGTTGTCTAATTATGTGATTTAAGACTACTTTTATCGGGGCAGCGGTCTTGGCATTGACTGTTGTATATTGTAGGAGGGATTGCAGATGATCGTGAAAATGATAGGAGAGGTGTAGTGCAGCGGCCAGAGCGGCTGGCTCTGGAGCATGGGGCTCAGGGTCCGAACCCCGGCATCATGTGACTCTGAGCAATATCTCACTTAATCTCCTCGACTGCCCCCAGCGCCTTGAAACCCTTAAGGGGGAGATATGTTCACGCTTTACAAATAGGAATCATTATCTCAGCATACTTTGCTCTGGGCCACAAGAGTATTAGTCTATTGCGCTGTATTTCTCTGCAGTACAGGTCAACATGCCCACAGATTCTGTTTTGGAGATTCAGACTCAGTGTGAGGCCAACAAAGCCACTCTGAACACTAATTACATCCCTGCATTCCACAGGTGCCACTGGGATGACTGGTTAGATGGAGACTACCAGGCAGTGCAAGCTGTACCGTTGCAAAAGGCCAATTGTCAGCTTACCAAGATCTTACAGTAGGCTTAAAGCCCGCCCATTGCTTACCATTGGTTGGCTTAATTTTCACTCGCATTTCCTTACTTCTCATTCAATGGCTTGTCCATCTTGTATTTGTCCCTCACAATGAACATACCCTCTTTACTTGTGTCCTTCCACTGCTCATTTTTAGGGAACTACTTTTTCTTTTTGCTTAAGCACTCCATGAGAGTGCATGTGTTTTCCAGCTGTCTCCCTTATGCGCTTCTCTCTTCCCTCCTGCTATGTGTTAGTCTCTCTCATCAGTCTGCTTTACTCTATCCCTGTTCTGCTCTCGTTTCTTTTTTCTTAAGTCCCCCATAAGTGCAAAGTTTTCCATCTATCTCCCTAGTATACTTCGCTCCCTCCTACCGCTCTGTATTGCTATCTCTTGTTAGTATACTTCTCTCCTTCTCATGCTGCTCGCTTTCCTCTCTTTGCTTTTCTCCTCCCACACCGTGATCTGTGTTGCTCTTGCAGTTGCTGCAGTTGTGCAGGTCTGGTGTTCTCTCCTTCTAGTGCTCCCCACCACCCTCTGTGTGTTGCTTTTCTTCCTCCGGCCCCCAACTGCTCCTCCGTTACCCACCTCATCCAACACCTTTAGTCCTTTTTATGTTTAATTTGTACTTTCATGTTAAAAAAAATCACAATTTTTTAATTAACCAATCCAAGTGGCATCTGCCAACTGGGATCGGTAAAAAAACTTTAAAGAAAATGGTGAGTCGTCATTCTGTCGGGACGAGCATGCGTTGTGACGCAACTGCTATTGTGCATTTTTTATTTTATTATTTTTACGATGCTGCACAGAGTCCCAAATGCAATTGGCAATGCCAAAAAGCCACAAAGGATCAACCTATTGGCTTTGCCAATGTTGGTTTTTACTGGAGAGGACCCTATATTCCAGGGCATGGTAAATATCACGTGCCTCGGTGATTGGTGCAAGAGTAATCTGTGGGCAGAAGACGGTGGGCACTTTACTAACAATCCAATTACCAACATTTATTTTCAATACGTTAGGCAAATTGGTTTCCATTTTTTCACACCTAGCATTTATTTTTAATTGTGTTAGTATTTTGTGAGACAGTGGAATCAACCATTGCATCGCCTATTATGTGCATTCGGTATACCTCATCTCCATCAGCCTTTATTTACAGAAAAATGTTTAGAAATACAGCCCATCGACATGAGTGGATGACATTATCATTGATTAACTGTGAAATTCATTTGTAGAAATAATTCAGTTTCCAGTCTGGAGATGCTCACAATTTGGAACCTGCCATTCAGGATGCCATTTTTTATTCATATACGCAGTGATACTATAGACATACGTGCTAACCTACACTTATACTATGTGTGGCAGATCACTTCTTTAGAAAGGAGTCACCTTTTCCAGGAGGAGGAAGGTATGCAAAAGCTGGCTTCCCGAGTGACATATTGGTTTGCCATCTTTATGGTATGGAACCTAGTGTTTGTACAGCGTGCTTCTTGCAGTGCTGTGATGAGGCATTGTGGGTGTTCTTGAAGGTGCTTTGATGTTTGGATGTGGGATTTTCTGCAGACCCATGTTTTTTTGGTTGATCTCAGTATTTGTGTCTTTTAGTGTTCATGTTTCCCATGTCATCAGTATTTTATTATGTCTCTATGTCCTGTTCTGTCTCTCCCCTCTCTCCCCATGTATGTGCCTCCAATTATCTATGCTTTAATGTCTCCATGCATCTTTTCTTCTTTATGTCTCCCTCTGGCTCCCATTGTACAGTTCTCCTCGTGAAACTGTCTCTCCTTGTCTTCCTTTGTTTGTATCTCCTCATGTCTCACTCAACACGCCTCCCTTTGTCCTTGTCTACCCATGTACTTGGCGCCTTGTGTCTCCACAAAGTCTCTGTGTCCACATCTCCAGTGGCTTTCAGGCTCTCCTTGAATCTCCACATGTCCGCGTTTCACTCCGTCAAGGTCTTTCTTTACGCGTCTCACTGTGTATATGTCTTAATTTATTACATTTATTGTATATAGACCAAACATAACCTACTGGTGTTTTGTTTCGGTGTGCAAAAGGAGGGTGTGAGAACACTGGGCAGGACGTCATCAATCATGTTTTTGACTAGAGACATAACAAAGCAAAATGTATGTACAATACAGCATTTTGGGGGATTTACAGAAGATTATAGTACAGTGGTATGTAAGGAGAGTAATTGTGTATGAAGTTGGTTAAACTGCAGTGTTTGCGAATTACAAAGCACACAAGTACAATTACAGTACAAAAGGAAAAGATTAGGTAACTGCATTAACTGGTGGCTTGACAAACAGATTAGCAGGAAAACAATACAGGGGGATTAGCTATTTAAAGGGAATACACCTAGGATATAACCTAAGTAGTAAAAAAAGTAACAAATACAACAACAGGGAGTAAATATGTAAATTGAATAAGGCAGCAATTTGCTTGAGTCACATTAATCATCTCAGTATGTCTTACAAGCAGTAAATACATGTATTGCAATTAATCAGAGCGCAAGTATAAAAACCACAGGAAACAAATGTGACATTAGACCAAAGCAGCAGTTTGTCTACTTTTTTCATACAGTCAGAGACAAATGGACAAAAAAATGACTCAAAAGTTAAAAAGATGAGGGTTGGCGACTGGTGGTAGGAAGTCATAGAAGCTAGGAGTTTGTTTCAGAGGAGCTATAAGGCTATTTTGAAACATCAATAATTAGTTACGAAAATACTAAATTTAGTAAATAGACACCACGTAGTAGGTTTCCAAGAACACACAGGGTTCAGCTAAAATGTGTCATTTGGACGGGCATTGGCAAGTATTCCAGATCAGCTGACGAAATGTGAGGAGGAGCACACAGCCGCCATCTCTCAAAAACAGGTGGACTCTCAAGCTCAGCTGCAACTAGAGGTCATAAAGGTAAAGGCTGATATAAATGGTTTCTATAATAAATCATTAGCTGAAGCTTTCCATATCTATTCTAGGGATAGCTATGAGTACGGGGAAAATACAGGCAAACACTTAGCACTTCGCCTTAGACAGAAGGCAGTTGCTAATAACATCATAAAGGTCAAAAGGAAAGACGGGACGTTGGCAACAGATCCGCAAGAGGTTCTAAGTGTGTTTGCGGATTTCTATAGTGACCTCTATCAAACGGAGGACGAATCAACAGGGTCCACTGGGCTTGTAGGTGATAGGAACCCCCCCATTCTGAATTGGAGGTGGATATTACCCTCAGTGAGGTTACAGATGCTCTACTAGTGATGGCGGCAGGGAAAGCAGCAGGCCCGGATAGAATCCCAATGGAATTGTACTAAGTACTACAATCAGAATTATCCCCTCTGCTCTTAGATCTATTCCTAGCCGTACAACAGAAGGGGCACCCACCTCAATCTTGGCAAGGCACCGACATAGTCGTGTTCCTGAAGAAAGGCAAACCGCCCGAGGATCCGGCCTCGTACCGCCCCATCTCCTTGATTAATGCGGACGAGAAGTTATACTGGAGGATTCTTGCACTCCGATTAGGTAAAGTCATCACCTCATTGGTGAGCCCATGGCAACATGGATTTATCCCAGGGAGAGACACTACAGATAATGTACGCCGGGTAATCTCCTTATTTGATCTAGCGAACCTTTCGGAAGAACAGATGGCTCTAATTCGTCTAGATGCCCAAAAAGCCTTCGATCGAGTTGAGTGGGCATACCTATGGGACAACTTAAGCTCTAATGGGTTTGGGCCCCGTATTCTATCGGCTATAGGAGCCATGTATGTATAGCCATTCGCAAGAATACAATTGATGAGTAGGGAGTCCGAAAAGATTGTGGTCGCTCGTGGGACTAGACAGGGATGTCCTTGTTCACCTATTCTCTTTGCCTTATATATTGACCCGCTAATTAGGTCAATTATGCAAGATCAGCTGATCAAACCAATAGTGGTCAGGGGGTACAATACAAAGGTTTTAGCCTATGCTGACAACATAGCTGTCGTCACACCGGACCCAAGGGGAGCTATGGTGAGGATCGAGGCTCTGGCTAAAGAGTTTGGTAGGCGGTCGGGTTATCGTTTGAATGCCGATAAAACTAGGATTGTTTGTACAAAAAGTATCACTTGGCAGGATCCTCGCAGGACTGAGATAGCCACCTACCTCGGGATTGAAATTTCCGCGGACGTGGGTTCTATCTGGAGAACGAATCTGGCTCCCCTTATTGATAGGATTAGTCAAGATCTAAGAAGATTAAATAAGTTACACATGTCCATAATAGGTAGGTGTAACGTACTCAAAATGACCATGTTCCCTAAAATATTATATCTACTTCGTTGTATCCCGCTGGAGCCAGAGCCAGCATCTTTTAAAAAACTTGACGGAATTTTTTCTCAGTTCATTTGGCAATACCAGAAGGTCAGACGATCACTGAAATTCTTGACCCTACCCCAAGCTCGTGGGGGCTGGGCGGTCCCCAACTTATTATTTTACTACTGGGCCATAACAATACAACGAATGGCTATCTTGTTTAAACCTAATATGGGGCCAGAGAACTGTGGGGGCTCACAGGAATGCGAAGTCCCCCCTCAATCTTTGAGCTCGCATTAGGCGGAGCCGCATCAGGGGTCCTACTCAGGCAGTTAGAGGCTAGCTACTATAAAAAAACACAGTTCAAGCCTCTTATAGCTGCCTGGAGTGTTTGGCATAAAGCTTCCAAGCTCTTAAATATTCCCAGGCTCCAGAAATATCTTTTCCTGTGGCGCTCTCCGATTTTTTTTGGCACCACTTTTTGACGGGATGGGCAAACATTGGGAGCGGGCAGGTATTAGTAGAATAGGGGACATTATAGATGGCAATGGGATGATTCCTTTTGTAGAGCTACAGCATAAAATTGAGACAAGATCGTATTTTAAGTATGTTCAAATCAGGGAAACTATTAGACCCTTCTTGTCTAATATTATCTCTATGTGTAGGATCCAGCTTCTAGAAACTATCTTATATAAAAGCCCCCGTACCAAGGATATTTATTGCCTTTTCATAGAAGCTACCCAGGACGACTTAACAAAAACAGAATCCGCTTGGGCAGGCAAGGTAGGGAATCAGGATGTGGATCTAAGTAGATCCCTGGCTCTCTCAAGTAAGGTCTTTCTATCCACCAACCTGAAGGCCCAACATTTTAAAACAGCTTACAATCTGTACTTCACCCCGGCAAAACTGTTTAACTGGGGAAAAAGGGAAAACGACCATTGCCCAAGATGCAGGCTGGGCCCAGCAGACCTAGTTCATATGTTTTTTGATTGTACTATACTTGACTCATTGAAAAAGGGTATTGAAACTTTTCTGTACTAGGTACTAGGACAGGAAGTGTCTATCTCTCCAACTCTGATGTTATTGGGTTTTGTCGAAAGAGCTCAACTAGGAACAACTCAGGTATATTTTTGTTTTATGGCAATGGCAGTAGTACGTTTGCTGATTGCCTTATCCGGCGTATCAAGCTTGGTATGCTAGACTACTTCACATATATAGATTTGAAATGGCATTGTATAATTGTAAAGGACGGAGGGCGAGGAAAAAGGGTAGGAAAATTTGGGCCCCTCTGATGGATCTGGCTTGAGATACTAAGCTATTCTGTTCTTTAATTTTTCCATCCCCCGATATATTTTCGCGGTAATGTAGATTGGAATGTAAGCTTAACATGTTTAAGGTTATGTAACTAAACTAATCTTTATTGATTTCTTCTTTTTCTTTTCCGCCTTTTCTCTTCTCTCATACAAGAACGAACACATGTTAAACTGTATATGATATAATTGTAATATCCAATTTTTTCCCTCTTTTTTTCTCTGTAAATACTGCTTTTCTGGTGAAAATAAAACATTTTTTTTTTTTTTTAAACAATACACAATACACTGTGTAAGAAACTGGATTATTATTTGGGGTGGGTGACTACCCACTTAAAGGCTCAGTCACAACTCTTGTGGGGTAAATCTTAAAAGTCACTAAATTAACCTGAGCTCAACCACCTGGCACAGAGAAGACAGGCTTACATTAGGGTAATTTAAAAAAAAAAAAAAAAAGGCAAGTATTTCTTAAATTGCAGGGTCTCCATGAGGGATTAGAGGCTTTGAAAAGAGGGGCGCTTTTAATTTGGAGTCTAAGTCTGATGCTGGAAATGGATCTGCCTAGTGTGATTTTATTCTTGAAGTGAGAAGTGGAGAACAATTTTCGGTCTTTGGAGTAGAGTGAGTGAGAGCCTCCTGAAAAAGAAAGTTTCTGGGCAAGATATTTTGGCATTTGGTGGACCAGAGCTATAAAGGTAAGGCAGGCACTCATTGTGCAGCATGCCTCGATTGTGAGCCATTTAAGGTAGTCAACTGCGGGGATAATGTGATCCCATTTTTTGTAATAGTGAAGAACCTGGCCAAATAATGCAGCTCAGCTTTGAAAAGGGGATAATCAATTTTCGTAGCCCAATGAGGAGGTCTGGAACCATAGTCAAGAAGGGAGATAACCAGGGCCTTCACTGCTAACTTCACATCCTGGAAAAAGAGAATGTGTTTGCACATTTTAAGTGTGTAGGTGGAACCTGGCAGAATGTATCATGGCTTGGATGTGGCTTTTAAGATTGAGGTTGGAATCAAGAAGGAATCCCCCAGACTTAGAAGTGGAGGGCCGAATTTGGTTTGATAACTGCCAATTTTAGGAATTCCAACAAAAAAACAAAAAAAGGCCAGTGGCATTGTCAGGTCTGTGTGCGAGGAGGAGAAATTCAGTTTTCAGTGCATTCTATTTGAGCTGCTTCTGTTCCATCTATTTGTGGGTGTTCAGGGGAATCTTGTTGGAGTTCGTCCTTAGTGTTATCTATGTATTGGTGGAAGGAGGTGCCAAGATCGTGAAGGGGTTACCGGAGGTTTTTTGGAGATATTAAAGAGAATTTGCAGAAACAGGACGCCCTGAGGAACATCGCATGAGATGAGGGAGCTAGCAGAAAAGTTATTGCCAATTTTGATGGTTGGTTTGTGAGTGTTCTGAGCGATAGAAGTAGAAACACTGTAAAACTGTCCCCCCGAGGCCCATCCGGTTTTTCAAAGAGTTTAGTATAATTTTATGGTCGACTTTATCAAGAGCAGCTGTTACGTCAAGGAGGAGGAGCAGGCAGGGGTGGCCTTTATTGAAGGTATGGAGGATGTATGTCATCAGTCACAGTGAGTGTTGCAGGTCGTGTATTGTGCCCTGCCCACACCCACATTGGAACATACTTCGTAAATAGTTTTCTTGGATATGTCAGATGAGAGGTACACGTTTCATAACACTCTTAGCCAGAAAGGCAGGCTAGAGATAGGATGGTACTTCTCCACATTACAGGAGCCAGGTTTGTTTTTAACTGGGGATTTACAAGTGCAGGTTTGAGGCAGTTTGGTAAATTGCTATTCTTCCGAGACGACTTGGTAAGGGCAAGCCAGTGCTGAGGAAGGTCTTCAGCAGGATTGAATTGGATTAGCAGAGTAAGTAGACGGAATGGTACCTGAAACATCTGCAAGGAGTGTTTCTTCCGGAAGGAGACATCAGTTTACTGTTGGAATGGGAGGCGGAATCAGGATGTGCCAGGTTGGGCAGTTCAAGATGAAGAATGTTCGATAGTTCCACCTTGATCAGATCAGAGAGATTCTTTTGGGGATGTCAGGTTCCTGTCTGATTTTTGCTAATTTTATTTGTGAAAAATACTGAAATTGATTGTATCAGGAAGCATCAGGCCTAGAGCACGACAAAGCACTTGTTTGTGAGCAATTTTTAAAAATAGTTTATTGGAGAGATTAATTTGACTAAGCTTCTTTGGTTTCTGATTAAGACTCTTCAGTGATTCTTTGCCTGTTTGTGTTCTGCAGAGGTATTTTCTGGCACCAATTTTTCCTCTGAAGCAACCAGGATTGTTGCTCAGGTCTGCTGCTTCTTTCCTAACCCTTTCTGTGGAAAGCATCTTTCTTGAGTGTGGGGTGGTGGAAAGAAGAATCGACCTTTGTGAGAAGACACCTGGATCATACTTGTAAAACAAGCAGCCCATGACAATCTTCCTAAAAGGTCAATATTGTCCAGCCAGCCATAGAAAATTATCTGCCCTCAAATCTTTGAATTTCTGTCAACATGCATGTGCCCCTCTGACACTTCAATGTCTCCTTGTCAGTATGTCTCTCTGTCACCATGCTCTTTTCCCTGTGTCCATGCTTTATTGCATGTTAACTCCTGTGTCCACGTTCCTTCTCCCCGTAAGAATATGTCCCTGTCCCAGTGTCTAATTCCTCCAGCAGCCACGGCCAGTGGAGGTAAGTACAGTGGGGTTCGACAGACGACCACAAGGGATAATTAAATAAATTATAAATTTTCCATCTTCGCCGTCTGTCAAAATCAAAAGTTATGTATCTGTCTGCTTTCCTCTCATCAAACTTCCTCGGGCATCCTTGCCCCTCAGATTACTCTTTCGGTACCCATGCAAATGACCATTCTTTTCGCCATTGTTTTTTCATGGGTGTAGTATGGGCTCCGCAATGCCTCATAATATCCCCTTTTACCACCATAACCCCTCAGAGGCAGAAGATAATTCTATACTTTGTTAGCTGGTTGTCTCCTCCAATCCAAAGCATATCCCCGTATGGTATTAGTTGTACTTCTTCCCCAGGTATCCTTGATGTCTCTTCCCCTATGGCCTCTCAGAACAAGCATTTGCAATGCAATAGGTCTCGCATTTACGAGAGTTTCGTCAATGCGACACCTTTTGCATTACAAAAGCTTGTTTGTAAAAACGCCCATACGGCGCTTTAACTTTAATGTCGGCTGCGCCCCTTTCTTTAGACGAGCCGTGTCTAAAGAAAGGGGCGTGGCCGCCATTAAAGTGAAAGCGCGGTATGGGGCGCTTTTTTTGGTAAAAGCGCCTCATGCCGCGCTTTCACTTTAATGACGTCCGCGCCCCTTTCCTCAGACTCGGCTTGTTTAAGTTAAGGGGCGCGGCCGCCATTAAAGTGTAAGTGCGGCATGGGGCAATTTAATTTTTTTTTTTTATAAATAGTAAAAAAAAAAAACATGTACCCCGTTTGGCGCAGCAAATAAAGCAAAGGCACGACCGCCACTATCAGCATGGCGTGCCGTGCTATGTAAAAAAATAATAATAAAGCATTGTGACACATCGTGTTCTGCCTGCAATATCAGGCATGTTAAAACCATTAAACAAAATAGTGCTCGGAGGCTGTAATTAAAGCCTACCGAGCAATAGCACATGTAAAAGGTGGTGTCCTCATGGGAGGTTACGAAATGAGACAAGGTGGTACTAAGGAGGGGCTACTAAGCCTATTGACCAATGAAAAGCCACAGTTTCCAAAGGAGCTTCAAGTCCATACCTGAATACAGCATGCTTTGCAGAGCAGCGCATGCACTGCCCAGGCTCAACCTAAAAACTGTATTTTTGCACACTCCCACAAGCCACGCATGAGGGTGCCCTCTTTTGAATTGCATTTGAGACGTGCTCAAGGGACATACACTCATCTTATGCAACCGATGCCTGTGATAGTATGCTCTTTGTAATATTTTTAACTGGATTAGTCTAAACCTGTATCGGATTGCCATGTCCCTTAGATGTCAAACTGCATCATACAGTCTTCATCTTCAAGTTCCCATAAGTTCCTTTGCCATCTTTCCCACAAGAGTGGTAAATTGTCTGGGGTATTGTTAATGATGGTCCTGTAATCTTGGGACATGGCGCCTTTCTTTAGTTCTCCCCTCCTTCTTTCATGTGGGGAGTAATTTTGGATTTCCATCCAGTCTTCTTCCATTGTGTCAAAGGCGTGCCTGAACTGTATGTATCTATAGCGTTGTGAGGAGTTTAAGTCATGCTCCTCTTGGAATTGTGAGAATTCTTTTAATACTTCTGCTCCTAGTATGTCTACCAGTTGTGTTACATGTATTGTGTCCTGTTGCTGGAAACCTCTGAGGAGTGCCACCTCTCCCATCATCTCTCCTTTCAGGGGTCTACTTTGTTCTCAACTTGTCCATTCTAGAACAGCAGTGGCTATTTTCCATACCCTTATTATGACCTTTGTGGGCCCGGTAAACTTGCCATAGCTGTTTCGTTGTATAGATAGTATAAGAATGTTTTGGTTTCCATTGCATGTCTATCTAGGCAAACTGACGTGTCCCCCAAACTTTGAAGGCTCAGTCATTTGCCACTACTGTCTGAGAAGATCAGTGATAATACTGTGTATTAGGCAGTGCTGTTTCTTCCTCTTGTATAGAATATCCTGCAGAGGGTCAGTAATGTTATTCTGTGGCACCCGCATTCTGTAGGAGTATTCTCAGTTCTCCCAATTCTCTAAAGAAGCAGTCTGTGAGATAAAAGGGGCATTTTGTAGTACGTATAGGAGGTGAGGAAGCAATATCATTTTGAAGAGTGTCCCTCTCCCCAACTTTGATAATGGTAGTGTCCTCCAGTGCCTCACCCTCTCCCTGAATTTCAGCATGGCTGGTTCAGTTTTTTAGCTAGGGATGATTCTTTGCTTGTAGTAAGTTCAATTCCTAGGTATCAGAAGCCCTCTTCCCTAACCTTTATTGTGGATGGAGCCTTCTCCTCCTGTGCCCATGATTTAGTCCTGAATATTGTATATTTCTGCCAGGTAATTTTAGAGCCCGAGACCCTTCAGAACCTGTCTAAAACCTCTATTAGAATAGGTATAGTTTCATTTCGGTGTTTTACATATAGGGGATATTGTCCACGTTTAGGGATGTTTTATCTTCCATTCCTGAATGCAATTTGAATCCTTTCACCTCTGAGCTATCCCTCATCCAACAGGCCAGGGCCTTCACTGCATTGACAAAGAGGATGGGTGACAGGGGCAGCTCTGTCTCATCCTTTTTCTCAGCTTGAAGGTGTGCGGTATCCTTCCATTCACCTTTCACTCTGCCACCCGGTCCTTACATTACAACTGGACCCACGCACTGAACTCCAACCGTACCTCAAAGCCCTCAGTGACATGAAAGAATTAGCTCCATCTGATGGAATCAAATGTCTTTTCGGCATAGAGAGAAAGGAAGGCCTTGAAATCTTCTTTCATGTCTCACCTATCTAACTAGTTCTGTACCCTTCTTATTGTATTGTATTGTAATTGCATTTATATAGCACTTACTACCCCTGACGAGGCATCAAAGAGCTTTTTAGGCAAGTAGCATGCTACTCCGGAACCCATAAAGGATTAGTGGTGAATTATTATAGTGAAAATATGAAAGTAATTTGAGTGGTGGATATGTTAGTCAGTTATTTGGACTTATGTTCAGTCTGGTAGACCAGTTCAGGATGGATTCCATGTGGTGTACATGTACTAGATCTGGTGTTATCTTTGAGTCTAGTACTTATAACCTTTGCTAGTATTTTAACCTCCGTGTTAGGGAGGAAGTTTGGACGATAGAAGGAACACTCATCCTCAGGCTTGCCCTTTTTGTGTATCACAACAGTTGTTGCTCTCTGAAGATCTTTAGAGATTCTTCCAATTTTTTTTGCTTCTGTGAGAATTTCTAGGAGGTGGGGACTCAAGACAGAGCAAAATCTCTTCTACATTTCCCCCGGCATACCATTTGGGCCTGGCATTTAGGCTGATTCCAATGGTTTGTTGGAGTCTTCTATTTCCTCCAAAGCAAAGGGGCTGTGTAGTTCAGCTTTGTGCTCACAAGTTCATTTTGGTATGTTGGTGCTTTGGAGGAAAGCCACTAATATGTCATCCATCTCTTTCTCCTCATCTCAGTACATTTCTGCATAATAATTATCGAACTCCTGTGCTATACCCTCATCATCTCGAATTTCTTCGTCCTTTAGCATTCGTATCCATCTGAGACCTCCTTCCTTTCGGCTCAACCAAGAAAACGTTTTTCAGTTTTATGGTCTCGTATATCCTTCATTGTATTGCTAGGTTTTAAGCTTTGGCCTCATTATTCACTAGTGCTCGTGTACAGTCTAAAAATCTTTGTCTCTCTGGATATGGTCTGGAGGTCTGCTCATCCCCCCCTTCCTTGTATGGCTGCCTTCAGGGCCCTCACTTTTCCATTTCAGCCTTAATTTTCATTTGAACCTGTCCTCACCTGTCCTCTCACTATGGCATGAAAGCCCCCCTAAAGCGTCTCTGGATGCTCAGTCATTTCTTTGTTTTCTACGAAGTATTTGCTAGTAGCTTATCTTAATGCCCTGTCCTTTTTTTATCTTGTAGGTCCTAGGCACTTAATCTCCACGGCCATTTCTCTCTTTTTGTCGCTTTCTGTACTACATGTCAGCGTAGAGTGGTCCATGATTCCCCTTGTCTCATATGCTGCCCCATCGATCCTCGGAATAAATATATATATAATGTATTTGGAAATATAATTGGTGTGCAACCGAGAAATAGGAGTATTGCACCTCTTCTGGGTGCATCCGTCCCCTGACATATATTGATCTCAGTCCCTGGACAAGCTCTGCCTGCCAGCTTTGTCTCATCCCCTCATTGGCCGTGGGTAGTTTTGAAGCTATCTTTCACTGCCTCAATTGTTACATTGCTACAAGGTGTAATGAGTCTGGTGTCTCCAGTGGGAGCTAGCTTCTCTCCATCAGTACTTTGCCCTGGAGTCTTGGGGGCATATACGCCAATCACTTGTACTGTCTGCCTTCCCCATGTCACCATTGCTCCAATGTATAATCCATTCAGATTTGCCCCTTTTTTGGCTGTCATGAACTAGAGCCCGTCTTGTTCCCTTTGTGAATCCTGCTGTCTCTATGAGTGTGTATCTTCCCTTATCCAAGAAACCATGCCCTTTGTCCAGCAAATAAGTTCCTTGGCGTAACACTTTTTCGGACTGATGCCTTTTCAGGTACTAGCTCAGCAACAGCACCCTTCCCTTTATTCTGTCATTATATTGTACGTGCCAGCCCACATATTTGCCTTCTGTCGAAGATCGTTCTCCATTGACTACTCTCTGGGGTAAGTTTTTGGTGTGTGCCTTATTGTCTAATGCGCGCTTGTTTAGCTATCTTTGTCCTGTTCACATCAACTAACCCCAACTGTAAACCACCCCTCCCCCCATTTCCAACTCGAGTCAGAGGACTTTAAACTATCCCCTCTTTTCACCTGGAGGTACATGCTTACCTCTCCTACATTTAAACTTAACTTATTACTTGAGCATCACAATTTCAATCTCTCACTCTGTTTCTTTCTTTGATTCCCTTTAAGGCTCAGGTCAGAGCTGACTCACGTGTTATGTGTGCTTCCTCTCCTCCACTCACCAATTCTCGTTCATCCTGCCACTCAAATCCCTTCCTGGCACTTATTTATGTCTCTCTGGGGTCTCTGTTTCTTCTCTGTTGTTACTTTCTTTTGGCTGCGTCTTATGTCTTGCCACCTTTCTTTAGGCCTTGCTCCTCTTCCTTTCGAGGAGTTCTCTCTTTCCCTTCCGGACATGCTATTCCTACTCAGATCTGTTCGTTCCACTGCCACTCTCAAGCTTCATCCAGCGTTTCAAAATAATAAGATCTAGAACCATGCACCACCTTTAATTCTGCTGGGTAGAGTAGCATTTACTGTATTTCATTGCTCTTAACTTGGTCTTGACTTAATCAAAACAGATTTTCTGTTTCCCATGTGTGTAGTCTGGAAAAAAACACTATATTATTCATAGGTCACCTTCTCTAGTTTCCTAGACAACTTTAGGATCGCATCTCGATCTCTTTAGTTGAGCATTTTGAGGCGAATTTGGTGAGGGGAAGCTCCCAAAGGAGAGTGCTGGAGCAGAGCTCTGTGGACTCAACTTTAAAACAATGCAAGAGGTATTCAGGTGTGACAGTTATTCGCAGGGCCAGCCGGGAATCCAAAGCAGCCCTGGCAAATTTTGTCAGACCAGCCCCTGTATAGTGCATAGCGAGTGCAGCGAGCTAGCCTGACCGCTCCAAAGAAGCATTTGGGGGAGGGGGATTCTCCCCTCAAGACAATTTGGGGGAAAATGATGCCTTCTACGACACATTTGTAATTATATATTCAATTGTATTAGCTTTTAAAGCACAGTAAATTATGACCTTACTATACACCAGGATACAACAATCTTAATTGGGGCTCATCAATGATTCCATCACTATCACCTCCAACAGTGTCTCTCATCTCTCTATAGCCCCTCTCTCACATTTATTTTATTTGTTTTCTAGCACCTCCAATACCAAACAGTGTAGGGTGCCAGAGCACTTTACATCACACAAACATACAGAGACACTGATCATACATGTGTAAATCAGTGTATAGAAAATGTTACATAAGGCAAAGGGGTCTAACAAGGTGTAGGATTCACATGCCATCCAAACTGGTAGGCACTTTTTATGAGTGCTTAGTCTGGAGAAGCACAAACTCGGGATTCAGGACATAACAGTGGTTAGGGTTGACTTTAATAATAAGAATTACTTTCTACCCAAGCAAACCTTTTTTTTTAGCAACAACAGGATAATGAAAGACTTGGAGAAAAACAGAACTTTCCAACCTTTACCATGCAGCATGCAGGCAGCTCTTTGATAGCAGTTCATTGTTCACTGTGCTAGATTACTATTGTAACTTATGAACTGCACAGAAACAAAAGAATCTCTGTGACAAAAGCAGTAACCCACTGAGCTATGCAGATAAAATATTGTTCTTTGATATGCATGGCACAAGTTCTTTGCAGCAGGCATATTAAACCTCTGTGCTACCTTTGATGAGTAAAAACTGCCACTACACAAAACTCCTATCTCTCTCCAGCAGGTACATTAATCACTAGAGTTAACTTGACACTTCTATTGTTGCCAGAAAACTGCTGACTATACAAGGAACTTTATAGTGCTTTAAAAACTACTGCAGTGCTACAAAACCGGCCCCCACTAACAAAACTGCCCACCCACCACCCTTCAAGCCTCACAGGGAAACGCCTTTGCCAAGTACCGCCAGTCCGGCCTTGGGTATTTGTAGTAATGTTTCTAAGAATTCACGTGGCATCTGCCTCCAATTCTAGCAAAATTCCCTACGCTTGACAAAGAGACAATCCATAATCTTATAAAGGCAACCAAATCCGGCTCTCCATTAGATCCCGCTCCCCCACATACCTTATCCAAAGTGGCAGAGATCATATTACCGTCACTTATGGAGCTTCTTAATTTCTCACTAGAGGCGGGCTTGGTCCCTAAGCAATGGAAGCATGCAGTAATTAGGCCACTATTGAAAAAACCTCAGCTAGATCCAGAAATCCTTGCCAATCTACGACCCATATCATTACTCCCTTTTCTAGGAAAAGTACTAGAGAAGCATGTCAATCGAACATTAGCAAACTTTCTGGAAAATAACATTCTTCATTCAACCCAGATGGGCTTCTGTACCCACCATAGCACATAAGCAGCACTTCTGGTGGTCACAGAGGAGCTCAAAGCTATACTGGATAACGGAGGCTCAGTTGCCTTCCTACTACTGGATTTAAGTGCGGCTTTCGACACAGTGGATCACAAGATCCTAAGAGATAGACTTTGCGAGGTGGGAATTCAGGGCAAAGCATTAGATTGGCTCACCTCGTATCTGGAAAACAGATCCTACCAAGTCAAGGACAAAGACTGCCTCTCTGACAATTTTCCAACGATTTCTGCATAAGACTCTGCACGGAGCTGGATCAGCCTACCTCAACTCACATATCAGGCGCTATACACCTCAACGAGAGCTTAGATCTGTATCTGCCTCTCTGCTGGTGGTTCCAAGAATAAAAACATTAAAGTGGGGTGGCAGAAGTTTTCTACATCTGGCCCCAAAACTGTGGAACACGATGCCCATTAATCTCAGGAAACAAATCAATCTGTTAATGTTCAGAAAGGCATTGAAGACATGGTTGTTCGCTCACAAAGTTTAGCCAACAAGCCCGACTCCTTCACAGTCACTGGACAGCTAGCGCTAAGACGCCACGGCAAACACGCGCTCTACAAAAACCCAAATTTCATTTCATTTCATTTGTGGTGTCCCTCAGGGATCGTCTCTCAGCCCCACCTTTGCAAATCAATATATATGTGCGCCAGCTTGCCACCTTAGTGCAGGACTTTCACCTGTCAGCGGTCTCCTTTGCGGATGACACCCAGCTGGTTGTTTCTCTTACAGAAGGCCCTAATTCAGGACATAGTCCCCCCCCCTCCCCTGTTCCCAAACCGGTGATAAAAAATTTGGGAATCTGGTTGGACAATTTGCTAGCAATGGACCACCAAGCAAATAAACTGTCTGGCATCTGTTTCTCTTTACTCCGAATGCTCAGGAAGATACTGGTATTGATCCCAGAGCATCTAAGGAAAACGGTCATTCAATCCCTCATAGTTTCCCATCTGGATTATGGCAACTCATTTTATGTGGGCGCACCCAAATACGTAATATAGAGACTTCACACTTTGCAAAATGCGGCAGCAAGGCTCCTTCTAAAGGTTCCTAGTTATGTCTCCGCAAGAGAACCCCTCAAACAGCTGCATTGGCTCCCAATTGAGGCAAGGATTAAGTTTAAATCCCTCTGTATTGCTCATAGGGCCATAAATAACAAGGACCCAGTAAAGCTCAGAGAGTTGGTAACCACTTATGTTCTAACTAGACACCTGAGATCCTCACATCTTTATTTCCTCAGTACAACCAGGGTAAAAAGGATGAGATGAGGCGGAAGATCGTTTGCACACGTAGTACCGAAGTTGTGGAAAGATCTTCCACCCAGTCTCAGAGCACTGAAAAATGAACTTTCCTTCAGGAAGAAACTTAAGACATGGCTGTTTCCCCGTTAATGTACCAGAGGCCCTACTCACAAGCGCGGGGAAGCCTTCGGGTAGCCATGCGCTTTACAAAACATAAACATAAACATCATCCCTCTGTTCAATCTGGGAGACCCACTCTCCGGAGGTTGCTTCTTCTGGCTCTTCACTCTGTCTTCTCCATCCTGTCTTCAGTCATTTTAGTATCTGCCAGCAGCTGTGTCACCTCACTTTCAAGCTCACACACTGTGTCCTCAAGGTCTGAGACATTCTCTTTTGCTGCTGTAACTCTATCCACCAAGTTTCTCATGTCTTGGTGGATTAAGCTTAAATCTATACTTGCTCATCTATTTTATACTCCAGGGATGGTCTGCTTTTTCTGATCATTTGTAGCATTTCACTTGTTGATGATGTAGCCATGGCTTCCTGTCCTAGTTCTGTGTTACTGACTATTTCATTTTGGGTCGTAATGTTTGCCATGGTGTGTTCTTGTGGTCTTGCATATTAGCCCAGTTTCACCTATTATGCCATTGGTCCTTCTCTATACCTCATCATCTTGACATGTGCAAACGTGGACAGTGGTCATGAGGTAGTGTAGTCAACCACTTCAACGGGAGGGAGGAGTGAGAGGAAGTGGCACCGAGCTTGCCACAGACCTCCCATGCACAGCCTCACCAAGGTTTCTCCCCCAATCTTTCTTCTCACTCCATTGTCTTGTGGGCACTCCTTTGGGGGCTTTCACCACAACCCCCCCGCCCCCCAATTAGAGCAATCACCCTCACTATTATCGCCTGTGCCTCCTTTCGACAGCTGCTCCTATCACTGCTATACTATTCAAGTCTTTTCTGGCTCTTGAGGCAATGCCAGGACTCCTCTCTTCTGGCACTTAGCCCACTCCTGCATCTGTGCCAAATGCCCAGGCTCTCCCTATCTCTTTCAAGAGAACTTAGCCAGTGGATTTCCCCAAGGCATCACTTAACTGTCCCTGGTCCCTTCCATCTTTGTTCTCACCATATGTGTCTGGGGCCGATCACGCCACCTCAGTCCTCGATGAAAGGGGCTTTTGAGGCAGCTCCTTCGAGCGTCCTCCATTTCCTCCTAACCTTCATTCTTGCTTGGGGTGGAACATCTCTACTGGATGCCACTCCACTCTATGCCACACCAGGCTACGATACTGCACTGCAGGCCACTCCACTGTACCCTATTCCACTGTGCGCCACTCCACTATATGCCATGCCACGCCATGTTCCACTACTCCACTCTACACCACTACACTCTATGCTATTCCACTCTATGTCACTCCATTCTACGCCACTCCAGTCTACACACTCCACTGTACACCACTACACTGTACGCTACTACACTCTACGCTATTCCACTTTACGTAACTATTCCATGCTATGCTATTACACTCTACACCACTCCACTGTACGACACTCCTTTGTATGCTATTCCACTTTACGCCACCCCACTCTTCGCTATTTCACTGTACACCACTACAATATAATTCACTCCACTCTACCCAATTCAACTGTACACAACTCCACTCTATGCCACTCCACTATACGCCACTCCACTATAACCGCTATATGGTATTCCATTGTACGCTACTCCACTGTATCACACTCAATTCTACTCTACACCACTCTACACCGCTCCACTGTATGGAATTACAGTCTACGCCACTCCAGTCTATGCCACTCCACTGTATGCCACTACACTCTACACCAGTACACTCTATGCTATTCGACTGTATGCAACTCCACTCTACAGCACTCCACTCTACGGCACTCCATTCTACCACACTCCTTTCTAGAGTATTCCACTGTACGCCACTCCACTGTACGCTACCAATTTCAATACATTATGTATGGAGGTGCGCGAGTTATAATTATTTGAAGGTGTTGCGTAAATTATAAATTAAAGGTATAAATATAACTTTAGAATGTCTAAATGTTGTGTAGTTTAAGTTTAGTTTGTATCTATAGAATAAATAAAGTTATAGTAATTTAAACATGGTGTGTAATTTATAAATTTAAGGTATAACTATAACTTTAGAATTTGCAATGTGTGTGCAGTTTGTTTGGTGTGTATAGAAAGAATAAATAAAGTTTTCCTAACTATGACAAAGGTTCAACCTTTGTTTTTTTAATTGAAATTATATATATATATATATATATATATATATATATATATATATATAACATTAGTCAGATAATCTGTGGTAGTTACCTGAATATACTGACTTTGACTATATAGTTGTAGTCGATATTCCACAAGTCTGTATTTTTTGCAGGTTGATGTGAAAAATTTGATATTCTGGAAGTACATGACCTTTAGCGCCATATTCATGTGAACTACCAACAGATCTGCTTTAAAGTAGTTGGTTGCTATTGTGGTGGTGACAAGGGAGTAGCCAGAAAAATAAAATACCACCCACTTGGAGCCACATGGAACAAAATGTCCTAGCAAAGTGAGCGATCCCGACCCTTTCTATTAAGGAGATAGTAGGCATTGTTGTCCAGAGGAAAAAGCTTCAGAATGATGCATTTTACAGCACGATTTGAAAGGAATGTGGCCAAAAACTGCACATTTAACAACATTGACTTCTTTATATCCTTCTTTTTCGTTCTTTCTCAGATATATTTCCTTTTTTTTATTCATCTTTCTTTCCTACTTTCTACTTATTTATTTCCTCTCTTTTCATTTTCCTCTCATTCCGTTTTTCCATTTTTCTTTTGTTCTGCCCATTCTTCTTTCAGGTGTCTTTTGAGCTCTCTGTTATTCATGTTTAATGTTTCTTCCTGCTTTCCATCTTTCCCTTCCTTAGTCCCATTCTCACATTCTTGTTTTATCATCTCCTGTACTTCCTTTGCCCCTTCTCTCATCCCTCTTTCTTTTTGAATTCCTTCCATTTGCTAATTCTTTATTTTCTTTTCTTCCACTGACCTTCCATCCGTCTCTCATTTCTTCTTTTCAATATTATATTCTATTTTCAGCTTTACTTTCTTTCTTCTCATTTTTATTTCTTTGTTTCTTCCCGCCACCCCTTTTTCAAGTTTCTTTCTTTTCTTCCCGCTCCAGTTCTTTTTTCCTTTCTCTCCTTCTCTCTTTCTTTCCTTTCTTCTTATGTGCCTATGTTCCATCTTACTTCCTATTAACTTTTCTTCTTTCTGGTCTTGTTTCCATTTTTCTTTCCTTCCTTCTAGCTATTTCATTGTATTTGCCTCTAACTTATTTTTCTGTTATATTCCAAACATTTCTCTTCTATCCTGTCACCATTTTAAGCTTTTTGTACTCTTCCACCCCTTCCCCAACCCACAGTTGCACCACTGTAATTTATAGGTCTTTCCTTCTGCCTTGCAATTACCTTCAAGCCAGACATGAAAGTTAAGGAGGGCCGTAAAACAATTTAATTTGTCCCAGGCACCCCCGCATAAGCTCGCAGAGCGGGGGCTTCCTACGCCCTTGGGTGGTAAGGCCATTTGGCAAAACGAGAGATTCTGAATCTTCGCATTTCTGTTAATAGGTTTAAGAGATGGAATGACAACTTTTCGCTAATTCACACATGAGCATCGCAAATATAGACTGAAATATAGAATTACACCAGGAGCTAATACTGACAATTTGGAGTAGTGCAGCGTGTTAGGAGTATGAAAGGAAGCCTTTCATTTAGACGTTGTTACATTAATACGTTCCTAATGACATCTTTACCTGTGGGTTTCATGGAGGATTTTTTTTTATCTTTTATTTTAGCATTTTATTACATAGACTATTAAAGTATTTTTATAGTTTCATTTCTTCGCTTTTTATTGTGTCAAGCTAATTTTGACATTGTAAGTCACCTGTGACCAATTTGGTGAATTTTGGTGAATTGTGATCAATTTGGTGAATTGTGATCAATTTGGTGAATTGTCCTAAGGACACCAAGCTGTTGCTTTAGCCGGCACACAGTGCTTGACGCATCTCCCTGAGCTTAAAGCCACGGACGCTTAAATATTCAAAGCCCTATTCACAGAGAAAAGGATATTTCAGTATTAATTTACACCTGGAGCAAGTTGTGACTGAGTGTAAAACTGTCAGTTTCTGGTAATACATACAGACTTCTGTCTGTACTGTGCACAGGATGCGCCCAGGGTCAGACTGGCCTATAGGGCAATCAGGCAGTGCCTGATGAGCTGGACTGACAGATCAGTGTGTGGGCCGGTTTTTTAGCAGTTGTGAGCCGATGTTATGGCCAGTTGGGAAGGTTTTTAGGTCTCGCCTACGCAGCGCATGCGGTGCATAGGAGGACCTTTAGCCGTCGCTCTGCTCTTTTTGGAAGCACATACTCGTGCTTGTGGCGGCATCCACCTTGCGGGAGCGAACAGGGGCGCGCCACAAGCACGAGTATGTGCTTCCAAAAAGAGCCGACTGCGCACGCACGCACCACTCCCGGGCCAGCAAACACACGGTTGCAGTGCCAGCTTTTACTGTGACAAGCACGCGTGTGCTTTAAAATAGCAGCATTAGTTATTCACTCGTGCACGGCTATCATTTACTCTGTGTTTTGCTTTTACTGTGACAAGCACGCGTGTGCTTCAAAATAGCAGCATTAGTTATTCACTCGTGCACGGCTATCATTTACTTTGTGTTTTGCTTTTACTGTGACAGTTTTCTCATCACTTCTTCCCTCGTGCTCTATCTTGCTTTCTTTTTTTTTTTCATTCACTCTGTGTTTTGCTTTTTACCTTTTCTCACTATTTGTCTTATATTTCTTTTCACCGCCTTATTAACTCTATTTTGCTCGTACTCTCTCTTGCTTTTTTTAATTTTTTTTATTTTATTCTCCCACAGGACAAGGCAACATTAGCTGATCCATTTTTCGCATCACTTTTACCATTGTGCACTCTCTCTTGTTTTCTCTTTTAGCATTCACTTTGTGTTTTGCTTTCACTTTTTCTCGCTATTTTTTTAATTTTTTTATTCCCCTCCTTATTCACTCTATTTGGCTTGCAATTTGTCTCTTGCTTTTTTTATTTTTTTTATTCTCCCACAGGACAAGGCAACATTGGCTGTTACTTTTTTTCGCATCACTTCTTCCCTCTCTCTCTCCCCCCACTCTCTTAGTGCAAAAACAACAACTGTTACATAGCTAAAAACTTATAAGATCCCAAAGGCGAGACCTATTGGCTTTGCCAATGCTTGTTACTGTTGATTTCAGTGATATCACCACTTTTTTGTGGGGTGCCCGAGCCTATTTTGGCGCCAAAGCCTTTTTTTTTGTCCCAGTGCAACCCTGATTGTGCATTGACACAAGATGCTGATAGAAACTTCAGTGCATCATCCAAAATGTGCATTATGCTCCCAGGCACAGTTGGAAGTCCTGAGCAGGGATCTGTCATAGCCAAAAGTGAGGGGAAGAGTTGTGATGATGGCATTGTACACCCAAAGATCTGCTCCGTTTTTCATCTACTTGAATGAATGTTAATAAATCAGGTTAGCAGTCAGTAACCATCAGTTTCCTGCAGGGGTGTATCGTGTAGCTAATTTCTGGAGGTATTTGGCTCTTTTCCACAGAAAGCTTTGTGTAGGTAGGGCGCAGTGAAACATGAATTTGACTGGTAGCCAGTGGAGTGCTTTCAGATCACTTTACACAGGTTAAGGCCCATTCTGGAATGCTTATTTTGTAGTCTATGTTGACTGGCATTGAGCATATCCGGGAGACCAGTGTAGATGATATTACAGTAGTCCGGGCTTTAGTGAGTTCGCCCTGCTGGCCATTTTGGCATAATGAGAGGACTTTGTGGAGTTGGGGAATGGTCACTCAGACGCTTGTATTGACTTGTGAAGTGAACAGTTCTGAGTCAAAGAGTGGCCCCAGGTCCCTGGATTTGGACGTAGTTGGAGGGGTCCCAAGACCTGGGAATATTGGAAGCGTAGTGATAGATTCCTTTCACTTGAACAAACATTGTTTCTACAGTTCATAAAAATCAGCTGATGTAGAGCCTTCAATAGTGTCCCAAGTAAGCAGAAAATGTTACGGATTTATACATTATTTGAGAGACTTTTACCGGTAAGGCAGAGCTGCAGTCCGCTCTCTACATGCTACCATAATTGTTAAAACTGGCACCTGTTTAATTAATTTACAGGCTGTATACTGGTTTGTTTTATTTCCGTGGTAAAGATAATCTTATTAAGATTATTTAAGGAGCATGCATAACTGTAGAGATAGATTATATGAATAATGTGCCCCCAGAGAGTATGTAAACACAAACATTTCGAGCCCCTTGTTTTTCTGTGACCTTTTGAAGAACCTCAGGCTTTGGCCTCCTTTCGTCATAACATCTCACTTTCATGCAGTATCTTGCAATAGCCTCCTCGCAGTAAGCATGATTTTATCCGATGTATACCTGGCCATGATGAAATTATCTTACCTCCTTCAGTTGTTTCATTTTTCTCTCTTTCTGCAAACCGCAAATGTGCTTTTGGAGTCGAAGGTTGTGCTCCTGAAGCTGGCCTATCTTCTCTATGAGTTGACATATGTGTTCCAGGTATCCTAGTCCAGAGCCAAGTGCCTTAGAAGATCCTTGATTGACCTGCAAGGACAGTCCCATTTTACTACATCACAAAAACATGCTTAGCAGAAAAACACTCTAACACAGTTGTAAACCACGTGTCTCTTGATTTTAGTAAGTCTATATTCTACTGAAACACCGAACAGTAATACTATCTATTCGAAAATGCTCATTCTGACAAAAAATGAAAATGAAATACTCGCAATGTGGTACATTTACATAGATTTGTACATTTTAGATTGTAAGGTGCGTTTCAAAGACAAAAATTCAGTATTTTACAATATTCATTAATAAAAGCAGAATGATTCCCTACAACAACAAGATTGTGCTAAGTGAGGTATAGTACCTTTTAATACTATGGTAATCATGCCAACAGCATGAGATCGGGAGATTATTAAAGTGGCACAAGTTTATGAGGAATGAAATACCTGCTAGAATACAAGAAAAGAATATTCAATTCAGCTTTCTATGCCATCCCTTTATGAAATAAACACAAGAAGATGATGGACGGAGTGCTGAAACTTTTCAAACACTCACCACCAGTCACAGATCTGGGTTGAATCCATCATCATTCTTTAGCTCACTTTGCCACCCCAGTTCAGACACAGCTATATGCAAATCAGTCTTGACCCTGTGCCTCATGGGAACAGTCCAGCCCGAACTGCCAAGCCATGTCTTCCCTGGACCGGAAACAAGCATCCTGGGACCGGTTTCGGGCTAACAGCCCTCATCAGCCAGGCTAGCTTGAATCCAGTGGCAAAGTGAGCAAGGGACCCACGTCTGGGCATACCCTGCCAACTTAGGGCGAACAAAACAAACACAAGGAGATGATGGACGGAGTGCTGAAACTTTTCAAACACTCACCCCCAGTCACAGATCTGTGTTGAATCCATCATCATTCTTTAGCTCACTTTGCCACCCCAGTTCAGACACAGCTATATGCAAATCACTCTTGACCCTGCGCCTCATGGAAACAGTCCAGCCCGAACTGCCAAGCCATGTCTTTCCTGGACCAGAAACAAGCATCCTGGGACGGGTTTCGGGCTACCAGCCCTCATCAGCCAGGCTAGCTTGAATCCAGTGGCAAAGTGAGCAAGGGACCCACGTCTGGGCATACCCTGCCAACTTAGGGCGAACAAAACAAACACAAGGAGATGATGGACAGAGTGCTGAAACTTTCCCATGAGGCACAGGGTCAAGACTGATTTGCATATAGCTGTGTCTGAACTGGGGTGGCAAAGTGAGCTAAAGAATGATGATGGATTCAACCCAGATCTGTGACTGGGGGTGAGTGTTTGAAAAGTTTCAGCACTCCGTCCATCATCTCCTTGTGTTTGTTTTGTTCGCCCTAAGTTGGCAGGGTATGCCCAGACGTGGGTCCCTTGCTCACTTTGCCACTGGATTCAAGCTAGCCTGGCTGATGAGGGCTGTTAGCCCGAAACCGGTCCCAGGATGCTTATTTCCGGTCCAGGGAAGACATGGCTTGGCAGTTCGGGCTGGACTGTTCCCATGAGGCACAGGGTCAAGACTGATTTGCATATGGCTGTGTCTGAACTGGGGTGGCAAAGGGAGCTAAAGAATGATGATGTATTCAACCCAGATCTGTGACTGGGGGTGAGTGTTTGAAAAGTTTCAGCACTCCGCCCATCATCTCCTTGTGTTTGCTTTGTTCGCCCTAAGTTGGCAGGGTATGCCCAGACGTGGGTCCCTTGCTCACTTTGCCACTGGAGTCAAGCTAGCCTGGCTGAAGAGGGCTGTTAGCCCGAAACCGGTCCCAGGATGCTTGTTTCCGGTCCAGGGAAGAAATGGCTTGGCAGTTCGGGCTGGACTGTTCCCATGAGGCACAGGGTCAAGACTGATTTGCATATAGCTGTGTCTGAACTGGGGTGGCAAAGTGAGCTAAAGAATGATGATGGATTCAACCTAGATCTGTGACTGGGGTGAGTGTTTGAAAAGTTTCAGCATTCCGTGGATGCTTGTTTCCGGTCCAGGGAAGACATGGCTTGGCAGTTCGGGCTGGACTGTTCCCATGAGGCACAGGGTCAAGACTGATTTGCATATAGCTGTGTCTGTACTGGGGTGGCAAAGTGAGCTAAAGAATGATGATGGATTCAACCCAGATCTGTGACTGGGGGTGAGTGTTTGAAAAGTTTCAGCACTCCGTCCATCATCTCCTTGTGTTTGCTTTGTTCGCCCTAAGTTGGCAGGGTATGCCCAGACGTGGGTCCCTTGCTCACTTTGCCACTGGAGTCAAGCTGCCTGGCTGAAGAGGGCTGTTAGCCCGAAACCGGTCCCAGGATGCTTGTTTCCGGTCCAGGGAAGACATGGCTTGGCAATTCGGGCTGGACTGTTCCCATGAGGCACAGGGTCAAGACTGATTTGCATATAGCTGTGTCTGAACTGGGGTGGCAAAGTGAGCTAAAGAATGATGATGGATTCAACCCAGATCTGTGACTGGGGGTGAGTGTTTGAAAAGTTTCAGCACTCTGTCCATCATCTCCTTGTGTTTGCTTTGTTCCTCCCTTTATGAAAGCGCTCAACCTATGGCCTTGATTCTCTTTATGTTCAAGGAACTCCTCAATAGCTTGCGTTCACTTCAGAACATACAGCAGGGGACACCATCTTCAATGACAATGTTGAAAGCGTCCAACAAATCATTATTGGACCATAGACTGTTGGTTCGGGCAAAGATTCAATGAGCTTGGAGCAAGTCAATGAGACTTCAGGTTCACTTCTCTCACCTAGTGCAACGAACGAGGCATACGATCACGGAGACAGGCAGTACTTGCCTGCTTTAATCCAAAGGACCCGCAACTAAATGGAAAGCTAGTTAAGTTCCTATTATTAGTAACATCTAAGCAAGGCCCATTGGCTCCATGAGGAAACGTAAAAACAACAAAAGACTCTTCACAAATTGTAACACCCGTACAGACTCTGGAGGCCCAGCGTACGAAGTAAATATCGGGACTCTTCAGTTTTTAGAAACATATTTGTATCTCTTAACACACAAGACTTTTTATTCGAGTGCTTCTTGAAAAGGATTAACTAATTTTAAACTTTTTATCTGTGTGTATTTTTGTAATGGTTTTAATTAATCAAAAACAATAAATCTTTTACTTACTTACTAGTGCACATAGCTGCTTTCAGACTCGCTTTACTTTCATTAAAACTGCTTGTCATGACCTGCTTGGAGGGCGTCTATACATGCCGGAACAGAAAGAATCGGTGCATGATCATCCATTAACCAATCAGTCCACAAGAGACACATCTGGAATTACTTGGACTTGACAATCTGCTATGAAAACGCTTACACGCTCAAATGAAAGTTTTCTATTCGCCAGTTTGAATCTTCACAACCTACTTTGGTTACCTTGCAGCGCTCCGCTGCCCTTTCAACTAGGTTCGCCCAAGCAAATACCACATATATATGACGTTTTTTCAGTTTATGCGCTGTCTAGGTTAGCGATACGCACCCTTTGAAATATATGGAGACAGCCAGTTACTGCTGGACTGTGAATTATCTGCTCTCACCAAATATTTCTGTTGTTTAAGGCAGGTGCGGTTGTTTCAAGAGCGGCACCACAAGGTTTTGCTCCACTACCTTTCCAATCACAACCGGGTTGCGGGGGTCACCACTCCGGAAACAGACCGCAATGGAACACCCTGAATCACTTCTTCATTGCTTAGCGAGTGTGTGAGGGCTACACGTTCACGTTAATCTATTTCATGATCTGTTTCTCTGGGTAGAATGGTTTACCCTTTCCCCCTCCTAAAAAATAAAATAAATGTTTTCCCATACGTTTTGAACTTAGAACAGTTTTTCGACCCGAGTTCCTTTGACATGCTGTGAGGACGTGCATTTCTATTTTCAGGGAGAAAAAATATGCCAGAAGGTTCTAGCAGGGGTTGAAGAGTCTCAGAAGTTTATCTTGTAAGAGAAAGCCAATCGTCTTCACAAAAGCAGGAAGTGCGCGCGGAATGCTTTCCCATAACAAGAACAACATTTGGGAAATGCCAAAGTCGTGACTTTCCGGCCTTCCCATTATGTGAGAAATCTTGAATGGATCAAAGTATACGAAAACAACAGCTTTTGTCAATGCAAGATTGCATGCTATTTATAAAAAAAATGGTTTAGTTGGTTAAATTCCCTTCCACAGTGTGGCTGAAAATTGCTCTGATGTTGTTTGTGTTAAAGTGATCTGCTGATACTTGAGGTAAAAATGCAAGAGTTAGATTATAAAGCTCAAAAGAGATGATGGCACTTCATGTAGGTTTGGTAATTTTTGCGTGTGGAATAACGATAATTTGAAATGCAAGCAGTATTTTCTGAACATAAGTGGTGCCCACTGCCTACAGTTCACAGGAACTTTTAACTTCTGTATTTCAACACCCAACTACTCACCAGTGGCGGCTCCTCTGCTAAGGCGGAGAAGCGTCGCCCCACTACTCTTCGGCAGTTACGGAAGGAAAAAATAAAATAATAATTACGTAATGTTATTATCATTGTATCTTGTCCTCCTGCTGCGGCAGCTTTGCGTGAGGGGACGCGGAGGGGCTGCAGAGCAGGGAAGGAGTGGTTTGCCCACTCCTCAGTGCGCAATGACTGCTTGGTCGGCCCTCTCAGGCCACCCAAAACAGTCATGCTCACTTCCCTGTTCTCCATGCAGGCTGCATTACAGCCTGTGTGGAGATCATGCCCACCCCTCCAACCCCTGGCACACCAACCACAACGCTGCATTGCAGCATTGTGATTGGCTTAGGGGAGGGAGCCTGGCTGCCTGCTTCCTGTTCCTGGAGTCGGACGCAGGAGAGCAGGAGCAGAAACGCGGGACCCGGTGGCAAGGAGAAGGTTTTTTTTTTTTTACATTGCAGGTTGCGACCTCCCCACCCCTCCCCCGCGTGCCCGCCCCGCCACCTCTATTCACACACCCAGAGTGTGTTCATGACTTCTGCCTGCTGAGATCATAGCCTGCGGTAGCCAAACCCAAACTGCCATAGTGCAGCCATCCTAGTTGAACCTCAGGGCTCATTTTACAGATCTTAAACAAGGTGCACCTTACACAGACCAGGACAGAGCGCCCTATTCCAGTAAATGTGCTGTCCACAGTACAGCCTCAATCTCACTCCGGATGTGGGAGGCTCACAATATGTAAAGGCAAACCAGCTGTTTGAAGCCGCCCTTATGCCTTTCACTGCGCAGATGGCAACATGGCCTACATTTGAAAGGGGGGCAGAGATATGTAGGGGGGCAGAGATATCTAGGGAGGGCAGAGATATCTAGGGGGACAGAGATATCTCTGCATGCAGGTGCAGTGAGTGACTGCACTGCACCCGCAAACACAGGAATGGCTAGGGGCTCATTGGGACCTCCTTTCCTCTCTTTCAAGTGGTGCACTTGGGAAGAGGGAACGCCCTGATTGTGCGACACCTGACGGCCTCTTTGCTTCTGCGCTCTTGTCTGTACAGCATGTGCGCATGGGCAATGTTTTTTCTCATTTACAGGGGGCCACACCCGCCATGAGTGAACAACCCCTTAAGACTGTGCTGTTGCTGTATGTTTGTCTGCCTGTGGGATTGGTATTACAGAAGGGGTCGTGCATGCATCTGTGGCCCCTTCTGTGATGCCAGAGTGCCCAGAGGGTTGAGAAAGGGGGCACATGCACCTCTTTCACTGCTGGGGCACTTAGTGTGATATGGCCCTATAATTATCACCTATAAATGTCACCTGTAATTATCCACTCTAGAACCACCTTTTGTCGAGTATAATACCACCCTCTTTTGCAAGAAAAAAGAACAGCAAGTTATTCAAATCATGTCACCATGTGATTTTGGAACGTAGGGCAGTTCCTCCCACAATCAAACTTTTTGTTTTAAAAAGTACTGAACAGTAAGTATATTTTGACTTCGGGTCTGCTGCCGTACCAAAAAACAGTTTTCTACTGATGTAGCAAAATGGACCTACATTGTACCAGCTTATATGAAAATGTCTCACGTTCCTGGGGCACCAGTACTTGCCTCTGCACAAAGCCAAATAACGTATATGTTAGCAAACGCTAAAAAATGGC
Source organism: Calotriton arnoldi (assembly GCA_963921515.1). Taxonomy (NCBI): domain Eukaryota; kingdom Metazoa; phylum Chordata; class Amphibia; order Caudata; family Salamandridae; genus Calotriton; species Calotriton arnoldi. The sequence goes on along the minus strand of CAWUFW010014280.1, from coordinate 257,687 downwards.
AACTTAATATTTTAAAGGTCTCAAAAATTTACTGAATTCTTAGAACAGGGGAATCGGGTGGAACTGATTGCTGTCGTGTCTCGATTTTTAGAAGTTTCCCAGAAAGAACAGTGGCTGGCGTAAAACCAGTGCGTCACATTAAGCATATATTTGCTGCCTTTATTTTGGCAGGTTTGTGTAGTGTAAGCTCGACCCCAAGGTATTGGAGTGCATGGTTTTTTCTGTGTGGGGGCTACATGAGTTTACTACTACCAGCAGCTCCAGCGCCAGGAAAGGTGCCACCTTTCATTCTCCCCACCCGCTGGCTGTATAGTGCTTAAAAGCACAACAGTCCTCCTGCGGCGCAGGTCAGTAGAGTGCTTGGTTTTCTCTGTGTGAGGGCTACAAGAGACTATTGCTACCCGCGGCCCCAGCGCCAGGAGAGGCGCCACGTTCCTCCTCCCCGTCACAAACGTAGCGCTTAAAAGCGTGACGGTCCTATCGCAGCGCAGGAAAGTGGAGTGCTTGGTTTTCTCTGTGTGGGGGCCTCAAGAGACTACTACTACTAGCAGCCCCAGCGGCAGGAGAGGTGTCACTGCTTCCTCTTCCTGCCGCTGGCATAGCGCTTAAAAGCGCGACAGTCCTCCTGTGGCGCGGGTCCGGTGTTGGCAGCGTCCGGGCTGCACCCAGGCCAAGGACGGGCCCATATGCACCTGTCCACGGCCGGTCCCATTCTCTAGGTTGGTGGAACCGGGCACGTCCAGTAAGAATCATTGTTTAACACATTATTGTGGTCCCCTTTTGTCTACTCAGAAGACATTTGGGCTAACATCATGGGAAAGTGTAAACTGGCTCAAGAAACAGCGGGTAACTGTGCCCAAACTGGTAAATCCGTTAATGTTATAACTAAGTATCTTACGGGTGCTATGGGTCGGTTAACCCCTTCTATGCTCATGACGAGCTCAGCTCGTCATGCTGCGCGGTGGGCGTGTGCGCATGACGAGCTGAGCTCGTCACGACCACACCCGCGATCGGAATGTCCAGCACCTGGGCGGAATTCCGATCGCGGTCAAGGGGTTAATGAGGAAATCACCAACGCCGAAGCCAGACTGGTGGCCACTAAAAGCGCATTACAGAATGCTATCGGCGAAGTTATCATCGAGCCCAATAATTTGGTTAGTGAACCGCAGCTAGTACCGGATAATGCAATAATCCCTGGGAAAACACTGAGTATCGCCCCAATGCCATCTGTGTCAATGGAGCCACTTGAGATAACTTGGCTTTCATCTAGTAATGAGGTAATCTCGCCACCTTCTAAAAAATGTAGACAGCCGGCAATAGATGTGGCTACTAAGCCCAAAAAACCTATGAAAGCTACAAAAGTGAATGTAGTTCCTGGCCTAGGGTAAGAGGCACCACGGTGAGGGCCCGATAAATGAGCATGATTCTCCGTTCCCTAAAAGTTTGGAATTATTACTAAAAAGGGTGCACAGCAAACTTGACAATATTGGGAAAAAAAACTTTTGGCAGAAACAAGGGAAACAGTCAATTAAAGATCTGGTGGGCATGAATAAAACATACGGTTTAGGCCCTGCCCACACTACATTACCAGATGTGCAACCATGTGTTAACCCACCCTCCTTATTTCCTCCAAAGGAGGATCAAGAAAAAGAAGCAAAACCCGCGAACATCCTATATTCTATCAAAATGGTCAGAACAAAGGAAGGCCTATCTGTGCATTCCCACCTGATCCCTGCAATTCAAAAGACGGGACATATCTATCAGTAGAGCAATGAGAATATCACATCGGTGAATCGTGCTGTAGACACTCTACACTTACTCCCGGAAGATGCACCATATGTAATAATCTTGAAAGATATCCCAAAATTAAAACCTCACACTTCCAAGACAAGGAGGGGCCTACATAACAAAGTGGGTTACTGGTTGTCAAACCGTATATGTGCTCCTAATGCTCTAGGTCGGGATATATTTATGGTGAGGCGAGTGGCAATGGGTGGGACACACAAGGAAACAAGGCCAGGGAGATTGCATTGTGGTAAATCTTCACCGCCCACCCATGATAAAACATCCTCTACCACAGACAGCATGACATTATTGTAATGGGGAGAACATTACAGCTGTACCACTGGCCTTGTTTTACAAACCCAATACAGGAGTCACTATCCAACATGATAACCATGTAAGTCCGTCTATAAGAAATCAAGTCATGGATGATATATGGAGAAGTTTGAAAAGATTCGCGCCTCTCAGCAGTTGCAATGACTTAGATTGACAAACAGGGCTTCTGGTAAATGCGAAAGACCCCCCTATACATGTCGAAACTAAACCACTAGAGCACGTGGTCAGATCAGAAAGTCCGCATTGTATCTCGCAGGGCAAGAAATTACAAATTATGACCTGGAATGTAGCTGGAGTTAATAATAAGCTACCGAATCCTGAATTGCACAAGTCATTAAAGTCATCACATTTAATCTGCCTACAAGAGACTTGGCATAAGGGGTCGTTTTATATTGAAGGCTATTCTTCCATGCTAACCCCAGCTATTCCCTCGCCTAGTGGAAGAGCAAAAGGGGGGCTAGCAGTACTGATATCTACTTCAATTTCACTCATTTTGATAAAATCATATACTAACTCACCATATTACCAGATATTGTATTTACAACCGAAGAATAATTTGGGAATCATATTGATTAATTATTACAACAATAGACTTGATTCCCCAAGAAGCATGGTGGTTTCTGACTTACAGAATGAGAGAGATTTATTTGTGTGCAGCATTAGGGTACCCTACATCTGGGTGGGGGATTTTAATATTGCAGAATGTCAAGTAATCAATGATGAAATGTGTGGTTATACGGATGACTTTGGTAATGGCCAACCCCATTTTTAACATGATATATATGGGGGGATGCTGAATGAACTGACTAACAAGTTCAACCTAGATTTAATGGTTCAGAACAAGGGAGTGGATAGTGATGTGCTACCGACTTTTAGGGGTGGTGGCCACTCTTCAATCATCGACCACATCTTAATTTCTAAGCATGGTTTAGTAATGGTCGATTTGTTCAGGGTCATGCCTAGTTCTTTTAGTGATCCCCAGCCGATACTCCTAGTCCTTAATATTAGGACCCAACATAAGGATGGGGAACAGCTGGCGCAGTACATCGAAACAGCAGGCAATCATGGTTTTAGCTGAAGGTGGACAGGCATTAGCGAAACTGCCCTGCTAGAAAAGATTATCAAAGCTAATAAAAACGATTTTCTTGTCTGCACAGAATGGGATTCTTGCTTGCGCAAAATAATAGCAGCCTTTCGTAAGCTCACAGCGGCAATTGCAGCTAGCCTAAAAACTAGAACTAAATATGGCCATTCAAATAAGCCGGGTTGGTTTGATCAACAATGTACATGTGCAATCCAGAATCTTAGAAGAGCTGTGCAGGCTACTCCGAGGAATAGGGAGGAAGTGAAAAATAATTGCTTCTATATAAATATGCACTGGAGAAAAAAAAGGCCAACTGCGCGAAGAGGTATAGGAAGCTTTGGAACAGGCAGCTAAACTTAGGGATAGTACCCTGTTTTGGAAGACCATAAACCACAACCATTTCTCAGAGATATAAATGCCCCCACGACCGAGACTTATGTTCAACCAGCAGATTGGCTAGCCGACCATGGTTGGATTTTCAACCCAGATAACATGGCTGTGGTATCCTCTCAAGATGATATAATTGTGATTGCCCCCCCACCTCTTAACACCATTTTCCCTTGATGAAGTCAACTCAGCTCTAGAAAAGTGTGCTTATGGGAAGGCCACAGGCCCAGATGGGAAGGCCACAGGCCCACTTTGGATGCCCATCTTAACATAAGTATACACAGCAGTGGTTAATGGTTACATACCAGTTATGAGGGCTGAAATTACCATAGTCCCGATTTTTAAAAAAGGGAATGGGGGGTGGGGGGGGGAGACGCACAGTGTTACAGACCAATCTCCCTCCTCGACACATCTGTTAAGCTGTTGGGTAGGTTTTTATTAGAAAGACAAGAGACTTGGGCAGAGGCTAATCGTGTACTTACTGTCTCACAATTTGGTTTTAGGAGTGAAATTGGCATTTTAGAGCAGCGTTTAAACCTAAACTTGCTCCTGAGTAAATATACTGTAGCTAAAAAAGGTCACCTATTTTTGTGATTTAAGCAGCGCGTTTGACTTAGGAAACCATGCTAAGTAGTGGAAGACCCTGACATATATGGGTGCCCCACCAGACGTTATCTCCTTCTTATCACAGTCATACAATCATTTGACTGCTCGTGTACGTTATGGCGTAAACGGTGAGTGTACTTCAGGTTTTAGAGTCACGAGAGGTATCCGACAAGAGTGCGTTCTCGCACCCTTTTTATTTTTGTTATACATAAATGGGGTGGACGAATACCTTCAACTATTGCCTGCAGACCCTCCAAAAGTTGGTAACTGTCCAACCCCCATATTACTGTATGCAGATGACGCGGTATTACTATTACTGACTGCAAACGGCCTACAGCGTTTAATTGATGGTTTTACAACATTTATGGAAGGAAAAGATATGAAACTAAATTTAACAAAAACCTATGTTATGGCTTGTGGTAAAGGTAAAGCGATGAAGAGAACTCATTTTGTTAATAGTCAGGCAATGGTGGAAAAAGAGAGTTTTTCCTACTTGGGTCTTCAATTTTTCAATTCTGGTTCATGGAGTTCCCAACTAAAAATTGGAAAACTGAAATTTATTAGAACTTCGGAAGCAATTCTAGATTTGCACCCAAAATTGGAAATAAACCTATAAGGGAGATGCTACAAGTTTACAAAAGTAAATGCATGAGCATTGTTATTTATGGGGCTGCCCTGGGGCGGCATGTGAAACTGTAAATCATTACAAGTGCTGGAAAATAACTTTCTACATAGACTTTAAATAGTACCCATATCCACTTTATCTTACATTGTTCACAGTGAACTGGCGATCCCTTATATTGAAAACACCAGAGCGCTTTTGACCTGGCATAGCATCTGGACCAAGCATGGAACTCAATTGGCTAAAGAAATAATCAAAGATTGCCTGGCCCTTGACAGTAGAGACAAAAGTCATTGGTTCACTCAGGTGAAAAGTCTGGTAAGGGTAATAGACAAATATTCTTGCTTGGACGACCCTACAAGTCTTTTATATTATAGTAAAAAGAGCTAAAGATGGTTCTCATGAGTCACATAGAGGTTATACGGGAATCCAGTGAGAGTGCTAAAAGTGCAGTACAGAAATATACTAGAGGGGAAACATGTAAAGAAATTCCAAGATATTTATCACTTGAAACTAATACACAGGAAAGGTTTTACCTCACACAGCTTCGGTTAGGAACACTACATTTTGTAGTATTGTTCCAAAGAATAGGTGTGTGGGAGAAGAGCTTACCCAAATATTGTTCTGTAATCATTATCAGGAGATTATGAATTATTTTTAAAACAGTTATTTTTAGCACATAAGTTGTTTTATTTCAATGATGCTTCTAATTACTTATGTAGTTTAAATACATTGAAGTTATGTTTTGTAGTCTCCACATTTATATCCTCTGCTATTAAGCATAGGAAAAAGTGTGCTCACTTAGAAAATGTTACTTCATGAGCTGGACTAAAATGTTCATATTACATTTTGCACCCTGTGTTGTACTTTAAAGCAGTCCATCCAATTTTCTTTCCATGTTTAAACCTCGATATCTCTGTTTACGCCACTACAATAGCTTTGCGCTTGGACATTATTTTACATTTCTCTTTTTAAAATATCTTTTTTAATATCTGAATCCCATTTTAATGTATTATGACAATCTGTATGTAATTATATTTTTATGTATCTTTTATGGATTTTTTTCCGAATAAAGATTAATTGAATTGAATTGTATTGTATAACTTTACATGAGCATTAGTTACATTACACATGGACACATTCATTTTTTTTTTAGGCACGGGGAGAATAAAGGATTTGCCCAGAATCACAGGATGTTGAGCTGATGCTGAGACTTAAACCTGGACCAGGTACAAAGCTGGCAGCTCCTGCAGTTACGCCACTTCCACTCCTCCCTCCTCATGCTTCAGGCATGATAAGAAACATGTATGCAGGGCTCGAGTTGAGAGTAGACACAGGTAGACACTGTCTACCCACTATTTTCTGAGGGTAGATGCCGTCTACCCTGCTGCAAAGCTGCCCACTTTCAGCAGAGTGCCACGTTCCTTATCTACTTCTCCTGGAATTCACAGAAATATGCTGGACTTGTCCCAGTGTAATTTTCTGAACACCAGAACTCTTCCAACAATGCCTGCAAGTTGTCTGCTTTTGTTCCGAGTAGCAACGTGCAGGCGGGGAAGGGGCTTATCAGATTCAAGTTTCGCCCAAAACAAAAGCCAGAGTTAATGGTCCGTAAGGCCTCTTTTTGTTGGAGTATCCTGGCTGGGAGCTATTGGGAGCCTCACACTCACATGCAATGATGGGGAAACAAAGGCTTACATCTTAACGCTTCACAAGTACTTAAGAGAGAAATGCTTTTGACTTTGTTCAGTCCCTGTATAAGAATGTCAGTTGTGTTGGCCGCCCCAGTATTTACACAAATAACAATTTAAATACCACTATTGGTGTACATCAATATAAAGGATGTGTAACATAAGACAGTGAGGGTTACAAGGTGTAGGAGCCACATGTCCTTCATACCTCACTGTGCTATATTAGTAGGATTACAATTTATGAACTGCAAGTAACAAAAGAATCTCTGTCATAAAACAGTAACCCACTTACTGATTTACATAAAATAAAAATCTGTCATCTGTGTGTTACATAATGTGCTTTGCAGGAGACATATTAACCCTCTATGCTACTTTGATTCAAAACTAGGACTAGGCTAAACACAGATCTCTCCAGCAAATATGTTATCCTCCAGATTTATTTTACCATTATTATTATTCCATGAGATTTAGCTGCCACACAAAGATCTCTGCAGCAGGTGCCTTAACCCCATAAGATATTTTAAAATACAGACATTGTAACCATTTAGGCAGAACAGATTTACTGCCACGTTTCTTCTTGTTGCCAATTTCTTCGTGGCAGCCCCAATGCAAAATCTAGCTTGTTAAATATTGTAATGCGCTCAAATGTGCTCATGATAAACCTGCTAAACATATGTGGGGTTTTACGATCTGATGTCACTTCCTGTGAGGTCAAGGGTTGTGATGCCACTTTCTATGATGCCACATGTGATGTCACACACATGATGTCCCTTCCTGTGATGTCATGCGCGGTGATGTCACACCCATTCTGCCTAACTTGATGAGTCCCCCCACTTCTTTTTTTAGGACTTGAGCGCTGCATGTATGTAAGGGGTATAGATGAGAGAAGTTCACAATATAGGTAGGATCGGGAGGAGTGCAGGGAAAGGAGAATGAGAGAGGGACCGGAATAACGGTTGTAGCGGAGGTGGCAAGAAGAGCCACGGTTTGGGAAGGAGCGGGTGTCATGGCCTTAGGGATGTGAGGTGCTGCTCGGAGATTTCAGGAGGGGTGACGATGAACTGCGGAGAGGTTTGGGATGTCCTCAATGCATCAGACCTTCCACTTTTATCTCCCAGCCTAATAATCTCCTTTTGTCCCACTGTTAAAAGCACGAGTACACGCATCACTTATGTTGCAAAGCACTGTCGTTTTGATATCACAATGCCACCCACGCTTTCCGGATTTTATATTGGACTCATCAACACAAGTCTTTGCCTGCACTTTAAGCCTGAAATTATTCCATGTTAAACACTATTAATCCTTAATGCATCTAATAGAACAATCAGTTGCATTCATTTCGTGGTGTTATACTTTTGTGACGCTTTCTGATGACATAAAGGAGCTAATTTATTTTTTGTTCGAATAAAATAAAGGCAGCAGAGAATTCAGACATATCATTTTGGAGACATTAAATACTTTTACTCTTCCTCTTTGTAGCTGAGTATGTATGAGTCGCGTTTCAAAATCAAACTACAGTTTCTCCAAGTGTGCGTTTTGCGATAACCCTAGTGGTTGCCGCAGTTAAAGAAAAGAATATACATAGAAATCCCATTTATAAAGTACTTTGATAGTGTTTTCTAATTGCACCTCCTAATTTCACTGATAATTTTGGGGCGGCTCCTTGCCAGTACACAGAAGCCCTGAGACGACGTTGGAAATTCACCATGATTTTGAGGAAAAATGCAAAGATAACGTGCAATGGAGCGAACTTCGAATGAGATAAGCTCTTTAAAGACTGACCGGCTTTTCCCCTCAGAGCGTGGGTTGGTATTGTTCGTAAAAAGTAACATCCAGCAATGCCTCTTCTGGGGGAGCAGGAGGGGCGTAAGACAGGCCCCTGCTGCCCCTGTGGTGCAGCCCTCCCCCTTCAGCAAGCTCCCGTTTCGCCGAAAGCCTGTGAATGCTTGTGAGGCCCAGGAGTCTCGGGGGTCCTTCATCACATTCTGCGTGGAGGTGGTGCCATCACTTCGAGTTATGCCTCCGCCCAGGAGCCCTAGCGCCAGGGTCTGCCATGGACTGCTCCATTCCGGGCTGTGCCACTGGAACGGACGGATTCTGACAGGAGGTGCTGGACAAGGCCTTCCATGGCCTCCTGATAAGACATGATGTATTAGCGACTTGAGCTCTCCTCTGGCTTCGCTTCCACTCCCAACACTCATCCTGCTCTCAGCACTAATGCACTGCTGAGGGTGCCTGCTTGTACTTGCCTGACCAGAGACGGTCATGCCTGCATTCCAGGCTCTGTGCTTTCCGCAAGACCCATTAAGAGCCACTGGAAGACTGATACAACCTTTCACACTGTGCACGACAGAGATACCCTGGAAAGATACTAGATAAAGTACTCTGGAAAGATAGTTCACAAAGTGTAAAAACACAAGTGGATCGTTTAAAGAGACTATTAGCGCTTGCAACAGTGTGTCCAATTGTTCACATCATTCACATAAAAAGGCACCTAGCCTGTGTAAACTTTTTTAAGTTAATCCAGAATGTATCTTTTTTTTTTTTATTGAGTGAAATTAACATATTTTGACATTCAGTATTTTACTGTACAGCGGTAACTGCAACCCACAAATTGTAATAACACATTTCAATTCATGTCAGTAAATATTTATGGAATCTACTGTCCGACTTGTTTCAAAATATACATTGAATTACAAAAAATAAACTTCGAATAACGCAATAGTGAACAATGATGAAGCTCAGAACACAAACTGAATAGACTCTATAAACTGTGAATCGGCAAGGGTTATTATTAATCTGCCTGATGCAAATACTTCGCTGTCACGGCCAGGATTCAAATCTCTTAGCTGGATGTTGCACGAAGAAGAGTGCAGCAGGCACAGTACAATCTCCCTGGGCTGGCTCACCAAACACTTTTGACTAGCACTGTTTTATGTCCTAGGTGGTAGGTTTAGGCAGTGCTTCGAGCATAAACCTTTTATCACCTTTATACGAAAGCCGGTGTCTATGGCAGGAATGTTCGTGCATATTTGTTATGTGGTATTTTGTTGTGGTGGTTATGTGTTTTTAGGTCTCGGCCTGCACCAGCGCTTGCGCTGGTGCAGGCCGAGAGTTGTAGTAAGCGGGTTTTGGAAGTGCAAACACTGGCTTTCGGCTGGCGACCAGCTTGCGTTCACGATGGCGTGCACGCGCAGCTGCCATCTGTTGTTTCCTATCTCTTCCTCATTTCCTCGTCATGGCTCATTAACTCTCTGGACTCTGATGTTTCAATCGCAGCAGCAGCTCACATTACCAACTGAGGGCCCTGGACTACAGTCACATGAAAAACAACAGCGATTAGCATTGAAATGCAAGCTTTTTTTTGTCTAGTTAGAAATATTGCTTCGGTGGGTTGATTTCACCTTATATCGCTATTTGTTTTATATTGGGAGTCACAGCCTAATTACCAGTATTTTTGTCTCTCACTGTTTTTAAAAAAAATATTTATTCGCACAAAGCTATATTTAAGGTTACTTTTTCCGCGTCACTTCTTCACTCTATTTAAACTCCACCCCCCCTCTTATTGTCTCTCTCCTTCTCTCTCTCTCCCCTCTCTAATTCTCTCTCTACTTAATTAACTCTCCCTCTCTATCTTTTTTAGCCTTTCATTCTCTCTCCCCCTTTATCTGTTTCTCTTTCAAACTCCTTCATTCACTCTCTCTCCCCTTCTTTCTCTCTCTCTATCCCGCTCCACTCTTTATTCTATGTACACCCTTTCTCTCTCTCTCTTTCTCTCTCACCACCCTCTCTAATTGGGCATTATATCTTCACTCTATCTCTCACTCGGCAACACCACAGCATCACTCAGCGCAACCACAGCATCAATCAGAGCCAGCACAGCATCACTCAGCACCAACACAACACCACTCAGCACCACCACAGCATCACTCAGCACCACCACAGCATCACTCAGCACCACCACTCAGCACCACCACAGCATCTCTCAGCACCACCACAGCACCACTCAGCACCACCACACCACCACTCAACACCACCACAGCATCACTCAGCATCACCACAGCATCACTCAGCACCACCACAGCATCACTCAGCACCACCACAGCATCACTCAGCACCACCACAGCATCACTCAGCACCACCACAGCATCACTCAGCACCACCACAGCATCACTCAGCACTACCACAGCATCACTCAGCATCACCACAGCATCACTCAGCACCACCACACCACCACTCAGCACCACCACAGCACCACCACAGCATCACTCAGCACCACCACAGCACCACCACAGCATCACTCAGCACCACCACAGCACCACTCAGCACCACCACAGCATCACTCAGCATCAACACAGCCCCACTCAGCACCACCACACCACCACTTAGCACCACTAAGCACCACAACAGCATCACTAAGCACCACCACAACACCACTCAGCACCACCACAGCATCACTCAGCACCACCACAGAATCACAGCACCACCACAGCATCACAGCACCACCACAGCACCACTCAGCACCACCACAGCATCACTCAGCATCACCACACCACCACTCAGCACCACCACAGCACCACCACAACAAGAGACTTGGAATGTTACTGGCGGCTTGAGAGTGAATGGTTACACATCCTTTTGTAAGAATGCGAGACCTTAGGGGGGTCTTGCAACCTTGATTAGGCTGGGCCTAGGATGCAATATGCAGATTGTTCCTATTGACAGTGTCAACACTCTGTGTGCTGCTAACCTTTGATAACACTTTTAAGATGTTAGTTATCAATGTTTATAATTCAACCACTTCATCTGTTACCCCCGTTTTGGATTTAAGTAATTTTTTGAAGGTTATCTTTTTTTAAACCTATCACCACGTTAATTTTGGGTGATTTTAACTTGCACACTTGCTCATCATGTGGTTTAATGATGGAGAAAGATGTTTCATGTCCCACTTCGATTCAAGTGCATTTTAGTCACTCTATGCAGGGCGGGGGTTAAATACAGTATTATCAGAGTTTAACCTTATTAATTTGTTAACTTGGGATGAGTTGCTCTCGGACGGTTTAGTTCCCACTTTTAAGGGCAGAGGCCATAGTACTACCATTGATTACAATATAGTGTCTGCTAGTTTATTTGGTTCTCTTATTGAGTTTAAAACTCTGTGGAATGTCTGTAGTGATCATAACCCACTGTGGACTAAGCTTAGATTGGGTGCTTTAGCTGATAAACAGTCCCACTTGTATAGGGAGCCGCTTACATTAAAAGGTCAGGGCCGTAGACTAAGCTGGGTGGAGATAGTCCCTGATGATTTCCTAAAGATTCTGATAAAATCTTGTCATCTAAACTTTGAGCTCTGCTGGCACAGCTTGAGAGTTCCGATTATGATATTTTGGACTCCTTTGGGTGTATTGGCCAAAAAGTCCAACAGGCATTGACCAGAAAGGGAGGTATTCACTTTAATTTGGGACCCAAGTGGTTTGACAAGACATGCTCTAAATCTCACAAGGCTTTGTTGAAGGCCTTTCATCAGAAACCAAGGAGTGTACCAGCAGTAAAGGAGGCTAGGCGGGAATATTCAGCCGCTTGCAAGGATCACCAAAAAGGCTTAGAAGGGAGGCTTGGAAGGATTTAACTACTGCCTGCTCACTCAGGGACGATTCAGCTTTCTGGTGGTGGTGACAAATCTGCCTCTTTTTCATGAAGACACCCAGTCTAAATTAGTCCTCTCTATTCCCTCCAGAGCTTGGGTAAGCCACTTTGAGTCTGTCTACAGTGTGGGCTGCGTATCCTTGTCTCCCTTCATTCCTAGTAGAAGTGAGACGATTCTGTATAATCTGGAGGAAGTTAGAGATGCGACCCAGGCCTTGCATCTGGAAAAGCTCCTGGCCCGGACAGAGTCCCTGGAGACCTTTAAAAAGCTTATGTTGACCTCTGGGCTCCCATCATCACCCAGCATCTGAATGCGGTAGCTTGTGGCCATATTTCTCCCTCATTACAAAGGTTGGTAATAGTCTTGGTTTATAAGAAAGGGAATAGAGCTGATCCAGCCTGCTATAGGCCTATTTCTTTAATGGATGCAGAGGTCAAACCTGTAGGCCGTATTCTGCTAAAGCGGCTGACAGAGTGGGCTGAGGAGCATAATATACTGACAGACATTCAATATGGTTTTAGATCAGGGTGAGGTACTATTCAACAAAATGTTAACCTCCATTTACTAATTAATAAGTAAGTCACAGCCAAGAAGGGCTTCATACATTTGGCCTTTATGGATCGTACACTAGGTCGAAGCTCTGAGGTGTGCTGGAGTTCATGGGGGTTGATACTGCACTAGCCACTTTTTTGCATGATTTGCACTCGGGGCTTGAGGCCACTGTAAGATTTGGCCCCAACAGGGAATGCACTCAGCACTTTAAGCTAGCCAGGGGTGCATTTTAGCCCCCATGCATTTTATTTTGTAATATTAATCAGCTTGACTCCTTTCTTATGAACTTATGTAAGGATGTCCCGAGGGTGGCGGATAGATATATACCGGCCTTCCTATATGCTGACGATACTATCCTCAGAGCACATACAGCCAACGGGCTGCGGCATTTGCTAGACCGGTTAATTTTATTTATGGACAGTTTGGGCCTGAAAACATATTTTTCGAAGTCTTTTACTATGGTTTTCGGCCCGGCCAAAACAAAATCAAAAACTTTTACCATTTCAGGTAGACAGATTAGTAGGGTAGATGAATTTTGGTACCTGGGCTTACTACTGGATGCCAAACTGAATTAGCAAGCTTTGCTTAATGCCCAGGCTCAGTCTCTTATCAGAGTATCAAACAGCATTGAGGAGTTTTCTAGGCGGCTCGGCTGACCCCATATCAGGTCTATTGTTGCTCGTTACAAAGCAAGATGTGTTCCGACAGCGAGCTTTGGTTGTGAGGTCTGGGGCTACAAGGATTGTTACCCAATTCAAGTGGCGGACAACAAATCATTAAGAAAGGTCCTAAGGCAGTGGCGGCTCCTCCGCTAAGGTGGAGGAGCGTCGCCCCACTGCTTTTTTCAGCATTACAGCCTGGGTGGAGAACATGCCCAGGCCCCCATTCCCTGTCTGAGTGCCGAGCACCGGCGCTCAGACTAATCACAATGCTGCTCAGGGGAGCCTGGGTGCTTCCAGGCTGCTTCTTGTTCCTGCCGGCGGGAGGAGTAGAGACGCAACCAGGAGGAGCATCAAGGAGGATACGGCAAGCATGTAAGTTGAATTAAATTTTTTATGTAACCTCACCAAACACCCCCCCACCCCTGCCGCCTCTCCACCCCCGATCGGTGCCAGCCGCCGCTGCTTCTGACAAGCAAACAAACACTCTGGGATAGAGTAGCTTCACTTCTGTATTTCCATTCCGAGTACTTGAAGCGCCCAAATGTCACAAATAAAACACATATGCCTAATGGGAACTTGGCAACTCTTGCTAGCAAAATATTTTTAATGTGCTATGGGAGGAAAAAGGCTTGTGTGAAAGATATTATCTTTCATTCCCGAAGAGACAAGGGGTGAGACGTCATTTGGCACCTCCTTGGTTTATCCAGCCATTTTTGGTCAATACTCACTACAAGACACGTACAAATGACAGCCCTCACATCTGCTGTATTCCCAGGTTAGGTCGGGTGCTTCTTTCATTGCTAAAGAAAACGGGCTGTATTTTTTTAGAAAAAAATGCTTTATTGAAAAGCAATCACAGACATTGTGGTCTGCTGACTCGAGCAGGCCACCATCCCTGTGATGGCCATCATTCCTAATGGACCGCAAACTGCGACCTGCTTAATTGATATTCATGAGGAAGGTCGATTTGCGACCCACTAGGAATTGCTATTCAAAACTAGTAAATTTTCTTAAATTAGGAATTGCTATTTCCTAATTGGGATTCAGTAAGAATCTCAATTGGGAAATCACAATTACTACTTATTGTACATATGGTCCAAAGTACCTTTGGTACTAGTTTCAGGTAATAGAAACAGGAAGACCTGATGCTCTGGCCTACAAAAGAAACAGATGAGTCCATCTTTGCCCCAAGATTTTAACCACATCTTTTGGGGTGAGAGCAAAGTCAAAACTTCAGGCCACTAATCAGGCGCCCAAGACACTGAAGCACCACCAAAAAGGAGTAACTCAGTTTGTCCCCATTTATTTTAATTGATTGACAATTTATGTAGTCTGCAACAGGTCTGCAACTTCTGAGGAGAGCTGTTTGGGTCCTCAGCAAAGGATACAGCAATTTGTGTATCTTCCCGTAAGACATCAACGCAAAGCTGAAATGCTATAGGAAGGTGCACCAGGAATAAATCCACATCCAAAGTTTTTTAAAACCAGACCGCATGGCATTTGGAAATGGATACGTATTATGGTATCGAACATGGGGCAAGATAAAGCCCCTTGTTATTTGTGATAGCCCATCAAACAGCTGTGAAATCCAATGTGGAGGACTTTCCATGTATGGTATTGAGGATAAACTATTTGAACACTAAATTTCAGAAACCCTTCACTATACACTATTGTGAGCCCTGATGAAGTTCCAAGAGTGTATGGAATGAAACACGTTGGCTGGATTTTAATGTTTATATTGAACAATGAAGAAGACAATCTGAAAAATACATTGGATGTGGATTTATTCCTGGTGCACCTTCCTAAAGCTTATAAGTTTGTGATCTGGATAACAGTGGCATGAAACGGCGGCAAGTGCCGGAAGAACTGTGCACAGGACACCATTTACTCTTTGCGATTGGTGATCAAGGTGCAGCCTATACGGTCCGCCGCTGGAGTTTTCCTTTTTTGTATGTAAAGCTGAAATGCAGTTAAATTTGGCAATGGGAGTCAAATATATATTTAAAAAGTCGGGGGCTCAAAACAGAGCTCTGTGGGACTCCACACCTCAAGTAGCTGATCGCTTTATCAAAGATACACAGCTTGTGACCCATTACTGAGGAAGGAATGTAACCATTTTAGAGCACAGTCACAAGTGCCGATCTCCCTAAGCTGAACAACGAGGACAGTGTAAGAGCTGGTGTCAAAAGCTGAGCTAAGCTCAAATAATATCAGTGAAGAACACCCTGCTGTCAAGCCTCAGATCGATGTCATCAGTGACAGCTAGCAAAGCTGCCACCTTACCATATACTGATCAAAATCCAAAAAAGACAGATATGGGTTCAAATAGGTCTGTAGAGAGCTCAATTATGGTGTTGAAACCAGTGGGGTAAATAGATGGTGCATGATCTTAAAGACGTCTTTGGGTTGGTTGTCTGCTGGAGCAATTGCTGGATTTGACAGAGCTGCAACAGGCCTTTTATAGTCTTAGTTCAACAGTTTAAAGCTTTATAGCTTCTGAATCATAATTCCTCCTCCATCGCATCTCTAAGCTTCACACCATTGTGTGACTGCCATGAATTCATGAGCATACCAGGGCACATGTGGAGTCCTGTACCCATATGCGACAATTTCAGATTACCTGACTCATGTTAGATGTGTGCAAGATAGTTGCCTGAAGGTGGTCTCATCATGGAGGTACAGATTTGCTTAGGCAGCAATGTTTGAGGTTTGTCTTCAATAAGGAGCTTGAGGAGTCCTTCATAATACGTGCTGGTAGGGTATGTAAAATGTTAGGTGTGTTTCAGAATCATGGTGTGTCATCCTTGACATGTACATGCTTCTCAGGGCTCTCTTTGAGGTTAAGACCTATAACTTTTTTACAGGTCTTTAGGGGTGTTAAAATGAGGTTGTTTGTCAGAATACTGTTGAGAAAACTATCCCTTTGTCAAAATATTGTTGTCAATCAATTCAGTTCAATAGCTTTGTTCGGTTATAAAAGCACAAACACATAAGATACATTAAATAGTAAAACCATGTTGGTTTAAAAACATGCAAGCATCAGTTACATAAAAAGAGGCAACACATTGAGATTATAGTCCATCCATGACAGTGCAAAGTGAAAAATACAAAGTAAGTGGCCAGGACCACACAGCACATAGGCCAAACCATTATCGATGCCAACCAGCCCCCATTGGCCTCAACAATAAATAGCACATCAGCGGCCCAACAATGCAAGAATACAGTACATGGATAGAAAGGCTCAGTGCAACAAACAGACTAGCAATGCCTACATCAGTTAAAAGTCAAAGAACATAGCCAAATCTTACAAAACAAGCATTGGCATAGCCAATAGGTCTCGCCTTTGGGACCTTACAAGTGTTTAGCCATGCAGCACATTATCCTGGGTGCATTGCTGCCACGGATTGAAGAGATATAAAATTACCACACACCAGGTTATGCAGTCTGATTCAGGAATACATGCTTGCCTGTGCCACCTGCTTCTTCTTCCTTGGTGGCATTTGGGAATTAAAAGCAACAAACGGGATGGGGAGGTGGGGGTCAATTGAAAGCAACTAAGGGATGGTGGGAGAGAACTGAAAGCAAAGTTGAGAGGATGAGGGGAATTGAAAGTAGCACTGGGCGGATGGCGGCGGGGGGGGGAGGAAGGGTTGAAAACATGGTTTCCAAAACTAATTTTTCCAGCCTGCAGAAGATCACACGTGCATAAGGGTAATCTTGTAATTGACAGATAGTGCTTTACAATTAGCACGGGGTATATACTATTAACAAAGACGGATGCAATGCGACATATACACTTTAAAAGCTTTGTGGGCTACTTAAGGAAATCCTCATATGAAACTGCGCCTACCAAGTTTTGATATTTATCTACAGCTCTTGGAATCAGATTTGTTGATGCCAAGTCTTGGTGAAAGGTTTTGAGGAAAGACAAAGTTTTTCATACCTCGCGCATGAGCGGAATTAAAGCGACTCAACTTTTATTACAAGAAGCGCGTAAATAAATGTACTAATCAGTGCGATACTAGGAGATGTTTTTATTGTGGGGGGCTGGAAGTGGGGAGCGCATCGTAGTAACGTTCTTTGTAATGCTAAATAATGTTTTAAATTAGGTTTGTAAATGTGTAAAACAGGCCAGTTTTCTCCTCTGCCACCTACTTGTGTTATAACAGCACCCCCTGTCGGTGAGAATACCACATATGAAATGTGGTATTATGTATTTTACAGGCAAGTCTGCGCGTTTTTCATTTATTGAAAAGTCCCTCTTGCGTGTCCTTAAAAATTGGCAATTATGGAAATGATTGTGGCATTTTAAAATAAACAACTCCTAGAGGGAAAATATGTTAAAATTAACAACAATGAAAGGTGACTCCTGAGGAATGGAAGAAGTGGGGAGCACGGAGCAGCGAAAGGCGTTTAAAGCATAAACGAGTGAGGTTTATAAAGGAAGGCCGAGGCTCCGTCGCACTGACCTTCACCTGCCGCCTGGGACTGAGCACAAGCCTGCACAAGTGTGCCTTTAACTGGTGATTATCACGGGGTACGTCCCCAGAGCCTTGGATTGGCTTCAATGAGCGTGAAAGCCTCAGGGCAGCCTCCCTGGCCGGCCTCAGAAACCTGGAGCCCCGGGACCCCCGAGGGTCTCTGTCCATCCAGCAATGCCGCGTGGCAGCGCGCACATCACTCCCATGGCACTTTAAAGAGAGGCGCATCGTGTTCTCAGGTGTGTTCGAGCAATTGGGCCCACTGAAGCCAACCAGGACTACAACTACCAGAATGCACCTGTTTACGAAAGGAGAGTCCCAGGACTGGAGCACCAGCCCTATAGACATTGTCTCATTCGATAATTGTAGTTGAGGTGGAGACTGTTTTATGTAATTTGCGGTCATTATGCGACATATCCGGCCCACGCTTGGGCCAAACACTGAACTGATGAATCCTTACACATAGGACCTTTAAATGAGGCCTGTGCTGTGGTCAGTGGCCTCTCATTCTCAGAGCGACAATCGACTGCTCAGAAGACCAGCCCTTTCTTTTAGACTCAACCACTGCACTTATGTCTGTCGATGGATAATGTTGCCATGTTGGTTTGACAGAAGCAGACGTTGTGGCTTCTGTGCCTAGAGACCCCAAGAGAACTTTACAAACAGTGGTGAAAGGGACGCTATTATGGGAGCACGTTCTTCGCTGGCACATGTACGTGGAACTGAAAACAGACCTTGAAGTGCCGAATTAAAGTTGATACCATGTTGCTGCAGTCACTCCGCCCGCAAGTGCTCCATGGATTCCTCTGCACACAGCCCTCTTATCACGTCTTCCACTGATTCTCACACGATACTCGTTGCACTGATGTGCACGCACCTCTGTAGCTAATCCCCTGCACGCTCCCTCCATCCGTGAGTATCACTCATCCCTCCCTGTGAAGCGCTACATCAGGGGAGACAAGCGCGTGCCTGATGCGGGGGCTGCACAAGCATGCTGATATGACCTTTCCTACGTCCCCCCCCACTCACCCGGGGGTTGCTGGAGCTGAGCCCGTAGTGCCAAGAAGCAGAGCAGCAGCGGCAGGCAGCGCCGTGCAGAGCGCGGAGTCATGTCGGGGTCCTTGGGGAGGGCCTCCTCGTCGTCTGTGCCCAGCTGAGAGTGAAGTCAGGGGGGACGGGCGCTCCGGGTATATAAGCTCTCGATGCCCCACAGGTGGGGGGCGGAGCTCACCGGCGCATGACCCCGGCTCCATCTCTTATAGACGCGGTTTCCAGAGAGAGATCCGAATTCCGAAAGTAGAAAGCTCCGCGGGACGTTGTAAACGGGAAACTGGCACAGAAACACCAACTCTCTCCCAAAATAGCCTTCCCTGCCCCGCCCTCTGACTCCAGCGTCGGAGGCTGAGCACTGTTTGCAAACAATGCCGCGTGTGGTGCATGCGCACTGAAAGGAATGTTAAGTGTGCAGCTGGCGGCCGGCCGCGCTGCTGCTCGCTCCGAGAACCCTAGGCCATGGGAGTCAACATTTAGAGAGAAGGCGGGACATGATCCCGCCTTTGGCCAATTGCGGGCTTTCAATTTTTGAAAGCCACACGCAAAGGCCAATGGAATGTGTGGGAGGAGGCCGACCCACACGGAGAAGGCTCTTGGAAGTCTGAAGTGATTCCAAGAGCCCTCTCCTAGGGCAGCGCATGCGCGCTGTGCTAGGCGAGACCTAAAAAGGAAAGGTTTAGCTGGGATAAATGGGCAGCTAAAACAGTAATGAATGCCTGTGCCGTAGTGCATGCTTGAGAAAGGTGGCCACATCTGAGCAAACCTCAGGTGTGGGGAGTGACTGTAAGAATAAAAGTGCGGGGATATGACGAGAAAGTGTTGTGCCCCAGAGGAGTGGGATTAAAAACCTTCTGGTATAGCTACAGCAAAATCCATCAAAAAATACAAAGTGCGCCAAAGTTTGCAAGGAGCGCTCGTCGCAAGGACAGACCAAGATTGTTTTCGGATCATACTGACCTAAGGGGAAAGAAAGCTGGCATCTAATCTGGGCCAACTTGAATCTGGTTACGAGTACCCTATACCTGATTTTTGGGACCATTACAAAGTAGGGCTCCAGGGGGGTGGTTTGTACCAACAGGTACTCTGTATTGATGGGCATCCTCCGCGCAGTCAAATCTCTTTCCTGACTTCTAAGTTTCCTAAAGGTAGATTTGAGCCAGCTTTTATCCCTTACTGTGATATCGTCAGGCAGGGAAAAGATGTTAGGTCATTCTAGCTTATGGCTAATGTCCTTTATATAACTGAGCCAGGGGATGCGAAGGACCTTGTCACATGCGAGGCAGTCCCTGATAATCACTTTGTTCAGGGGGGCTTCCGTGGGCCTGGTTGTTAACATTGGCCACATATGGCAGACTGAGTTACCCTGAACAGAAAAGGTGGTTGATCTTGACGACACACCAAGTATGCACCTGCATTCTCTGTTTTCCTCGTCCTGAAAGTGTTTAACCATTTTATCCCCCCATAGTCCAAAACTATTGGTAAGGATGGGCACACACTTCCTTTTATAAATTCCAACGAGGGGAGCTACAGGTTTGTTGCCAATTTTGGAAGCCAGGCTGAAATGATATCCTATAGAATTATACAAATTGCGGCTTCTCTGTTTCAGTCAAGGGGCCCAAGACCCTCGTAACCCTCAAATATGGGAATTCATGAATTCTTCCTACGGGTGTACCCCGAAGTGCAAAACAGCACAATTTCAAGTTCTTTCGAACACATGGCATGACTAAAGTTTTGGCAAGATTCGTGTTCAAACCCAGACCTTATATGAAGCCAACAAAGGAATCCAACAAAAGCTGTAGGCCGTTTGGTGTTCTGGACATAAGACAGCATTGTCTGCGTATAAGAGGACGGAGACACGCCGGCTGTTTACAGTTGGCACACTTTTTCCCTTAGCGGCCAGGGCCGCATCCAGGCCATTGATATACAAAAGAAATAGGATTGGGACCAGGATGCAGCCTTGCTGGATGTCTCGAGTCAAGCCAAAGCTCTCAATACATTCGCCATTCGACCCATATCTGACTAAGGCATTAAGGCAAAAATGGAGAGCACGCAAGAAAGACATCAAACCAGGATCGAGCCAAAAGGACACCAACAATTCCCATAGTTTGAAACTGACCACGCTATCGAAAGCGCAGGTCAGATCCATAAATGCAAGATAAAAGGGACCCCCTTTGGCTTAAGTGTATTTATTAATTAACAAATACAGATTTAGGCACTGCTCTTGATTGCCCAAACCATGTCCAAAACCATATTGGACGTCAGAAATGATATGGTTATTGGTGACCCATGACATGCTACATTTGAGAATAACCCTGATGATGACTCCCACAGAGGAATCCAGAATGGATATGGGCCTGTAAAAGCAAGGGGAAGTCCTTCTCCCTTTTTTGGAAATAGGGATGATTATTGCCGAGCACCACGACTTGGGCAGGCCGAACTTGCAGGCTGAATTAGAATAGTTAGTAAGAATGGGTCCACACAAATCCACCTCCAGTTTGTATAGATCCATAGGCACCCCATCTGGCCCAGAGGCCCTGTGCACGGGGCTATCGCAAATAGCTTTGGCTACTTCCTCTACTGAAAATTCAGTATCCAGTTTGAAGGTGGGCATGCGAACGTCTGTCTCGCTGTTAGCTGGATTGGGCGTGTGCTAAACCTTGTTTAAAGTGATCCACCCAAGAATCAGTACTGATGCTGACACTTATGAGATTGGAATCAGTTTTTAACAGTTTTTTTTTTTTTTGAGAGTGTGCCAGAACAGGCCAGTATTTCTGTTCCTGCAGGCAGTTACCAGCGTACACCAAGCATCCTCCCTAAGTACCACCTTCCTTCTACTGATGGCTGATTTGTAAGTTCTTCTACAAGAAGCAACCTCTGCCGGGACCCGGGGGATGGACTGAAGGGCACTTTGCAGGCAACTATTAGAATCCCTTCAGACCTTTTCAAACCAAGATTGAGAAGCTGGCCTGGTGGCGACAATGGGCTTCATAAGATATTTTTTAATGGTATCCCCTAAAGCAACGAAATGGTCCACACTGCATGGGGAGTCATAAGTCAATTTCAAACAGTCATGTAGAAAACTTGGGTGTTCGACACAGAGTCTACTCTGTACATTGTTCAAAATAATTGACTTCCTTGCTAGCCTGAGCCCATCGCTCCTGGGGGAAAAGTTCAAGCCCCCCATGGCGATGGCCCAAGGGCAGACCCTCGGGCAAGACAAAGTAATGAAAAGAGGGTTGTGGTCGCTAAAAATGCTTGGAATGACTGCACCATCCCCAAGGTTACCGAGAAGGTTCCTACTCACAAGAATGTAGTTGATGGTCAACAATCCTACCCCCCTGTAAACGTAGGTGTTAAAAGACAATATAGGGCAACCCATTCAAACACATTGTATAGGTCGTGTGTGGGCAAATGAGGGGATAACATCAGTCCCTTCCAGTCTCTGGAACAGGTGGGGGCAGCCACAGAAGAAGGATTAAAAATATGAAATTCTGAGCCTGAGGGACCATCCACCTCAGGGCCCAATTTAGCATTAAATTCCCTGGCAAGTACAATGTTTAGCCCGTGGTTGTGGTGGAAATGGCTAAGTTCCAGGTCACAACTAAAATCAAAAAGGGTAACAAAATTAGGATTAACCTTTGTGAAGAAGTTATCAATATAAAAATTGATAAGAACGAAACTAAGGGATTTGTGCCAATTGACGTGGAATGCTTGGATTAGCCTACTACTGATGGGAATTGGCAAAATAGTGCAATCGAGGGAGGTGTTAAACCAAATTGCAAGCCAGGCTCGGACCCTTCCTGAGCAGTAAGAAATAGCTGTGACAGAGTAGCAAACAAATCCGTCACAGAATAAATCCCTAGGGGCCCAAGTCGTCTATAAGATGACAATATCATATAGTGAGACACAGTCCACTTAGTTCTTCACTTGTATTTTGGCGGCAAGCCCAGCTATATTCCAGCTCAGCAACTTAACCTTCTTGTCAGGGCTTGGCAACAACAAGGGTGACTTCAAAGTGAGTCCGAAATCCACAGCGATATTCCAGTGAGACAAAGATGGCCTTTTGCTAACCTTAATAGGGACCTTAGCCAGAAACGGCACTTCAATCAGCATCAGGCCGCAGAGTGGGGCATTTGAGTCAATCAATACTACAATTTCCAAGCAAGGCAGAGAAACGATTAGTGGTGGGCATGGAGTAAAAATCACACAAAGTTGACTCAAAGGCAGACTTCTCCCTTGAAACTTCACCCCTCTGTTTTAGGGCTCTGTAAAAGTAACCCAATGACAGTGTGTAGTATCCTGTCCATGTTAATGTTATGCCATTTTCACCTCCTGCTCAGCCAGTGTGTTTGTGCTGTGTGCTGCATGGAATGTTGGAGTGATGATGCGCTTCGGAATGTTGGGAGCCTGTGAGGTGAAGTGACAGTTGAGAATGGGCTGAGCAGCAAGCAGGCTGCTCCTGGTGGGGCTGTTCTTCAGAACCTGTAACCTACTACAATAAAACATCTTGAACTACATCCTACCTGCGTGGACCTCGTTACTACATTATTTTGGCAAACACATTTTGGCTCAGTGGAGCTACGTGTCACCTGCACACAGTGGAGCTACGTGTCACCTGCACACCGAAGCATAATCGTAGTAGGTTGTAGCCATCAACAACAGTCTTTAGTAGACAGGATAAATCTGGGCTGCGTCACTTGCTGTGGAAGGTTGTGGAAGAGGCAGTACTTCCCATCCTAATTGACAAGCTGTATGTTGGCAGTTGAGAATGGGCTGAGCAGCAAGCAGGCTGCTCCTGGTGGGGCTGTTCTTCAGAACCTGTAACCTACTACAATAAAACATCTTGAACTACATCCTACCTGTGTGGACCTCCTTACTACATTTATTTTGGTGACGAGTTGGTGACTACCTACGTGCTACAACAGGATTTTCAGGGACCTGGTGAACAAAAGAGGACCTGAAGATGAAACAAACTAGAGAAAAGAAAGTCACAGGCAACACAAAGTACAGAAAGAGGTATCCACAGGAATGGAAAAACTGCGAACATGATACTAGCGTGTTCTACACAGAACAACAACGACGTCAGCAAGGAAGAATCAAGTCCTTCACAGAAAACCAAAGAAGACAACAAGAAACAAGTAAAGATGAAGCACTACGGCGTTCAGCCCCACCAGTGTCCTCACCATCGGACAGCCCTAGCCTAGGCGTACTGTGCTCACTTGAATTAATTCCTATGGACTTTGAATTTTACCAGCAGTGTTTCTGTCAGTAAGCCCGCCAACATACAGCTTGTCAATTAGGATGGGAAGTACTGCCTCTTCCACAACCTTCCACAGCAAGTGACCCAGCCCCGATTTATCCTGTCTACTAAAGACTGTTTGTTGATGGCTACAACCTACTACGATTATGCTTCGGTGTGCAGGTGACACGTAGCTCCACTGTGTGCAGGTGACACGTAGCTCCACTGTGTGCAGGTGACACGTAGCTCCACTGAGCCAAAATGTGTTTCGGAGAAGTTGACAAGCTGAGACATTTTATTAGATGGACAAGCGTCTGTGTTTCCTCTACATAAGGTCTTGCTCCACATGTTGCTAACAAGCTGTCTCCTGACAAATCAACAAAGTTTGTGGTGTTTATAGCTTACCTACGTTAGTGTTTGCATCGACTGTTCTGGACATTTCTGGTGAGTCAGATTTTGTCCATGTTTGTTTCCCTCATTTGGGACATGGTTTCAGTTGGACCATTAAACCGCTGCTGTGCGGTTTCATATGAATGACACTTAACGGTTTCAGCGTGCGATGACATACCTTTGTTCTCTCGTCGCGCGAAGCCTTCCTGACCAACTACGATGCTGGCCACTTTCTACAGCTGATGAAGGATGCTTGCCAATGTGTACGTGCCGGGAGCCACCCGGCAATGCGTCTCTTTCGTGCCGCCATTTTTTTTTTTCTGGAAGATCTTCTGAGCTCCTAGCAACTCTTCCAATTGAAATGGAAGCAGTCAGCACTATGGTGTTGTAAGGCGCTGATTATCGGCACAGATGACAGGCACCGTCATGTCTTTGCTGCTTTCCGGCGGAGATGAGAGTGTACTACACAACGGTGCCGAGGAGAGGCACAATTGCATCTTTGCAGCTTGCTGTGTGGTGATGGGAAGTGTACAATGCAACCGACCCAAGTGGTAGGCGACACGCCATTGGCAAACTTCTTGTCCATGTCTCCTGTGTCTTTTCGTTGCTACTTCACGCACTTCTCAACCGTCAATATTGTAAGTCATTTTGGGTTCTGTGGCGATGTGTGCACGGCTTTTGGGACTTTGTCGCAACCCCACACAGCAGCATACGATGGGCTGCAAAGCATTTGCCTTCCTGTGTCAGTCATTGCAATGACGTTCATTTGTTTTGTAGGCGAATGTCGAGTTTATGTCTTGAGCTATAAGGAACTTACATGAACGTGTGGGGAACTAGTCTCTGTCAGCTTTTGGCTATCACTTCAAAGCTTCTCTTATCTCAAACTTTTGTGTGTGTTACACAGGACTACGGTGACACGCACACCCTAAATTAACAGTCAGCAAATGAAATGTTAATGCGATTCAGTATCTATGCCTATTGTATGCTTGGCTATGATTACGCAGCTTTCATTCATGTTTTTGCTTTTTGTACATTTCACAATGGAATTGCTTTTATCCACACTTATTCACCACGGGATTGTATGGTGGGTCTCCTTGGCTCATCATTTTATGTTCATGGACTCTGGATACACACCTTCAGGGGTTCATTGTTCATTTTATATGTGTACAATTTACACTTTATTTCTTCCCTACATAGGGATGGCAATGGGTACCAGCCCCATTTGCTCACAATACACTTGCCTACATGGGCTACTTACGTTTTCCACTCTCTCTCTCAGGGCGTCGTTGCATGGGTGTTAGTCCCATTTACATTAGCTAACCTTCCCTATGCTTTGGGATAAGCTATGGGTTCAGTTCCCATTTACTGTAGTTACCCTCCCTTACGTCCCGGGGAAGATCATGGGTTTCTGTCCCATCTTCTCTTACATTGTTACCCTCACACAGGGTGTGTCTGTTTGGGGTCAGTCCCATTCACATTATCATACACCCTTACGTCTCGGGGTAGGTCATGGGTCTGTCCCATCTTGTCGTACATTGTTACCCTCACACAGGGTGTGTCTGTTTGGGGTCAGCCCCATTCACATTAGCTTACGCCCTTATGTCAGGGGTAGGTTATGGGTTTTACTCCCATCTTCTCTTACACTTTTACCCTCACACAGGGTGTGTTTTATGGGTTATAGTACCATTGCTACATTTCACAGTATGTGACCTCTACACGGGGGTTGTCCTTACACAGGCTATCATTTTACGGGTCTCAGTCCCATTTGCTGTTATTTTCTCGCAATGTTATTCTTATACTATGTTACATTGTCGATTTGAAAACGCAACGTTATTCTTATATTATTATATTGTCAATTTGAAAATGGGGGAGGATGAGTTATACTCATTGTATTTGCATCTCATCTTCTCTGTTTTCTCTCTTGTCCAGTTCTCCTCGTGATGTCACATATTCTTTTCATCCTTGGTATCTGGACTACATTGGTTGTTTGTCTTCCTTGTCCCCAGCCTTTCCCTCATTGTAGCTTCATTCTATTTCTTCCTGGTTTAGGAGGAGATCCGTTCTTCGCTTCTTTGTGTGTCTGTGTGTAAGGCTGGTGTTTAGGTCGTGTCGTGCCTTGTCTTTCCCTCCTTGCTTGCCTGCCTGGCCAGCGGGTGTGTTTGGGGGTAGTCTTTGGTGCGTCTATGTCTTTCTGCTAACTTGTTGTTTCTTTCGCCTTTTTACTGTTTTCTTCTCTGTTGTAATTCGTTGTTGGAGAGTATGGGTCATTTCCATTTGTGAATACTTACCCATTGCTTCCTCTTAGTTTTCCTCCACCTATCTCTTCGCTCGTTCCTATCGGTCCTCATCTTCTTTACTTCTTCTGTTGCTTCTGTGGATCTCTCTGTTATTCCTCTTTTGGGTTCTTATTGTTATATCACATTCAGGTATTGGATTATTGCTTCTGTTGTATAAGAAAGGGGGATATGTAGTATCCTGTCCATGTTAATGTTATGCCATTTTCACCTCCTGCTCAGCCAGTGTGTTTGTGCTGTGTGCTGCATGGAATGTTGGATTGATGATGCGCTTGCCAAAATAATGTACTAACGAGGTCCACGCAGGTAGGATGTAGTTCAAGATGTTTTATTGTAGTAGGTTACAGGTTCTGAAGAACAGCCCCACCAGGAGCAGCCTGCTTGCTGCTCAGCCCATTCTCAACTGCCAACATACAGCTTGTCAATTAGGATGGGAAGTACTGCCTCTTCCACAACCTTCCACAGCAAGTGACGCAGCCCAGATTTATCCTGTCTACTAAAGACTGTTTGTTGATAACTACAACCTACTACGATTATGCTTCGGTGTGCAGGTGACATGTAGCTCCACTGTGTGCAGGTGACACGTAGCTCCACTGAGCCAAAATGTGTTTGCCAAAATAATGTAGTAACGAGGTCCACGCAGGTAGGATGTAGTTCAAGATGTTTTATTGTAGTAGGTTACAGGTTCTGAAGAACAGCCCCACCAGGATCAGCCTGCTTGCTGCTCAGCCCATTCTCAACTGTCACTTCACCTCACAGGCTCCCAACATTCCGAAGCGCATCATCACTCCAACATTCCATGCAGCACACAGCACAAACACACTGGCTGAGCAGGAAGTGAAAATGGCATAACATTAACATCGACAGGATACTACACAGTGCCTTCACCTTACTTTGCCGTGTTAAGCCCAAGTATGAGATATGTATCAATCCACCAGCTACAAATTGAAATTCACTACAATGCAATCCCCTTCAAGTTCCTTTCACATGGGACCCACCCAAGGAACTCCGTGGGCAAACGAAATGTCAAAAAACAAATTGGGTTTGCGTTGGACATGAGAATGTAGCCACGGAGTGGACATGTTTATTAGCTGCTGGGTACTCTCTGTCATTTGTCGGTTAAGTCTGAGGACATTGGCAAGAATCACAACAAAAGGGCAAGCGGCTGGGGGTAAGTTGCACACAGGATGGTCACCCCTTGGTCAATTTAAATCTGACACAGATGGATTGGTGGCCAACAGGTGCGAAGGTTGAGGGGGCTCCAGATGAGGATCAGACATGGGTACCTCACTAGGGGTTCCAGGTGGTACTGAATAGTTAAGCATAGGGGGTCAGGAGGGAGCTCTGGGCATAACTGTAGAGAAGGTGGTCTGTGAGGCCGTTCTTACGGCAGTTGGCTTTGACACCCTCCTGCATGGTGGACCATCACCAGTCCCCATGATGTCGGACAGCTTGCTTTCAATGGCAGACATGCAAGCAAGCACAGAAGAGAAGCTGGTGGTCAGAATAGATTTGAAAGAGTCAATCAGGCTGACCAGGAGATCAATATTGTCGGACCCCAAAGACAGACAGTTGGAAGAGCAGGCGAGATCGCTGGGGTGCAAATTCTGTGAGTCAGTCTGGGTGACCCTTGGTCTGGGTTGTTTGCCTTTCTTCTTGCTCTTCTTGGGATGGGAGCTGGCCACAGTAGGTGGAATCGAAGTCGAAACTGATGGGCAGACTGGGGAGGGTTGAGTCATATGGATAGAGTCTCCATTACTGCAGCTTGATGTCACCCAGAGGGGTGCGGGTGGATCCTTGTGGGTGGGTTGTGAGGGCAGGCCGGAGCTGTCAGTAGCGAGAGATAGCCACCTCGCAGCAAGCTGGATTTCTTTATCAATACTACTCCCCACTCAATAAACCCATCCAAGGTGGAGTTTCTGGTTGTGACAGAGTTGGATACCCCCAGTTTGTGCTTGCCCATGGAGTAACTTGGAGGCCCTATGCCCTCCAGTGGCTGGAGAAAAAACCTTATGTGGCCAACTCATGCTCCCAGGAGACAGGCACAGCTAAGAAGGAGGTCCTTAAAGAAGTGAGTGTGGAACCCAAGTCTTACCTCACACCACGCGTGGGACAAGGGGGTGGGGGACAAAGCTTCTTCATACAAGCAAGATCTGGAAACTAGGCCAAGAGGGGGGGCATCGGGCCTGCTCTTGGTCCGGTCTTTGTCCGGCTACAACCCAGATGCGGCCTGCACGCATGCTGGGCTACTGGAGTGCTGGAGGTGCTTAATAGCACTGAAGGCTGACATTGGCACCTCCCTGGCGCTAAGCTTTGTGGGGCCTGAAATGCCCCAAACAGTCCCCAGCAATGGTTCAGCGTCCCCCGCTGCAATAGTGATGGAGGCACTTAATAGTGCTGCGGGCTGACATTAGGGTCTCCCTGGCACTAGGCGTTGCAGGGACTGAAGTCCACCAAACAGACCACCGGCATTCGATACCGTTGATCACAGGATTCTAATGGATCAAATTGCAGCAGCAGGCCTTAGGGAGACTGCTTTACACTGGATGAAACCCTACTTAAAGGACCTGGCTTGCAGCCATCGCTTGTATTAGCACAATTATGCCGCCCGAATACTCTTACAAGGCCGCACTTTATGATTGGGTATGCTTCCCCCAACAGTTAATATCTAAGCAGAATCAAAAAGTCTACCCATACTTCTTGTGTGTTTTAAATGCTCCACATCAAGATGGGCAAACGTTTTACTCTGGGTTGGTATTTGACATAAGAATTTATACACTTGATTAGGAAATAATATTTTGATTAACAACATTTGCCGCCCGAACACCACTAGAAGGCCGCACCATACTATAGGGTTTGGTGCTCTCGTTTGTGGCAGTTAACATTAAGCCTTAATATACCGGCAAGATAACTAAGGGACGGGGAACCAATGAGTGGAGTGACACTGGCTCTATTCCAAGATGGCTGCACTTAATAGTAATAGTTGGTACTGCGATTAGCATTTGGATCTATGACAGGTCATGTGATATGTGACGCCACAGGTCTTCACCTGTCGACAATTACAGGGGCGTAACACAGGCCCCCGCAGCCCCCGCGGTGCGGGGGGGCCCCCGAGCTGCAGGGGGCCCCTCAGCACAATACTCCGGCCCAAAAGCTCCGGATTAAATTCGGAGTGGGGGCCCCTCCGTGTACGTGGCAGGGGGGCCCCCTCAACTTTTGTTACGCCACTGGACAATTAGGATAATTTGGTATTTAAATACTCCGACGCTGCGTGCTTTTCAGAATAACACGGAACCACGGAAGAGGAGTCTAGATACTTAGCAAGGTATGTTGAAGGAAGGTCGTACTTATTGACTCCTTGCCGTCAGATTGGGGATCAAAATTTGAGTTTATTTAGAGAGACCCTCATTAATAATACATGTCAACACAGTACGTAATACGGGTTAAAGCTTTCTCATTTTAGTGGATAGCAAGGCATGTAGAAAGGGGGTCATACGCCTTGACGCTACGTGGCTAGTTGGGGATTGAAACTTGGAAGGAATTCGAGACTCCTTCATCAGTATTATTTATTAACGCAACAAGTAAGGCAAGTTGGAAGTTGCTTATTATAGTGGGTAGCATTCGGCATTAAAAGCGTCGAAATTACCTTGTGTAGCATTATGGATGGAACTATAACGTGGCCAGTTGGGGATTGAAACTTGGTTGGAATTCGTGATTCCTTTATCAGTATAAATTGTGAACGCCATAAGTAAAGCAGTTTGGAAGTTTCTTATTACAGTGGGTAGCATTCAGCATTAAAAACGTAGAAGTACCTTTGCGTATCATTGCGAATGGAACCACAACGGTCAAATGTTTTTTGATTGCTGTATGAATGTTTTGGGCACAGACCGGGTAGACTATGATGAAGGCGCTAGCGACTAGTGAATTCAATGTGGACACAAAACGGATAAGTTACACTAGACATTTAAGCTACTATGCAAATGAGTAATGCTATTATGTTAATTGGGGACTAGGTTGCATTGACTTCTACTCCCCAAATAGAATCTCTGCATTATTACTTGACATGTGTCCCCTTCGGCCTATCAGTATTTTCAATGCGGATAGAACGCTGATGAGCCTTATTGGTTATTAAAACTACGGAACAAACGTATTAATTTCGATCCTTGATATGCATGGTTCAACGTAAGAATTTCGATCCGCACTTTAGAGGGTTTTCCTTTGTCTCTACTCCCACTACACATTTGTTATAATAAGCGCATTACCCGAACTCTATTCATATGTTTTTAATTATTCTCACACTAGATGTCAGACTGTATGCCTGGAATTTCCCTTTTATCATAAGGCGACAACAGATTCATGATGAATTTATATGGCGCACTAGCCTTTTCCATTATAGAGGTGAGAGTTCAGATTATTATCTGATTTAGCATTATTATAGCTTTTCCAGACATCATTTAAGCTACTGAATAGTGCTCATGCGCGCCTGTCTGTTTTTCTAATTTTCTATTCTTCTCTTTTTTCTTTCTACTCAATTCTGATTCTGCTTTCATACTCGTTAACTCAGCTATGATCCATCTAAGATGATTTTTTTAAAAACTCGATTAACTTAAAGTTTTTGCTATTGGAAAAGCCATTACTATCACCACGACATAGGGTGGAATGTTGCTTTTACTTGGCGCTGAGAATGGATGAGATAAAAACGTTGGTCGAAATGCAATTTACCTCGTAATTAACCAGTTATTAGTTGAATTAAATTATACCATTTGCAAACTGTTGTTTTCATAAAAAAGTTTGAAAAATATGGTTCCATTAAGTGTGTCTGTATATAGCTGTCACTGTGGTGTTCATTGTGTGTCTAATCCTGTTTTCCATAAAATAAGCTTTTGTATGTAGTCATTAGTAAGTCATTCTGTTGAGGTGTAATTAGTTCATGTTATCATAGTTTGATTGTCGATTATGTGTCCTATGTGCCTTTTAATTTTAATGTAATTATTTTAGTCATATGTCATCATTTTACGAGGATGACAATGTTGAAGTATCTTGTCATCAGTCATGTTTGTTAGTCATTTTATGTCTTCTATGTTATTTGTTCCAGCCCTGACGAAGTTCCATGAATGTATCTTGGGAACGAAAAACGTTGGCTGGTTGTTCATTTATTGTGCACGAACTTTTGAATAAAGAATTTTCTTCAAGAATTACAGTGGACTGAATCTGCTTCTTGGTGCACCTCCTTGCTTTCATCAAATTCGAAATCTCTCTACAGTGGCACTAAAGGGCAACAAGTGCCGGAGGATTTGTGCACAAGTCTTAACACTAAATTACAGTAACTCAGGGCACCATTACGATGGCGGGCGGACTTTGTCCGTCCGCCACCGTAATGGAAAATGGGACCGACCGCCAGAGGTGCGGTGGTCCCATGAGGAAAATTAGGATGCGCCCACCACACTGGCGGGCGCATTCTGGCCTTTAACATTGCGGACGGTGCTGCTGGGTGCAGCTCCGTCCGCAATGTTAAAAGTGCATGGTTTGCATTACCATGCACAACGTGACAGGCACCGCGCGGTGCCTGCCACCTTGTGTATGGCAATGTAGGGGGGTACCAAAGGTACCCCCAAGTGCAGCCCCCCACCCCCCCGGGGGCCCGTAACGGGCCCCCAAAGCAATTTCCACCGGCCTTTCCATGGCGGCATCGCCGCCGTGGAAAGGCCTTTAAATTTGCACATCATAATATGGATGGCGGTGCCTGCTCGCCACCGCCACCATATTATGCCCCAGATCCGCACGGCAGGCAATCGTAATGATTGCCTGCCGGCGGAAAGGCGGCGGACGGTCTTTCCATCCGCCGCGGTACCCCCCGCTATACTAATATGGCGGGGGGTAAATCAGGTACAGATGGCGGGCATCATAATAGGCCCCTAAGAGAGGTGCAACCTGATTAGTCCGTCGCTCTGTTCAGTCTTGGTTTTTCATAACATAACATAACATCTGTTTTGATTTTCCCCATTAGTTTTAACTTTGTGTGTTTAATTCACTCTATGCAGGATTTTGAGCTGTTCCAGTCTAAAACCATAGAAGATTAATCTTTGTATGGGATCTCTGAGGTGTTGCTATATGCATTCTGGAGTCTGATCTGCCGTGAAGTTCTCTTTGTTTTGGTTTGGTGGCCAAATAAGACCACATAAAAAAAATGTAGGCTATTGATCCTGAGAAGCAGATTGATTATGAAAAGCAGCAATATGCAACAGTGGGTTATCACTCAGTGCGGAGAGTAATTTTATTTGTAGGATCAGGGGCGTCTCCTCCACCAGGGCAGAGGAGCGTTGCCTCACTGCTTTCACGCAGTGCGAGAAGCAGAAACATAAAATGGTAATAACTTCCAATTATTACCATTTTATGTTTGGTTGCGGGCGGGAGGATGGGCAGGGCTGCTCTGCAACCAGGACAGGGGAGGAGTGGTGTGCCTGCCCACTCCCGAGAGTGCAAATACTGTTTGGTCGGCCCCCTGGGGCCGCCCAAACCAGTCATGCGCACTCTGCCCTTCTCCATGTACGCTGCATTGAAGCCTGCATGGAGAAGATGGCCTCCCCATAAGCATGCAGCGTTGGGATTGGCCTAGGGGAGGGTGCCTGGCTGCCTGCTTCCTGTTCCTGTAAGTTTAATTTTTGTAATAATTATTTTTATTTTTAAATTAACCCCCCCCCCTCCCCCCCGCGCGCCATGCCGGCCATGACTGTAAGATTGAACATCGGGTGTAAATGGTGTGCATCAAATGAATTTGACATTTGGTTTGCAGAACATTGAGGTGTTAAATCACCAATGGATAAACATAATCTGAACTGGGGGGCTCCATTTTGGAGGGAAAACATGCTTAGGAGCAAAATCAATATTAGAGCAACATCAATATATATATATATTTTTTTTAAAGAGTTTTATATAGCGCAAACTCGACCCGAAGAGATCAGGTATCAGAGCGCTTAGGTGCAAATCACATTTGGATGCAGATCACTTTTAGGTTAAATATGAAATTTAGGTGCAGCTTGACTCTTGGTGTAACATAAGCAAAAGAGTAAAAAGAGTTTAGAAGCACAAACCTCATTTTTGTGCAGAATCATATTTAGGAGTAATCCTTTCAGTCAAGCTAAAAACACCATGCAAAAAAATAAGACCAAATAGCAACTTTCTTGGTCGGTTAATAATACACCCAGGATGCGTTCATTTGAAGTTGAATAACTTGAAGTTGAGACCCCGGCAGGTGGCCTGTTAAGCGGATCGGTTCAGGAATTGTAAACAAGGAAGCCTTCCATTACACGATTTAAGTACCTGGGAGTAACAAGCCCAGGAATTTTAAAATTGTCTTGGCAGGCAGGTTTTTGTTTGTGATTCCCGTCCGTTGTGTGCTCTCGGCGGGCCTTGAACACTTTCTTTTCTACTGTTTTGGCACGAAGCAAAAAGAGAACCACCTCCAAATCAAACACTAGTGTCCGTGCACATCACGTATGCCTTCGTTGAAAGCACAGGATAACGTCGACAAAGTAATCTGTGCTCTACAGGAATGAACAACCTGCGGTGACGTCAGCTCCGAAACTCTGGGGCATATTAGCAAGACCCACGTTAAAATTATCGCCGTTTTAGCGGCAGGATAAAACGGCGATAATGGGCTTGCTAATATGCGTTATGGAATTCCAATAGAAGCCCAGGTTAGATGTCCTGCACATCTAACCTGGCCTTCTATTGGAATTCCATAACGCATATTAGCAAGTCCATTATCGCCGTTTTAGCGGCAGTTTCCTGCCGCTAAAATGGCGATAATTTTAACGTGGGTCTTGCTAATATGCCCCTTAGTCTATTGGTTATGTTATCCAAGACTTATGAGTTTAAAAACGGGGAACATGCATCCTACAAAATACCAAAAGATAACTATCCTTCCCTGACGTCAAGTAAACATCATACTTATGAGATTTAGAGACCATTTTCTTCAGATGTCATGTGGTTAATATGTGTTTGTCTATTGCAGGCTGTACCAACACACCTATGTTTGTGAACATTCAGTAAGGGTTAAGTAGGTTCAGAATGATGAGGAAGCCTGTTAAATATTTCGTACGCAGTCAATTTCACTAGGGCCCTGTGTACACCATGATCCTACCTGTGAAAGTGTCCTAGTCCGTGTTAGCTCGTTTTATTCCCCTCCTCCCCTCGATAACGGAGGCCTGCAAACACCTTCATGGAGCGGGGTAACACTCGGCACTACGGGGCATATTAGCAAGACCGGCGATAATGGGCTTGCTAATATGCGTTATGGAATTCCAATAGAAGCCCAGGTTAGATGTCCTCCATTTGTGGTTGACTATCATCCATCAGCTCCCAACTACAGAAATATAATGCAAAAAACATTTCCCTTACTGTCTATTTGTGAAAAATTGCAAAAGGTTTTTCCAAAACCGCCAGTCATTGCTTACCGCAGAGCTCCAAATTTACGATCTCTTATTGTGAGAGCTGAACTCAAGCAAGTTGTAACAAATGCAGGGGTTCATTGCTGTGACTCTAAAAGGTGCATCACGTGTGAATACCTTTACAAACATCATCAGTAACTAGTTCTGTTACAAGAAGGACCTATGGAATAAGACAGCATCTTACATGTCGCTCAACATGCATTATTTATGTGATTCAGTGCCAACAACAAAGCTGTAAAAAACAATATGTAGGCCAAACAGTGAATGACCTCCGTACACGATTCAGGAACCACAAATCGGCAATAATTAATAAGAAAATTGACCAGCCTGTAGCCAATCATTTTAACCTTGTGGATCATTTACTATCAGATTTGAAGATTTTCCCCGTGGAACATGTCTCAAAGGAAGAACTACTGGACTCCAGAGAAAACTTCTGGATGTACCGTTTAAAATCACTGCATCCAGATGGACTGAACATTACTGATAATACAACCTGATTACTGCATATCTCAAGAGCTCTCAGGACTGCATTGATTCCACATTCCAAATGGAATCTTCACTCATGATGCTTTTTGAAAATTCAGCTGTGTCATCTGTGCAGCCACTGAGCAAACCATCTTGTACTACCTGAGGAAGGCGGAAGCTGAAACGTTGTAGTTGAAATATATTTTTGTTCTTTGGTGAATCTATCTGTTTGAGTCACTTCTTTCTTGGATATTTTATTTCTTTGTGACTCATTGTATCCTTTGGGATCCAGATTTTTGCCCTGGCTGGCTGTTGTTTTCTTGTGATCCTCCATCTTCAAGTATATATATATATATATATATATATATATATATATATATATATATATATATATATATATACTATGAAAAGAACTGCAAGCAATAAAAGATTTGCTCGACCATTTCAAAAAATGGTCTTGCACCAC
This sequence comes from Calotriton arnoldi, assembly GCA_963921515.1. Taxonomy (NCBI): domain Eukaryota; kingdom Metazoa; phylum Chordata; class Amphibia; order Caudata; family Salamandridae; genus Calotriton; species Calotriton arnoldi. Next base: position 221,480 of record CAWUFW010014280.1, on the reverse strand, counting down.
TCATGGATCTAATTGCACCAGTAATTAACACTCATTTATTTGGGAAAACAGATTTTAGCACTTGGAATGGCAGATAAAACATTTAGGGCCATATTATCAAGAACGGGCGATAACATTATCGCCGCTTTAACGGCAGGAAACTGCAGCTAAAGCGGCGATAAGGGGCTTGATAATATGCCCTATAGAATTCCAATAGAAGCCCAGGTTTGATGTCCTTCACACCAGAACCTGGGCTTCTATTGGAATTCTATAGGGCATATTAGCAAGCTCCTTATCGCCCGTTCTTGATAATATGGCCCCAAATGCTCACATGACTTATGATGAAATGCATCAAAAGAATGATACCAACATAATGAAGCACACATAGTATTAGGGTAATACCTATTGGAATGTATACAATTTATTTAGTAATCGTCACATTTCCATAGCGCCACAGCAGTTAACTATTCAAGATTTTGGTGCTGAGGAGAAACGCACCCGAAAAAGTAGGTGGGTGGGAGCAGCACATACAGGGTGGATTTCTGTGTCGTTTTTTCAAAGATAAGCAGGGTTTTACTTCTTTGAATTTATGCAGACGAAATGTCATTCTTTTTGGCCCTGTAATAGAATGGTACATTCTCTGCTGATTTTCCTTTTGGGTCTGGGCATCAAGGTTGTTTCTAAGGGAAGAACACGGATTTCTGAATGGATTGCTGAAGGACATTTGAAAAATGCTAATTGTCTGCCGTAGACTATTTTGTCAGTTCTTCCCTAGATTGTGTATCAATTCATTATGCATACAACAGGTGTAGTGAAGGGCCATGTGATGCTAGTCTGCAGCAATCTTTTTAGCCGAAGCCTAACTATTGTCCGGCGGGACGACGCATTCAAAGACGACTGACTGCTTATAGTATGCATAAGGCCGCTTCAGTGAATCAGGTGCACAAAAATCACAAATCTTGGCTCTAAAAGTCTTACATACTAAAACAATCTGTCCTCCCTATACATTTTGTAACTATCCAAAAGCCCTACCTCCCCCTCCCCTAAACAACCCTTCACAAACCAAACTATCCAAAATCCAATCACAACTCTCGTCATTCAACTCTCCGCATCCCAACCTCATGCCTACCCCAGCTGTTGTCCTCTTGTTCCGTTCCTGCAATTGAAATCTCAATATGCAAATGCAAACACGCTACTCCCCGCACTTGCTGTCAACCCCCATCGCCTGCACCCCAACCTCTACCCACCTTGTGCCACTGTGTGCCCCGGAACTTATCTTACCTGGACTCAGAGTCGGGGCCCGCACTAAAGACGTCTGTCCTAAAACCAGTCTCTGTTCCTTTTGAGTGGACACCGTCTTCGCTGCTGTAGCCATTAAAGGCTTCAAAACACCAACACTCCTCCTGTTTTTACTTGCACCCCATCCCCCTTTGCATTGCTAGAGGTACCGACCACCACTCACTCTCCCCTGCCTCGTCATCCACAAGCTCCCGCTCTTTGAACTGATCCTCTCCATAATCCAATTCCCATCCATCATCAGCACACACTTCCCCACAGCCAGCACTTGTGCCCGGCACCTCTCCATCACCTCCTCCACCATCACCAAGATGTACATCATAGAGGTCCTGTGAGGGGTCGAAATCCTGCAAGGCGAACACAGATCCCAATCCTTGCTTCTCCGTTGAATGGTCCACTGCCGTCCTGGAGCCAACCGTAAAGATGCGAGCTCCACCTTCGGACCGGGGTCGCCAGGCCACACTAGACCCTCCCGGATGACCAGGTGCCGCCTCCACCGCCGTCTCTGCCGCCGTCACTGCCTGAAACCTCTGGTTACCTGAATGTGTCCCTTACCTGCCTATCCCATGCCAGCATATGGGGGTTCATGACACCAAACCCACCTACCAGGGCCCCCATCCTAAAAAGCTTCTCCCCCACCCAAACCATGGAACGTACCATGGACGCAAAAAAAAAAAAACAACTCCCCTTCACCCGCCCCGTATCCCCTAACGGTTAACTCAATGCCTGGGGATGCTTGCTCAACCTGCACTAACTGCGCAGCAACCCTGCCTGACAGGTCACTAGCTACAAATCCACCATCCCCAATGGGAGACCCCACCTGCTGGCTGACCGTCATCACCGGCCCGCTGGGTTACTACCAGCAACAGAGGCTTGAATTAAAGCCTGGCTGGGGCTCAATAAAGCTCCTCCCACTCCCTCCTAACTTCCTGCAGTGCCATACCCAGAAGTAGTGTCCTCTGACAGGGCCTGCCGCTGCAGGCGGGAAAGATCCAGTGGCAGAACCTGAATAACATTAGCCCTGTCTCCTGGCTGTTAACCTCCCCTGCTGTGACCGAAAGGTGCCACCATATTCTCCAGCCGCACGAGGGCCGGCCCACTGCACTACCCACGTGGTGCGCAGGCCGGAGATACCACAGAAACCGCCTACTGACTCAAAAGCAGCCCACTGCGCTCTACACACTGCACAGGCGCCAGAGGAGGCTCCTGTGCAGCTGGAACCCCAGTGGGAGCACCAAAAGGTAAAACGGCCGGCAGAGAGCATGCAGCTCCACCACGAGCGTGTCCTCTGCCAGCACGAGTAAAGGACCCAGCTGCCCTGAAGCGAGCCCCTGTGCTTCGCTCAGGTGCCGCCCCCGACCTCCTCAAACCGGCCCCGTGAACAGTCGCAGGGTGGTACAGCAGAGCGGCCCGGGACTGCCGGCCTGCCGTACCCCCGCTGTTTCTGCAGACTCCCTCTCCTCATCTGTCTCAAAGGAGAAGCGCGGGCCAAAATGGCCGCCGCTATGCCCCCTGCAACTTGCCACTGCGGCAAGGCCTCAATTGGAAAACCCTCAAAGGCCCCGGTTACCAAAAGATCCATCCTGCCTTATCCTGCAGGACCAGGAACGGCTGGCGGATCTTCTCATTTATAAGACGCTCCTTCGCTGCACCGGGGTAGAGAGCCAAGACCAGGGACTCCATTTCCCAGGCTCCCCCGCACCGCTGACTCTGCTTTCCGCGCCCGGAGGCGCATAAATCAAGCTGAGAGCTCCCGCTGCATGGGACGCTCCTTCGCTGCACCGGGGTAGAGAGCCAGGACCAGGGACTCGATTTCCCAGGCTCCCCCGCACCACTGACACTGCTTACCGTGCCCGGAGGCGCATAAATCAAGCTGAGAGCTCCCGCTGCGCGGGATGCTCCTTCACTGCACCGGGGTAGAGAGCCAGGACCAGGGACTCCATTTCCCAGGCTCCCCTGCACCGCTGACACCGCTTTCCGTGCCGGGAGATGCATAAATCAAGCTGAGAGCTCCCGCTGTGTGACCCGTGCGCGGGCCGGGCGGGCCCGTCCTTGCCCGTCATTGCCAGGAAGAGGCATGGCCACCCCTCTTGTGCCTGGCTGCTGGTCGATACCTGCTCCTTGAGGTACTGTGTCCGTTTTGCTTCATCCTCACCTGTTGGTCCTGCGCAGAAATTGATCTGGACCTCCTTGATTGCGACCAATTCGGGACTGTCTGCTAACACTGTCTGACTGCCTGCTAACATATTTTATATAACTGACTTGAGCCTCAGACATTGGACTGCTGACTTCTACTCCGTCTCTGGCCCCTGCTGCTGCAAGCTAATCATTTTCTTGTGGCAACTTCCCCTCTCTGCCCTACAACTGGCCAAATTAGTGGGTATAAATCTACTTAGGCACATACCGTTTGTATAGCCTGGAGAATTAATCCTCTCACCCAGCTATAATCTTTGGCTATATAGCCGCTGGGCTGCGGTCTGCTAACTGTATGATCACGCAGGCTAATTTTTGAACCAAAGCACTTGTTTTATTACTATTGCTCTGCTTTAATATTCTTAGAAAAGGGGTTGGTTGGATCTATATCCGTTTTGGCCCACATGCCCGGAGGCCCGAGGGATGGGGAAGAGAAAAACTTTGGAGGGTAATGGTGGTGGCCAAGTCGGGAAAGGGAAAAAGGTCAGAAAATCGCTGAAACACCCAGGCAGCAATTGCGTTTTTGACCGCATTGACAACCTGATTAGCGAGTGCGAAGGCATTCTAGTGGATGAACCAGCTACCGCGCCGCGCACTACTTCTGGCCAATTTCCTCCCCGAATTCCCAGCTCAAGCTGCTCACCCACCATCCCAGCAATGTTCCAAAAAACATCCCTTAAAGGGACCCTCTTACACAACCAGGAAGTACTATTAGACACTGCGAAGGCTTGCTCACCCCCCATTAACCCCCACAACACTTCTAGTAACAACACCTCGCAGCCAGGATCCACTATCCGATGCGCAAACAGGTTCACTCCCTTACTGGACCTGTCTGACCACCCCAAGGAAGATACTCCCCAGCCTCCTCTTGCGTCCACTGCTGCGATCACACCAGCATTTAATCTAGAACCCCAGAATACTCACCAACTCATAAATATGCTCATGGTAGAAATAGGGACCATGAGATCAATGATCGAAGGCCTTACCATCCTAGTCAAATCACTACTGCAGAACAGCTCACCTCCCCAACAGTAAGGCATTCCTGTGTTAGGAGCTCACTTGCAGCCCCCTAATAATCACTGCACGACATACCAGGTAGCCACCCACGAAAGGGGCACCATTCTTCAAGGCCCCACTCAGCTCTCCCCTGCTATCCTGGCTCACATCCAAGCTCCATTTGAATCCACCGCTAACCCAACTAGTAATCCTCCTAATACAGTGGCCGTGCAAGATCCCTTTAATTATTCCAGATCCACCTTTTTATCTCAGGGCCAGCAACCGCTATGCCTTGGCCAACACCAGCCGACCCATCTAGCCACTTCACACTTACCAGACGCACAGAAAATTTACATGGTCAATGTTCCCAAACTCGATAAAAGGAAGGGGTACAAGGGTGAAGATTCTCTGACCAACAAAGTGATCCATTGGATCCGTTACGTTACGGGTTGTCGCTCAGTAATCCGAGATGACATTATTAGGGCTCGGAGGTGTACTTCTCATGTTCAACCACTTGATTGCATCGAACTCACCCTCAAAGGGTCAGATCTGGCTGAAAACCTCCTTGCCTTGGAATTCCGAACCTGTCCCCCTGATGCCTCTTCTATCCAGTTTAAGTGCTTTACACCCTACGACCAGAGCAGACAATCTGCCCCTCAATCACTTATCCAATTAGCTGGTGGCTCCACCCTGGAGGTCAACGACTGACTACAGAGTGGAGTTCACCGGCAACCTGGATTATGTACTGCCTCCCTTAACTGCACGGCTAGCCTTCCCAGCACTGTGGTTCGGCAGACGGTGCCCCAATTAAAGGAAGATAGTTCCCGGGGGAAGTAGGAACGAGTAGCTCCGTCATCAACACTTGTGAGGTGGTGGGTGAAGATCTTTCTATATGTCCAAATTCCCAAGTATCAACACAGGCCCCTATTAGCCACCGCACTCCTATTCCAAACGCTGCACACGACCCTGCCTCTCATCAACAGCTGAGGATAATATCATGGAACATGGCTGGGCTAAGCAGCAAAATGTTACTCCCTCATTGGAATGACCTAATTGAGGGCTTTGACATCTGTATCTTTCAGGAGATCTAGAGTTTGGTTCCCTTACATAAATCAGGCTTTGTTTGCTTTTGCTCACCTGCAACAACCATTGGGAGAGGGCGCCCATTAGGGGGATTGATCATCTGGGTGAATATTGCTCTGGGCTGTCGAGTCACCTGCCTCACAAGCTCCAGCCCTGACATCTTGGGGGTCAGCATTAGGGGGCCTAGGAGGGGAGTCAGAATCGATCTGTTTAATATCTATGCGAGGGGGACCAAAGGGGGCAGACCCTCACCTACCATTTCTGCACTGGAAGAGAGCTTAGCTATCTGCTCACCTCACTCTAGAGCAGTGGTAGCAGGAGACTTTAACTGCACCTTCGAACCACTCGATAAAGAAGATCTGCTGGGAATCGAGGATGACGACACCAAATGGGCTGTTCCCCCACTAAACCTACCCCCAGTCAAAAGATGGACGCAGACGGCGCTCCAACTTAACGCCCTTAACGTAGCGTTTGGCCTGCGGTCAGCTAATGGCAGAACACCCTCGGACAGACAGGGCGCGAATACGTATAATAGAGCTAGCCGCCCGACCCGCATTGATTATATCCTCCTCGATGTGAGGCTTTGGGGAGATCTGATTGACATGAGCGTGGGCACCACTACAGAGAGTGACCACAACCCTCTCTGTTTAAGCACGAACCCTTTGTGGGAAGCCCCCTACTATCCTGTGAGCAGCTTACCCCTGACCTCCACTAGAGAGATCGTCCCCTCGACTTGCAATAGATTTTTAAAATGGCGGAAGGTAGCCCTGCAAGAATCTAAGATTATAGGCATACGACACGACCTGGCTGTAGGTACATTTGAGCTCCAGGCTGCAGCCACTAGCGAAAGTGGGCTGGCTGATGTAGCTATGGTTCATTATCGTACCATTGACCGACTTAATGTACATTTTCTAGCTCCTAAGTTGGACCATAAGCCTAGTATACCATTAAAAGGGCCCCACTCGGGGTACACAAAAGACTGTAGGCGTGAGCGATTACTCCTAGCCGTAGCAATCAAAGACAAGAACTGCCCCCTGATTAAAGCTGCCAGGAAGCGCTACAAAGTTGCTTTGCATCAGGCAAAGATAGCATGGGATGAATCCCGCTGGCAGCAACTCAAGGAAGCAAGCACAGCGAACGTTGTCAAGTTATTCTGGACCCTTGTTACCTGGGGCAGTAAGTCAGGAGCATGCTCGCCCCCCAACCAAATTACTGGTCAGGAATGGTATGACCACTTCCGGAGGCTCTACTCAACTTCCGAGGCCATGCTCTCAGTGGAGTTAGATGATTTTTATGGGCACCACAAGGATGATGAGCTTTTTGACCTGGCCGAGATAGAGGCCGCAATAGGCAGAATAGTGCCGTCTAAAGCAGCAGGACCAGACGGCTTACCAGGTGATCTATTCCTTGCAGACACTCCGAATTGGGCACGCTATATTCTCCTTTTGGCAAATGCTATAGCCAGCATCGCCCCAGTCCCTGGGTCTTAGAAGGGTGCAGAGGTGGTCCCGATTTATAAAAAAGGAGCCAGAGACGACCCCTAAAAATATAGGCCCATCAGCCTGATTGATGCCCTGCAGAAGTTGTTCAGTAGAGTTCTTCTGCAGAGGATCCAGCTATGGGCAGATGATAATGCCATCCTTTCACAGTACCAGGCCGGCTTTAGGGCAAGGACAGGAACAATCGACCAGGTGTTTCGGTTGCTACTCATTTATTGGAAAGTAGTGGTGATTGGCAAGGGCAGTCTTTACCTAGCATTTATTGATTTAAAGACTACCTTTGATTTAGTCCCTAGGAGTAAATTGTGTCTGGCACTTAAAGATATGGGCATTCCCCCATTTATTCTTACCATGGTGGTCCGGCTACATGAAGAGAACTATGCCCAGGTTAGATGGGGGGCGCAAGGACAGTTGACAGACCGTATTCCTGTCAATAGGGGAGTTCGACAGGGTTGTGTTTTGGCTCCCAACCTATTCTCTCTCTACATGAATGGGGTAGTCAGCTTTCTGCAAGATGACCCAGCAGACGCACCAACCCTGAGGGGTGCTAAGGTACCGACCCTCTTGTTCGCATACGACACCCTGCTGGTGTCCAAGACCCCAGCAGGGTTGCAGCGACTACTCAACAGGTTCCAACTTTTTTGTGACAACCGGGGGCTGGTTATTAACACCTTAAAATCCAAATTTATGGCTTTCAACCCCCATAAGTCCTACAAAGGCAACGCCTTGCTAGGCGGGACACCCTTGGAAAGAGTTGGCACTTTTGACTATCTTGGTGTCCGACTCTCTGACAAAATGTCATGGAAGCCCCACCTAACAAAGATGCTGATGGGGCATAAGCGAGTAGCGGGAGCACTTGAGAGGGAACACCGTTCCTCACATAGCAGACCGGTAGCCCCAGCCCTCCAGGTCTATGACGCCAAAGCAGTCAGCACAGCACTGTACGGAGCAGAGCTATGAGGATTCGATAAGGCTCATGAAGTCTGCAGATCTGAGCACAAGTTTCTTAGGGACTTAGTGATGTTGCCTCAAAACATTCCCCTTACTCCCCTAATGCTTGATATGGGTAGGTGATCGATTGGCGACATAGTAGGGTTGCGCCCGCTGCTTTTTTGGGCTCGCATTAGGCGGACCCCAGAGCTCCTCCCTTACGCTGAAGCCCTTACTGAGGTTATACGGATAGACACCAGCAGTAAAATAGGTTGGATTTCCAATGTTAGGAGAATGATGTCAGCATTGGGGCTTCAAGTGCATTGGGACAAGCAGGACCCACCTAGGAAAGAAGAGCTCAAACATTTGTATTGGAAATGGGTGGAACATCAAGAAACCGGCAAACCAAATGTGGGCAGATTAACAGCAGAATTTTATCTTCATAAACAGACCAAACACCTAGAGCCCTTTTTAGATATAATTCAGGTCCCTCCGGACAGGATGCTATACATCCACTTTAGGTTCGGCACGCTTCCTGTCTGCGAGACAACTGCAAAATGGCATCCATGCAACCAAGCACCAAAGGACTGCCCATGTTGCAGGGCCCCGGTAGAAAGTGTTGCCCATGTTATGTTTGCTTGCACGGCATACAACACCCCGAGGGCAAAGTGGCTAAAACCGATTTGCCTGCAATTGGGCACACGGGACTATCGGGCCGCCCTGCGCATCCTTAGATCAGACTCCGGACCTCTCTTTGCGTGCTGTTTGGCAAAGTTCCTCAGTCATGCATGGTTTATTAGACGGAAGACCCAGACAGGAATGCCACAGCATTCAGCTGAATGATGCCGATACGCAATTGCTGCAGGGCTCAAAGGCTGGTTATTTAGGTTTTATACACATATGTTATGCACATGCACTTTACTGTTCTTAACCTCTCCGCGATGTTTCTCTCAGGAGGGCTGCAATTTCTATAGAGGTCTGCTGGGGGTCGCAACTTGAGCCTAATACAAGGGATTCTACTAAGAAGTATTGTTATGCTGCTCTCCCCCTTTTATCTTTATTTTATTTTTATCGTATCAAATGTATGTTTGTACTGATATATGTGTATCAATTAGTTTACTGTTGATCCCTGTAACTGCACTCCACACCGTGGGTGCAGCGGTGCACCAGGATGGATTTCTTGTATATACTATTTTTAGTACGATGTTGTATGAAATGTTTATCTTTTATCTCTTTTATATAAAATGCGGTTTTTATAGCTTTTATGACACGAGCTGTCGAAATAAAGCTTATACAACAACAACAACATTTAAAAACATGCCATGACCAATCAAAGACCTCCTCACACTACAAAGAGCAAAAAACCTCTGAGACTGCTCAATACAAAGTGGATTGAAAGGAACTCATGCAGCCTGTCACCAAGAACAGAATGGAGTGGGAGTGCTCTGCCTAGGAATCCAGAAATTAAGCAGATTTAGCAATGGTTCTATAATAATTGAGAGGGGTTTGTGATGAACTGTGAAACATAGAGGCTGTTGGAGTTGGAAATTAAAACTACCCTGGAAATGATTGAAGACCAAGAAAGGAAATGACAACGTAGCAATATATGCCTAGTTTGGATCCCAGAGTGAAATGACTCTAGAAAGATGGGACACTACATCAAAGCCAATATAAAGGACTCTCTCAGAGTAGCAAATATATCCTGTTAGTTTATGATTGAAGAAGCACACATACCTTAAAGTCCCAGAATTTCCACAGTTGGTCTGTCACGAATTAATTATATTTGAAAATTCAAATATTATTATAAAGATTTGTAATTAACTTGCTTTCTTATATCACTTATACCTCAGTCTTCAGTTTTTGCTTTTTCTCTAAATTGTAAAAAACATATGATACTGTTCAATAGTACTCAATTTACCAACTGAAGGCTAATTTGACCTTGACAGAATTCAAACTAGTGCCCTAAAGATCATGCCAGATGTCAGTAGTGAGTGTACAACTTGTTGAATCACATTGTCACAGTCCACGCATCAGAACTAGATGGGTCATAAAAAATAAATTAGAGTCAATAACAATAAAAACAAGTTTCTACCCTCACTTTCCTGTGGTGGTGCAAAAAGCAAGAAAATAATTCAATGTTGCTCAAGTAGCCCAAGGGAACAGAAATTTAAATAAGCAATGGTGGAATCTGCTAACTTCAACGTTACATTAGCTGGTAAAGCACCAATACAAAGCTGCCCTAGAATATATTGAAAAAGATGTGTCCCTGCATGGGAGTTAGTAAATGCAAGGAGTATGCTGAATGAATGAATGAATGAAAGATTGAATTCACTGTGTGAAAGCCCCATGAGTAATGTTGGGCTCCCACAGTGCACGTTCAATATGTTTTATGAAGTAATGCTGTTGGGAGATTTGAATTCATGGGCATCAATTATATTGACCTCTTAATCTAGTAAGGACAATAATGTTTGCAGGCGAAGTTGACAAGTCTGATAATGAAACAAATCAGAGTTCCAGTCCTAGTTTATGATATATATATATATATATATGTGTGTACTAGTTGCTGTTTATGCTCATAGGTATGTTTTTCAAGCAAAAAACTGTATTACGATTAGTTTGCAGAACCATATATAGTTTGCAGTATCGCTGTGGGTGAAAACGGTACATATACAAGCGGGAATGATATACACAAATTATTGAAGAGATTACCCTTGTAAGGCTAAAAGTAGTCACTCACTCTATCTGATTCGGAAGCAACTTGTAGAGGAGTGTATATGGAATAACTCGGCCTCCAGTACCTCTATATGCTTTTTCTAAGCTGGATAAATTGGGAAACAACAATGGTGCTCTGATGGTCCAGAAGCACTGGAGATCTCTGACCCATTCTAATGGATGGACTTGAGTGACACAGGAGGCCTGGGCTGAGTGAAGTGCCACCAGGGAGCTCTGCACTCCGCCTTTACCACCATGCCAATGACTGTGCACGTTGAACGTGATGCTCACACTCTAAATTTCATCCCGCATGCAGCTACAACCTCACATTTTCTCATGGATTTAGAATTAGATGATTCCTTTTCCTCTTCCCCTCCTGAGTGCACGGCAGGTCCAGTTTGAGGAGTCCACAAAAGATCCCTTGCACTGGGTTAACAGCGATTTGAGATGGATAGCATTTTGATGAGAAGGCTCTTTGAAGAGTTTGTATCTCAAAGCTGTACAGCACTCTGCTGCCTTCCAGTAAAGATCGCCCCCAGATTTGGTGGTCGTGTAGGAGAAATGCTTTCAACACGGGGGAAAAATGTTTTCTCAGTGGCGAAAAGAAATGAGAAATAAGAATTTACACAGCGGGCTCCAATGCTTTACTTTGCAGATTTCCACACAGGACGAATTCTGCAAATCAAAGCAAGACTGAGTCTGACCTCATTCATGGGGTCACACTCCAACTTCCAAGTCCTCTATTGGCTCTATGGCATGAATCATGACTGCTTCACCCCTTACCTTTCTTTCATCCTGTGCCCGCATCTGCATTTCATTGATACTGCCAATAAAGTAAGAAGATTCCCTATAGATCATGTCACTGGTTTTGAATATCCAGAAAAACATAACAGTAAAGCACCAGAAACATGAGCACTGCCGCTGTAAATGAATGAACATTTGCCATTTTATAATCATGCTTCCATTGTTTACATCAGTCTAAGGCAGTATTTTAAAAACGTGTGGGACGGTACTACTGAGTGACATGGGGAAGGGTCAGTGAGTGTGAAGTGGGGGTCAAAGACATGGCTAAAAAGAAGAAAACATTCGGCATTTTATAATCATGCTTCCATTGTTTACATCAGTCTAAGGCAGTATTTTAAAAACGTGTGGGACGGTACTGCTGAGTGACATGGGGAAGGGTCAGTGAGTGTGAAGTGGGGGTCAAAGACATGGCTAAAAAGAAGAAAACATTCGGCATTTTATTGGTTTTTTTCACCTTTGGGTAACGGCATATAAAAACATGCACACAGCTCAAATGTAAAATACATTTAAGTTAAACTAATCAAAGGCAAATATACTCTTTTACCTTATGAAACCTCAGTTGGCTAATGTGATCACACCAGATGTCTTCGTATGTGACCATAGAGTCACAGAATTAAATCCTGAGTGGTGCAGTGAGGAATAGTGACTAGTTTATAGTGCTCAGTGATAGAAAGCACTGTCAATGTCATTATTTTAAAACTGTATTGCCCTATATAAAACAGGCTGCTGCAAAATACTGTTTAAGATAAAACAAGTGCTTTAAAAATATGCATTTTAGTGATGCACATTAAGACTATATCTAGCGTAAATATTTTTATATGTGCCCATTAACCCCTTCCGTGCTTCCGTCGGCCAACGGCCGTCGCGAGCACTACCTCGCTAGTGCTGCGCACGTCCGTTGGCCGACGCGGCCCCGCCCACTCTTTTAAACTACTGCGGCGGAATTCGCGCCGCGGTTAAAGGGTTAAAAGGGTGCATTCCGGACACATATATTACCTCTCAAAAAGATTAAATATTTTTCACCATGAAGCTGAGTGATTCCATTAATTAAAAGCTACACTGGCTCCAAAGCAGCCTTTATATTTGGTGATTAACCATTGCACACGTTTAAATTTCTTTCAGGTAGCAGGCACCTTGGTGAGAAGGCGTGTTTCTTCTTCAGTTCTCTACTCTCTGTTTCACAGCACAAGAGCCTCCCCCACCCTCTGTGAATGGGCACTGGTCCTCAGGTATGGCAGTCTTACTATGAAAAAAAACATGGGGTGCATTTTCCTTGCTAGCATTCGGGCTCAGCTCACCATTGTTGTGCACGGAACAGGGCCAAGCAACAGGGGAAGAGGGGGGGGGAGGGGTGGGGGCCAAATGTGCTTTTTTGTTGTTGTTGCTTTTTACACAAAATGACAGAAAGCCTGTTTTGGGCATCTGGCCTAGAAGTAATGGCCCTGTTGAGTGTGCAGAGTAGACAGCCTGCTTTGCAGAGCGGTAGGTGTCATTGGTGCTGCAGTTGCAGGGCATACTTGCTGTGCCAGTGTTTTTTTGAGTCTTGGAGCAATAGCCCAAGGGAGGGGAAAAATGAAGCAGAGGAGACACAGCGATTTGGGCATCAGAGAGATGAGAGGGACGTTGAAAGATGGGAAGTCTGATGAGAGATGGGAGGGAGAGGGATGGTGTGAAATGGGAGCCCATGTTGCTTACAAATGTCAGAGGTGACAGCAAGGCAGTAGCTATCATTAGTGAAACATGCAGTGACACTTTTGCCCAGGGGCCCACTGCATTACGATTATGAATGTTGTACAATAAAAAGCGGGCATGGGGGCTCATTTTCCTTGCTAGCATTAGGGCAGATGGTGCCCTTGGGGCAAAAAAGGGGTCAGCATGCAGTAGCTCATTTTCTTTCAGAAAAAGACCAGGCTTGTTTCAAGATTGAAGTGATGGTCAGATATGATGGGGAAGGAGTGAAAGAAGAGGAGATAGCCTGCTTCTCAGGGCTACAGCCATCATTAGTGCAGCAGGTGGAGTGCATTGGGGCCCACAGCACCCCAACTATGGGCAGTAGTGTTTTTGGTCAATGCTGTGGTTTTTTATAAGTCCCACATTTAGTGTGGATTATGAGCTACAGAAAAGCACCCCTGAAATGATCTAATTTTCCCGCCCGCTGTGACCATCCCTCCCACTCCCCAAATCCTTGCCATATAAAGTTGGGGGGGGGGGATTCAATATATTTTGCTTCGGGGGTTCAGAGCTAAAAAGCTTGAAGACCTCTGCTGTACGGTATCTGGGGGTCTTTATCTCCTCTGGACATCTGCAGGGCATGTGCGCTGCCACAACAACATTTATAATGACTAATAGGAATAGCAATTTGGTTCATGGCTGTTGTAATATAGCACTGAATGAACCTGAAAGAACAACTGCGCACTTTACATTGGAAAACATTAAAACACATCCGCACTTTATATTACAATACTGATGATAGGTTTCAGCTTGGAGGTTACATATAAGCAAGATAGACAGTTAGAGAACTTGTTCAGTGGCTAGAAAGCAGGATGCAGGCATCCAGATTAAAATCTGTCCCTTTGCCCGTCGGAAACAGTCTATCGCCATGGGGCCACTACTGCTCCTCTTCTGGCTTCTCTGCCTCCGATGTAGCCTGTATCTAGATATCCATTCAGAAGTCTAGCGGAGAAGCCTCCTACCAGTGCCCTCTGTTGGGTGGTATGACCGGTGCTGCCACACCAGATCCTAAGTTGGGGGGGGATGCTGCATTTTAAAATATCTGACAGAGTTAAAGGCACCTCTTGCACAGATCTTTGTGTGCCCAGCAATTTTATGAAGTTAATAATAATGACAAGATAACTCTGGTGATTAATGTGTGTGCTGGAAAGATTTGTATTTTGTCTAATCACAGTTTTGACCCATCATAAAGTAGAACAGGCGCTCAATGTGCCTGCTATAAAACACAACGTGGAACATGATCACAGATTTATATTTTATGTGGATAGCTCAGTGAGTTACTACTTTTGTCACAGAGATCTTTTTGTTACTTGCAGTTCATAAGACACAGTCCTTCTAGTATAGCACAATGAGCTATGACCCAGCAACAAAGAGCTGTATACAAAATGCAAGGCATCAGTTTAGGACCTTACAGTTTTTTTTCTCAAATGTTTGTTATTCGTAGGTTGCTAAATAGTATTCCTTTTGGAAGTAATAAATTCTTATTAATATAGACAACTCCAACCACTGTGGTAAATTCTACATCCTGATTTAGTGATTCTCCCAACCAGACCAAGAACACATACCACATAATGCCTACCAATATAGATGATATGTGACTCAACACCTTACAGCCTTCATTGTCTTATATAACATTTCGTATACAATTATTTACACCCTTGTGTGATTTATTGTCTTTGTATGTGTGTGATGTAAAGTGCTCTGACGCCATACATTAGGATGAGTAGCCCTATAAAAGAAATTAAATAAATGTGGGAGAGATTGAGAGATGAGGTGCACTATTGGAGGGTGGTAATGGGGGAATCCTAGGATAAGGATTTCATTTGAGAGGGCGCCAACATAGACTGTTACACCAGGCACCTTCAGCACCAAAGTCAACCCTGCCTCCCACCATCCCCACAGGCTGATTCACAGGTATATCCCTCAGGAATGGAAGAAATAATTCGAAGTTTGAACGCTACATATGCTTAGAAGGAGAAAAATTATGATTTATACTGGTAGGCCGCTATTTTTGTTTCAAAACATGGCTGCAGCGCATTTGGCCATGATGTACTAAGCTTGGAGTTTACTGCAGGTCAGCAGTCTAGTTGTTGTGTGCTTTCCA
This sequence comes from Calotriton arnoldi, assembly GCA_963921515.1. NCBI lineage: Eukaryota > Metazoa > Chordata > Amphibia > Caudata > Salamandridae > Calotriton > Calotriton arnoldi. Next base: position 206,153 of record CAWUFW010014280.1, on the reverse strand, counting down.
AATGAAAAATGGAAGCCTCTAAGGGAACAAGGTGGTCAAGGACAGCTCACTTCTTGTACTGCGGAGCACTCAATCCCAGCTGTGTATACACAGCGACCTTTATTTCATATATGTGTTTTTCGAATATTTGCAGTAGTCGCCCAAAATAAGATTTTTTTTATCCTTGAGGTATTTACTTCAAACCAGTATTCATTCAGCTTCAGAATACCATCAGCCACTAGTATTGAGGATATTGAAGAAAAACATATGATAAACCCTCATTTCCTCTTAATGCGATTTACAATTTGCTTTCAAATTACTAAAGGCTGTGAAATGTATCTTTATTGCCTATTTAATGTTCAAGTAGCTTGTCATGTATGCTCAAAGTGTAAAATAAGTATACAAATATAAATGACATTTATCAGAAGAAATTACCCTTCATAGGTAAGCCTGGAATGGGAAAGAATTAGAGGCAGTGCTTAATTTAAACCAGTGATTGCCGGTGGGGCCCACTGGCACCCATTTTTGGGGACTGACATTTATTTTTCCTCATCATTCTTTTACCAAGAGCAAGATATGAAAAAGCATTCAATGGGGAAAGGAAGGAGGAAGAGAAATATGGAAAACCCATCTCAAAGGGAGGAAGCAGGAACCTGCAAGAGTGAGTTCAAGAGGCAGGGAGTGTTTGGTAGTGGATTAAAGAGTCATGAGGTGGATTCAAGACAAGGCAGCGTTAATATTCGGTGCAGCGATTTTTAATAGCGCCTAGTGTGGGCTTGTGAGCAGAGCTTTGGGCACCGGCGACCATTCCTTTACAAATTAAGCACTACTCAGAAATGAGCATCGCATGTAACGGATTTTTCCCCAGGACACCAACCTTTCAGGAGGTAAGAATCTAACGTGATTTTATCCATCACAGCTCTGAAAGCCTTTGTAAAGAAGCTTAAGAATGCCAGATTTGCTTTTTTGTCTCCCTCACCCTTCAGCTTCATGCCCTGTGTAGGCCACACTTAGCTACCCAATCAAAGGTCTTAATGTGCGAAATGGGTGCTTACAGTCTGAACAGACTGGGCAGTCCACATTGGATAAAAAAATTCACACTCGAAGCGCCTGAGATCTTTCAAAAATACTTCATTAAGATCCTGACAATATTGAATATGTTTTACCTCAGTGGTTTTTAGGTCCAAGCTTACCAGACAGCACAGCTATCTGGTTTGCTAATGACATCTTGGGGACATTCGGAAAGCTTCCCTGGGAATGCATTTCACCCATTGCTTACCATTGGCTTTGTGGTTTGGAACTCTCATTTGCTTGGTTTCTATTTGCTGGCTTTATTTGTTTTAGACTGGCCACCTTCTGTTCATCCCTCCCATAGAGCATATCCTGTTTACTGTATCCTTCCATCTGTGTTCGACTTCTGTAATTAGGTCTTTAAAGCTTGTTCTTATCTTTTCACATTTACTGTGCATTCAAAGACAGAGGTCAAATGTCAGGCTCTGTTTTCTGAGGAAGCTTGGTGTTTACCTTTCTTTCTCTAATTTTAATGTGAGAAGAATTATGTGATAATTCTGCTGGAGGAAGGCTGTAGGATGTTGGTTTTTTCTAGCACACAACAAAATTTAAATGTCTGTTAATGAACTGTGCAGGTATTTAGGAATATATCAGAATTAGGAATGCACAAATGAAGCACATTTTTGGTAATTCTGAAGTGTGGTGGAAACAAATATTTTAATATGATCAAAACAAATCAATAAACTAGGTGATGACGTTTCCACACATTATCGTTTGTTCGCTGTATACTTTTATCAGTAAAACTATATGTCAGTCCACTCTACTCTGCAACACTGCACTCTAGGGCATTGCACTCTACACCAATGCACTCTGCTCTGTACCACTCCACTCTGCGCCAGTCCACTCTACTGCACTCTTACCTACTCTACACCACTGCACTCTGGACCACTGCAATTTATGCCACTGCACTCTACGCTGCACCACTCCAGTCTACCGTGCACCACTTCAATCCACTATGAAACAATCTTCTCTACGCCACTGCACTCTACATCCTGCACTCTACGTGACTCTACTCCACTCTGTGCCACTCCCCTCTATGCCACTCTACTCAGCACCACTGAACTCTATGCCACTGCACTCTATGCTACTGCTCTCTACTCTGTACCACTCTTCTTCACGCCACTCTACTGCACTCTACTCCAATGCACTCTACGCTACTACACTATACACCGCTCTACTCTGCATCACTCCACTCTATGCCACTGCACTCTACGCCACTGTACTCTATGCCATCCACTCTAATCTACTTGGCACCAGTGCACTCTGACACTGCACCGTACACCACTCTCTACTGTACAGCACTGCACTTTACACCACTTCACTCTATCATGCTCCACTACCACTCTAACGTGCACCACTCCACACCACTTCAATCTGCACCAAACAAATCTACGCTACTGCACTCTACGTCACTGCACTCTAAACCACTCTACTCCACTCAGTTCTACTCCACGCCGCGCTGCGCACCTCTACTCTGCACCAGTCTACTCTATGCCACTGCACTCTATGCCACTCTAAACCAGTGCACTCTACACCAATGCACTCTACACCATTTTACTCAAAACGAATGCACTTTACGCCACTGCACTCTGTCAATCTACTCTACTCTACAGCACTCTACTCTACGCCATTTCACTCTATGCCATTGCACACTATGCCTCTGCCCTCTACTCTGCACCACTGGTATGTAAGAAAATAGCTATTACCTAATAGCGATTCCTTAAGATTCACAATCGCTATTAGGTAATACTACTCCATTTGTTTCTATGGGTCAAAAGGCCCATAGGTGCGAATGGTTTTCAATTAGCTAATTTGCGATTACCTAATTGGTACTCGCTAATTAGGTAATGCAATACCAAGGGTGCCCGGGGGCCTAAGGCCCTCCTGAAGCACCCCAAAAGAAATGTGCACATGTAAAGCGCACACATGCTCCAGGGGCATGTGTGTGATACATGGCACTTTGAAAAATGCATTTTTGTGTATTTTTCAAAATTTGTACACGGTTACCATCAACCTGGAGTCGATGGTAATAGCATTTCCTAAATGCACAGTTTACATTTAGAAAATGCTTGGTACATGTGCTAAGGGAATTGCAAATTGTGATTTCCTATTTGTAGTCGCAATTTTAGGTGATTGCAATTTTTGCGATTACCTGAAATTGCGACTACAAAGCCTTTCACACATCTTGAAAGGCCATTTTACATTCGCAAATGGGCAAAATTACCAATTCGCACCGTTTGTGAATGCAAAATTGTTTGATACATGTGGCCCTATGCCACTCTACACCAGTGCACTCTACGCTACTTCACTTTATACCTCTCTACTCTGCATCACTCCACTCTACGCCGCTGCACTCTATGCCAATCCACTCTATGCCACTCTAATTTACTCTGCACCACTGCTCTCTACGCCACTGGACTCAATGCCACTCTACTCTACACCACTGCACTCTGCACCACTCCACTCTACCCTGCACCACTCCATTCTACGCCTCTGCACCCTATGCCACTCTATTCCACTCTGGGCCACTCCACTTTGAGCCACTGCACTCTATGCCACTGCAATCTACTCTGGGCCATTCCACTCTGCGCCACTCTTCTCTAATCTTCACCACTCTACTCTATGCCACTGCACTCTACTCTAAACCACTGCACTCTACACCACTTTACTCAAAACCAATGCACTCTACGCCACTGCACTCTACGCCAATCTACTCTAGGACACTCTGCTCCACTCTTTGACAGTCCACTCTACGACATTACACTCCACGATACTCCACTCTATGACACTCCACTCCATTAAACTCCACTCCACTCTACGACACTCTACTCCACTCTATGCCTCTCCACAACACTCTATTCCACTCTATGTCATTCTATGACACTCTACTCCACTCTGCAGTGCTCTACGCAACTCCCTCTACTCCACTCCATGCCACTTGTCTCCACTCTATTCTACAACACCTACTTCACTCTACTCCACTCCTCTACTCCACTCTATGCCACTGCGCTCGCCAGCAGCTCCACGACACTCTATGCCACTCCACTTTACAATGCTCTTCTCCACTGTACGACCCTCTACTCCACACTATGCCATTCCCCTCTACTACACTACTACACCCTTGCCACTCCACTCTACCACAATCTACTCTGCTCTATGACACTCTACTCCACTCTACGCAACTTCTTCTATGCCAATCCAAGTTACTTTACTCTACTTCACTCTGCTTTATGCCTCTCCACTCTACGAAACTCTGCTCCACTCTACACCCTTCCACTCTGTGACACTCTACTTTTTGCACGACAATCTACACCATGCCACTGTACAACACTCTATACCACGGCACTCTACGACACTCTACACCACGCCACTCTATGACACTCTATGCCATGCCACTCCACGCCACTCTACGACACTCCACGCCACCCCACTCTCCTTTACGCCATTAGCTTTTAGCCATGCTGGACAGCAGTCATGCTGGTGTACTACATGGCTGAAACACGTTGGCAAAGCCAATAGTTCTTTCATAGGCTAGACCTACTGACTTTGCTAATGCCTGTTATGTTATATTTTTGATGTACATTCTTTTTTAGATTTTATTATTTTCATATTATTCATTTTATAAATTTTATTGTAAACTTTTATGGTTATTGCAACAGGCAGAAGGCACTCGCAAAGCAAGGACAATATTTAGAATTGATAGCAGGCTCGGTGACTCAGGAATAAAAAATAATGTCTTACAGGAAGTTGACGTGGAAGCATATTAAGGCTTGTGGTAAGTCTACAAAGTTATATGGAGTAATACAAATTACAGCCAAACACCTTAACGCAAAATTAGTCCAGGTAATATGTTCTTTTAAAACTTCATTTAGTTACATCCATTTTTTTCTGTTCAATATTGATGCACCGGGCTCTGATTGGGTAAGAGTTGCACAGCGACTGATCAGCAGATATGGAGGCAGGATGTAGAACAGCCTGGGACCTTAGAGCCCGATCAGAGATTCATTTGGGGCACCTGTGCTCAGTACAGTGCGCTTCGTGTTTCAGCCTTGGGACACATTTAATAACCAATTATCTTATGCTGCTTCATTACTCAGGTACTTTAGAAAGAAAACGTTTCTAAAGGTTCAAGGAAGAAAATACAATCTTGCTGCTTTAGAGCCCTGCCTCTGCTGCCTCCGCTGGGGCAGCTCTTCCACCGACTAGTGTCACTGCAAAGATATCCTCTGCAGAGAGAAGAATACATTCAGCCAGGTGTTCTGGCGCTTAGCTTCTGTGCCAATTGCTCTCACCTCAGGGTTGTCTTGCTGCCAGGCTGGCTTCCTTTCCATTCTGACATGCCAATTTTCTTAGGTGGGTATGCATGATCTAATTGGCTCCTGCTCCCATCAACCTGCTCTTCGTGCCTCTGCCAGGCCAGGGGTGTCATTCTGAGAACTGTTCTGTCACAATGTTTAGGAATGTTAGTTCCATGGCTTATGGGTGGTAGTGAAAATTAAAAAGGTTTGCTTTCATGTGGTCAGGGTAGATAGTGTTTATTTAGTTTTGTGGGAGCTCTTTTTACTGCATATTAAACACGCTACAAATTGGGCTTACGCTAACCTAGGTAGTGTTTACACTGCCCTCCATCCACCAGTGTCATCAATTGTCACGTGTTGACTGTTACTGTCCTTCATGTTCTAAATAAAGAATTGCGAGGCTCACACTAATAAACAGAGAATGTTCCCAACGACTTTTCTCCTATTGTACCTAACGAAGGGCATTTCAATTGTCCCAAGTTATTGATGTACAACGTATCAATTGAATTGGTCTAATAAACTGTAAGAATGTCTGTCAGCTCAATGCATTACTACCATGAGAGAAACTTTGAATGTATTCTGTAGTAAAATGTTTCTTCTCGCTCTTTCCCTATTGGTGCATCTCTTGAGAACCATGTACTCGTGTACGAATGTAAGAATGTCTTTGTCTAAAGTCCTATAAAAGGACGTGTGGATTTCTATGTGAGAGATTACACTCCCCCCCCCTTACTTTGGCAGGAGAACCTATGCCCGATTTCACTTAGAACTGTACTGAGTTCTCTGTATTTATTTCTATGCTTTGCTAAAGAATATACTTATGGCATGCTTTATGTAAACTGCCTAATAATTCTCTATAAAGCTTTGAAACGACAACCCTTGTCTGTGATTCCTACAAGAATGTTTGTCACCTTCTACTGAGCATAATCTATTGATTTAACTAAAGTGACGGCTTCAGTCGGGGAGCACCAAAGTTCATATTGGGACTCCACCGGTCCTAGTCCTAGTCATTGGTGCGCCCAATGACTTGTATTTTTGGACAAGTATGTGCGCTGACAGATCTGGTAGCAGAATTGATGGTTCCGATTGAAGCCGACCCACAATTGGTAAACTAATTAGCTGCAGAACCGAGTACTGAACTTTCATAGTCCAGACGGTTTCACCCGAGATCTAAATTCGACCCAGTCCCAACTCGATCCTGGTGCCGGAGAAGACGAGGTGACCAGAGAAGAAACGACGACGTGATTAGCAATAGAGATTGCATGCAAAATGTGGGGAGAGTAGTCGTGGAACAGTGCATGGTGGGAGCTGTAGTAGGCATATTGTGGTGGAATGTAGTGGACATGTTTTGAGGATAGCTATTACGCGGCTTTGATTGCTGAACTTGTGGGGACAATCATTATTGTGATTTTGATGATATTCTCGGACTTTTGAAAAGGACGAACGTTGGAGTTGTTACACAAATATGGTTTAGAGTTAAAGAGAGGTATCTCAAGTTAGAGCATTGAATTGTTGTGCTGTGAGGTGCTATCAGCTATAACAAGACAGACAAATAACCTTCTTGTCGAGTGTACTAACCGAGCTCGATGGAAATTCACTCCTTAGTGCACGGGGAGCGGACATACTCAGTATAGTGCCTTTCGCTGGTCGAGAGTTACACTTTGTATGAAAGTAGATAGCATTCTTATTATTGTAGAAAGGTCTGCATAGTCGAAGCAGGCAAATGGTGGAGAAGTTGTAGATCGGCTCAGAAACAGCTCAGTGGCATTTGAGCATTGCGTCACTAAGGTGTCAAGGAGGGATTGGCCGGCAGATGATGTAGCCGCCCTGTGATAAGGTCATCTTTGACAGAGATGCGCTGGTATGGGTGGACAAATCTTGAATTTATTGGTGCAGACAAAGCAAGAAATTGAAGTAAGGAGTGAGTGAGACATTGCTTGAATGGGGAATCCCATGTCAAATAAAGAGAAGGAATGAAAATAAGGAGGAAAAGTCTCCTCCTGAAGGTACTGCAGCCAGGGAAATGGCGGCAAAGAAAGGGTTACACACTTGAATGTTGCTTAGCCAATGGCATTGATATACGCCAAAAGATGGGGAACTCCTATTCCCATTGAGTGATACTTTCCATATCCCTCAAATCAAGAATTTGAGAAGCAGAATATACAATTTAAAACCACAGCCTAGGCCCCACAGTTTGAAGTCTTAAACCTTTGGGAGCAAATGCCAAGCAAAAAGAAAAGGAAGAAATTTGAATTAAAAAATCCACAGAATGAACTGTTTTATATGAGTAAAGAAGCCGCAAGAGTGGCAAGAGAGGTGCACGCAAGGAATGAAAAGGTGGTGGATGAATGGGAAATAGATGTCACTCAGCAAAAGAAGCTTCAAAAGAATGCTAGGATGGCAATGGGTGAGAAGGAGTTAAGAATGCTAAAATTGAGGGGATTAAGAACACACAAGAGGGAACTGATAGAAAACATTAGGAACTGGAGTAATACTGAGAAATTTAAGAGCTGTGGTCCAAGAAAGAGAAGGTGAAGGTGAAGCAGAAGGGAGAGGGATCAAGGGAAGACGATGAAGGAGCTGTAGGAGGAGTGGGAAAGGAATAGCACTTGCTGGAAGTGCAGGGAGGAGCTTACGTACACATTCCATGGTCGTGATCAGATCTCTTTAATATCACAAGCACCCAACAAAAGCTGAGGGAAAATCCTGACAAGTGGTATGCCCAGATGGGACAGAATATGACCATCTCTAAGGTTCTGTGGGAAGATTCGGATGTATTAATTGAGGCGGCGGTCCCAAAGGACCGGTTGGCGGAGTGCAAAAGAGCAGTTGATTGACCAACCTAAGAACCGCCTCAGGTGGCAGGGAGGAATGTCCCTTCACCCATTGGTAAAACCAAATATGAGGAGGTCATCAAGCACCTGAAGACAAAGGTTCCCCAAAAGGAGATGAATTGACTCAAGGTTTTCAGGACCTCTCAAGAGCCAAAACAGTCAGTACATGCTTACTTTGAAAGATTGATGCAGGAGTATAGGGAGCACAGCAGGATGAACGACCCCCTAGGAGACAACATGGGAGGGTTCCATGCGTCTTTTGTATATGGGTTAAGACCAGAGATTAGCAATCAAATCACACAAGGAGTTCTTTGCTAGCAGAGCAAATCTGTTGACGAGATTTTACAGTATGCAAAATATTGCAGTGACATGCTGGAAGCAAACCGAAAGGGGCTTAAGGAGAAGTACATGATAGCCCAAACACAGCTGGCACAGAATGGAGGGATTAAGGGACTTAAAATTCCATTCCAAGGACTAGAGCTAGACCCCAGTTTTGGAACGGCGATGCAGGGAGTTTCCCTGAACTATGGTGGGAATGTCCCGGTGATGAGGGGAGGTCAAGGTAATGTGGCAGGGACCTGTGTAAGTGTCCTAATGAAGGTTACCCATTGTCGTATTTTTGTAATACAGAGTGGAGCATTGAAAGTGGGAGTTCTGTTATAATCCAGACCGGATTGTGGCGAAGGTGCAAGGGTTGAATCCAGCAGGCCAGGGAAAGCTTTCCCCAGTACTTAGATCCCTTATGGCAGCTTAGAAAGTCCCTAAATCTGAACTATTGCCACAGTCCTTCAACCCAACACCTACGCAGGGAGGTAGTCCCCATCTTCAACCAATCCACAGATTACCCCAGAATCCAATGTTGCCACAAGGAAGTCCAGTCCCCATGATGCTTGAGACCTCCATCGATTTCAATCAGGGCCAATGGCGGTGACTGGTGGGGGGAGAGGAGTGCATACTTGGTGCTCCGAATCGATTTTGTGGAAATGCCTCGATGTAACCAATTGAGGGATATCCTCATCATCGTGTGTCTATTCTCACGATGGGTTGATGCATATCCTACTCGGAGATGTGACATCTTAAAAATCACCAATCTGCTGCTGCAGGAGTTTATACCACGATTTGGGATGCCAGTTTTTCTTGAATTGGATCAAGGAACTCACTTCAAGAGTGAGATAATGCAGTTGTTGTGTACAGCCTTAGGGATTTACCAGAGATTCCACTGTAGCTACAACCCTGAGGCATCAGGTATTGTTGAAAGACTGAACAGGACAATCAAAGTTAAACCGGCTAAAGCCTGTGCCTCTACATCGCTCAAATGGCTTGACGCCCTTCCGTTAGTACTAATGAGCATTCAAAGTACCCCTTATAAGGAGACTGGATTGTCACCACATGAGGTGCTGATGTGGAGAGCTATGCGAATTCCTTCTGTTCCTGCAGCTGCTTTTGTGAATATCACAGATGACCTGGTCCACAAGTACTGCAGGGGATTGTCTGATGTGGTGTGTTCTATCTCTCATCAGGTTGACGCCGCTACTCCTGCCGTCCGAGGGTCTCCAGGAGATGACCTGAACCCTGGTGATTGGATCCATGTCAAGAAATGCGTCCGCAAGTCCACTGGAGGAGCTCTGGAGATGGCCCTACCAGGTGATCCTGGTCACCAACACAGCTGTCAAATGTGTGCTGGTCTGCAGAACCGGATACACGCCTCCCATACCAAGAGAGCAAGACATGAAGAGGAAGAAGCAGAGCCAATATCCACAAATTCCTTGGATCGCTCCAGGTTTGAGGTGTCTGAGGCTTCGGAAGACCAGGCTGAGGGTCCATGGTCTCAATCAGACGAGCACCACTTAGAGCAAGAGACTGAGGACAGAGCTGTTGCCCCAGCGACCACTGTGATACCAACCACTGGATTGAGAATTGGCATCCACCGGGACAGTGGAAATTTGTGGAAGACCGAAACTAATCTGCCACAGCAAACCTCGCAAGGATTAGAGGCGGTGGTAAGACAAGGACGCTCCACCTCAGAGAGCGAGTCAGCCTCATCAGAGCCAGAGATCTCAAGTACTTCCAGGGGTTGAGGTGCAGCTGTAGACGGCTGGCCAAAAACTACAGCCACCCAAACAAGACTATTGATGCCTAAGAAGAGGCCAGAGATAATTAGGGAAGACAGTGAGTTAGACGAACAAGAGCAGGTTGATCAGATTGACATTGTGGAAGAAAGCTTGGACCTGACCAGTACCAAGTGACCCAAAAGAGAGTGAAAAACCAATCAGAAATATTCAGATCCAGATTGGACATACCTTGCCAAAATCAAGCTTGACTCTGATGACTGCTTGACTGACATTTACGAGCCTCCCTGAGATGAAAGACACTACATTGGGAGCCTATTCACACTGTCTATTGACAAACGCTGGAAGGACGGATAGAAAGTTAAGGTAACTTGACTTGGACACCATTAATGTCCACCCCTTTAATACCCGAGTTGAGTTTGATGGCCTGGATAAGGGGTTCAAGTGCCAACAGGAAAAGAGATGGGGACAATGGGCACCCCTGTCTGGTGCCCTGGTGAAGAGAGAAAGACTCGGAGAGAGAGCCATTAACAGCAATGCGTGCCGTCGGTTTGAAATAAAGAGACATAACCATGTTGGAGAAATCCTTACCTAGGTTAAAGATGTGCAGGCAGCGGTCTAAGAAAGCCCAAGAGACCCTATCAAAGGCCTTCTCGGCGTCCAATGTGATATGCGGATGATATTTTAATAGTAACGGAACACCCAGACTCGTCGATTGCAGCCCTGATGGATACCATAACATCTTACTCTATCCATTCGGGGTATAAACTCAACAGAGACAAATCAGAAATTAAACCTCTGAATGTGTTTTGTACCGGAGACGTTTTAGGCGACTCTGGTTTAGTGTGGCAATCAGGCTATATCAAATATTTGGGGATTGTATTTGGTAATAACATTATGGATACTCTGCACCAAAACGAGAAGGTGCTATTAGAGAAAATTAAAACGCTTTTGGATTCCTGGTCCCCGAAATTCACTACGTGGTGGGGGAGGATTGAGACTATAAAAATGATGGTCACCCCTTTAGTTAATTATCTTATCAGTATGCTTCTGCTTTTATTGACAGATGCCTTTCACCACAAATTGGATATCCTCTTAACTTCTTTCCTCTGGCGGGGGAAAAAAGCACGGATTAGCATTAAAAAACTGAGGCTCGACAAAGTGTTGGGTGGCATGAATCTAGCAGATTTCCGACTTTACCAATATGCTTTTTTGGCAAAACAGGGCTCATTTTGGATTTCCCCCCCTGGTGAATACACACCTGTCTGGCTGGAGGTAGAGAGGGCTATCCTTAACAACTTAAACCATTATTCAGTTCTTACAGCCAATCGCTTCTGCCCCACTCATTCCAGGTCTATTTTTAAGAATACTAAAATAGCTCTCTTGAAAATTGATAAGAAGATGGAGGTCAGCGTTAAGGGATCCAAAATGGAATCGTTATGGTTTAATAACAAAATACTCTACAAAGGTAAAAGTCTTCATTTTGACTCCTGGTGCAAAAATGGCGTGTTCTTTCCTCAGCAGTTGGAAAACGCCTCGTACCCAGACACGTTCTCTGACCTTCAAACTAGATATAATTTAGCTGATATTGAATTCTATAATTTCCTGAAAGTGAGGGCTGCCAATTCGAAATCCAAACTATCCTCCATACAGCCATCATTACCTCTATTTGTAACAAAGATCAACAAACTTGGCCACCAAGTCTCCCAGATTTACAAACTTCTGCGTCCTAAATCCTCAAATCTCAATGTTAAGATTGTCAATTTTTGGAATATGCAGTCTCCTGTTCCGTTAACAGAACCTTTATGGTCCTCGCTATGGAGTTCAGCTTCTGTAACAAGATATCCCCAGTACTCTCCCAAACTAAATATTGGTTATTTCATAAGGCCTTTTGGACGCCTGCTAGGCTATTCACCTTGGGGATCCGGGAGGATGCTTTATGTTGGAACTGTAAACAAGAAGTGGGTGACCTTGCTCATCTTATCCTGCACTGTTCGGTAGTGAAACCTTTCTGGGATAAGGTTTATGTATTTTTGTATAAATTGTTTAACTGTAAGCTGTCTAGGGATTTGCCCACCTTAGTTACTGCTTTCTTGATGGTGGACCTGAAGTCGGATGGCGATAAGGCTCTCCTCGACCTTTTGTTAATCTCCGCAGTGAAAATGGTTCTCACCAACTGGAAGGATACCAGTAAGTCTTCTTATGAAGGTTGGATAAATTGGGTTACCCATCTTAGGGGAGCAGACAACATTGCCTTACAGAACTCGCCTTGGAAAACTTCAACTAGAAGGATGTGGATTACTCTGGACAATTATTTTGACTCTCATAAACCCCCGTGAGGTCAACTATAACACTATCATATATATAAGCGCTTCCTTCTGTATAAGTGTATTGTATTGTGTGTCATCAACTAACATAGGAGATATATGTTACTGATGGGGTACTCTTGTACCACGAAATCCATTGAAACCTGCTGAGTATGAGGGCTCTGGCTTCTTTTTCCTCTTATCTTCTGATATTCAATCTTTTTCTTCCTTCATCTTTCTCTTTTCTTCCCTTTTTTCTTATTCATGTGTATTGGAGGTTAGTTCTTCTGGACCATTATTGCGTCATACATATCATTGTTTGCCTCTACATTGTTATTCTTTTATGGTATGTACATGATGCTCTAACCTCTATATGTTATTCACTATTGTGGATGTTTTTCTTCTCCTTTACGAAAATCAATAAAAACATTTTGAAATCAAAAGAAAGTTAAGGTAACGGTCAGAGGACGATAGCTCCTTTAAGACTCCAGTTGACGCAAAATAAAAATCCTGGTAGCTTTCGAGATAGGGTAGAAACAATAGGATAATACCTAGCGGACTAACTGCTCTACTTAAGATTTCCTTGATCTGATTTAGGTTAACATGGCACATCAATGCTGCAAAAGTTTGCTTGTAAGCTTTCCAGTTGCTATTTCTGTTTCTTCGCTTGGGTGGCTGTTGGATGTTTATTTGTTGGGTGGAGATATCTCTCATATATCAATCAACTCTACTCTTGAACCTGTAGTTAGAGCTTCCCCACCTAAAAGTTAGGTGTCTCACATTCCCCAACATGAGTGTGTATTGTTACAATGTATATTATCAGATGTTAGCTGAATACGTGAAAGTTATGGAGGTGGAGGATTGTTTCGTTTATTCTTATCTTCCAGCTTTCGCAGCTGAGGGAACAGCATGCTTTCACTTACCTCCGTTCTACTCTTTCTCTTGCTCAGTTTTCCTAAATCTTTTCTATCATCAATATTCTATCAAACTGTTTTATTTAGATTTTGATGATCCATTATAAGGTGTAACATTGAGCTAGAATGTTTATTTGTGCTTGATGTTTTGTTTCCCCCATATTTTCCAAACCTAAAATAATGGTTTAGGGGGGCCTTCTTGTTAGGAGAATGTCCAGCCCTGAACAACGGATCACTTGGAAATTTAGGAAAAAATAAAAATGGGGCTCCTTCTCTGCAAGGCCTCTCATAGTATTGGGTACTTAAACATGTGTTTAGAGTTGAATATGTTCACAATGTTCACTCTGGTTAAAGTTCATAGTACTATTGTGTCTTGGCAGAGTCACAGGTATTTGTGTGTCAATAGTAGCAACATTAAAATATTCACCACCAATTTCTTTAAATTCCATTATGGACTGATAATGTTAGTTAGTAAATGTGAGAGAGCAAGGGTCTTGGAAAAGATAGGAAAGTGAGCTTGATTTGGAAATGAACAGTCTTTTCTACTCTTGGTTCACTGCTCCCAAGGGAATGCAGTCATCTGAATGAAAAACTATTGGGTTTGAGCCATTAGATCCAGCTATCTTATTTTACTGCTGCGGTCTACCATGTCTGCAGTCGTGGGGTGCAAGAATTATTACTGATGGACAGAGCTACAGCCTCTTCTAGTAAGGTTCATGAAACAGCAATGGTCTTTTCATTACCAAGTGGAATGATGAGTTTGGAGATGTGAATCCACCACATGATTGCCTCATGAGATGGGCTTATCCCATTGCAGATTGCTCACAAAATATTCAACCAAAACAGAAACCTTGTTAGTGGCAGGTGGAGATTAGGCAAAACAGAAGCATGCTATATAAGGCACAAGATAAAGTACTAAAACGTTGATCTAAGAAAAATGAGGATGCTGGCTCTCATGAACACAGAGATTGATGAAGAACAAGGAGCTAGTAAGATTTCCCCCCTTGGGCTTGGACTATGGATTAAATGGGCTATTCTCTGCACAATGGCTTCACAGACTAAGATAACCTTAGACATGAAGAATGTGAAAGATTACTAGACACTGGAGACTATACCAAAGGATTACATTAGAGACTAACTTTGTGCATGAACATAAATTATCTACCAACAAGGGCCCTGAGGAATAAATAGAGATGATGAATAGGCAGATTTGCAGTATAAATCTGGATTTGATGAGAAATATGGAAATAAGATACATGGAAGACCTGGAATCATAACTTAGGCCCTGATTAAGATCTTGGCGGATGGGTTACTCTGTCATAACAGTGACGGATATCCCGTCCGCCGAAATAGAAATCCTATTATATCCTGTGGGATTTATATTTCGATGGAAGGGATATCCGTCACCATTCTGATGGAGTAACCCATCCGCCAATATCTAAATCAGGCCCTTAGTCTAGTTGAATAATCACCTACCTACTTATTGTTACAAAGTATTTGATTTAATGTACTGTTTTTACTGCTATCCACTGGAGAGGGAGTACGACTTCCCAAGTATCCTTAGAAGCACAATGAGCCCTCATAGGAATACTAATTCTCACAAGGAGCAATTTGATCTTTTCAAGGCCTGATGACAATTTACAACAAACTAGGCTAACTCTTCCAAAAGATGAGTCTCCTTTCTATTAATTGAAGAGATCCCAAGGTATCTCTGGTGTCTCTAAAAACCCCTGTCAATCTTTGCCTTACAGGTCTGTGTGCGACCTCTCAACAGTGAGCACAGCTCCACACTTCTGTCTAACAAAATTCCTTGATTGAAAGAGCCCTATCTACAGTCAGAGATCGATATTGACTTCTATGATGTATTAACCTCCCAATATCCTACCCCCTGCCCCAAGTGCACAATACAATCTCTGAAAATATGAGGCACATGAAGCACCCTCTTAACAACAACACTAGATGTAATCCCAACACCCTTATTAAAATCCATTGGATGAAACATATTAAACACGTATCCCAGTCCTCTTACAATTTCCTTCATCATAATTACAAATCTGCTGTACAAACAGGATTGAGATTGCAGACCTTAATATCAAAATAATTGAGGCTTCCTATTTTTTAAAAGAAATATAACTCAATGATTCCTCTCAACTAGTTGTAGGCCTTCTCCCTCCCTCCGAAATTCTCCATATCCTCATTGATCATATAAGGAAAAATGGGGAAGGGGTAACAATCACGGCAAACTCTTTACAATGCAAAATGCCTCTCAGCATAACTGAGTACAGTGGATGCGACTTCAAACTAATTTCACCCGATTTGTCACACCTAAATAAACAACCAAGTCTTTGATGAACAGGCTTCTGAACTCATTCTCCTACTGCAGCTATGTCAAGGGTGCAAACTATTACTTGCTTCAGGGTTGATAATTAATGCCTGTTTAAATATAACTCCATGCACTTTCAAAACCCCATTACGCTGAGCTTATATGGGCCACCTTATGAGCGTCTGGTGCTAGTGTCAATACGGTATTGTCGTCGAGGCCAAATGGCTGGAGGGGGAATAGGGGCAAGGGGCGAGGATTGCTGCACTTTCCATTCGGATGAGTGGGTTCAAGGGAAGCCTTGACAGAGGGATCGCTTGGTTCTTTCACATGTTAAGGAGCTCAATATGGGCTCATGTGTATCACATGACCACTTTGCAGATGTGTGTATTTGCCTAGGCTATAGACTTTTCGGTGTGTAGTCCTTCTGGGGTGGTTTGTCATTATTCTTAGTCCCTCGGAGAAGGAAGAGGCTAGGTTGTCCCATTCCATAGCAATTGGACATTTCCCTAAGACTCTTTGCAAGGTCGTACTCTCACTGCCTACAAAAATGCTTCCATGGAATGCAACCATTGCACAAAGTCTGTAAAGTCCAGCTCAAAAGTCTGATATATCTTGTAGGAGAGTAGGATCTGCTTCACATGGGTACCCCCACTTTTTGCTGATGCTTCACTGTTTTTCGACCTTAGTCTGGCCGGGGCCCTGCTAATCAGAACCCCAGCCTAGCTGCTTCCTCTCTAAAATGGTTTCCATGTGCCTTAGGCACATCACTGATTGGAATCTGGAGTGCCCTTATAAGTCCCTAGTATATGGTATACTATGTACCCAGGGCATAGGTACCTCAGAGGCCTACCAGGGGCTGCAGCATGTATTGTGCCACCCCTGGAAGGCCATCCAAACTGACACCACAGGTCTGCTACTGCAGCCTGGGTAAGGTGGTGCATGCACTCCTTACTGTGATATAGGTTACCTATATCACTATATACATACACACATATAAACCTATAAGTCACTCCTATGGCAGGCCTTATCAATCCTGAAGGCAGAGTGCGTGGTTCCTATGTGAGAGGGTGCCCTGCATGAGCAGGGCCCCTCTGCAGCGTTCGGAGACCCTTCTCTGATGCTGTTTGTAGTGCAGCCTGACCATATACTCTTAAGCGCATTATAACCTCGCGTTAAATGCTAACTTTGGAATGGCTGCACCGAAACATGTCGTGTTTGGTGTCAAACATCTTGGAATACTACCCCCCGCCAATTCTGGCGGCGGGGTAGCATTCCACCCTTCTAGAGGGAGAGACATGTTAACCCTGGCCTGGCCGGTAACTTCTTTCTAAAGCCCTGGCATCACAAAATGGATGCTGCTGCCACAGACACAAGTCTGGCCTCCTGCTGCTGGACGAAACTCCGGCAGGGAGGCCTGGACAATAGGTTTCCTGTCCCAGGGAGGTGTGACCACCTCCCAGACAGGATAGTGTGTATTGGGGCTGGGCGGGAGCACTTTCGGGTGCTTTGAAGTCCTGCACTGGGGGCACACTTGGTGTCCCTGTGCATACCCCAGTTCAAACCGGATCAGGGGCTTGCAGCCCCTGCTTTGGCGCGAACTGGACAAAGGGAAAGGGTGTAGCCACCCCTCTGCCCTGACCCACCCATAGGTGGGGCCACAGAGAAGTCCAACCCCTAAACTTAGTATAAGTATAGGAACCCAGTCCTTAGGACTTTAGATTATCCCTGGACGAAACTCTGACACTGAATCCTGGACCTTCAACGCTCTACTACAAGATTAGAGGACAGAAGAATCTCCCTTGGGGTCAAGGAGTGACTCCCCTGCTTGGCAGGCACCAAAGAAGCAATTGTCCGGTCTGCATCGCCTAAGCTCCCGTCAGACGCCGAAGTCTTTGCATCACCAGAGGTGAATTTCCAGACTTCCCCAAGGCTACCCTGAGTCCCCAGCAAAGCTGAGGCCCGTAGCTATCGTGGGTAACATGGAACCGTGACCCCTGGACACCGCACGCATTTGCTAGTGCATCCTCTTCTGGGTCTCCCACAAAGTCGTGCTTTGGGTTCTGAGTAGCCCTAGCCTCCAGCACCAACTGCACCGAAGATCACTGGCCTCCACTCCACGAGTGTCCTGTGAGCCAGCTCCACGTGCACCGTCTTGAGGCTCCTTCGCGGTCGCTAGCCCGTTGGCTAGTAGCCCTTCACGAAGGCCAATCCTTTTCTTCTTGGGCTCCCTGGTTGCTCCAGGCTTGCCCTCACTTACCCTTGCTGGGTGAGTTCCTCAGACCTTGCTGGTCTGCATCATCGTCAATCTTCATCTACATCGAGACTTGCCGTTGCCAAGGCTTGTTGGGTCCAATCCGGTCGCCGACACCTCAGCACTCGACAAACATCGTGTACCAGCCCGAATCCTGCTCCTGGTCGCCGACAACGCCTCCTGGACCTCGTGGCTGAAGAGTCAAGACGACCGTCAACCTACCTGAAGCACTCGACATCGGTGGGCCTCTGCTCATCGCCTTCCTGGTCACTGGCTAGTGACCCAGACTCTGTCCCCTCTGCTTTCAGGTTCTTCAGATCTCCGATCCACTCTTGGATCCACCCGGACACTTTCCACTTGGTCGCCAGCAGCACTTTGCAGCAGATCGCCATTCAAATCGACGACGAAACCCGACCCCGAAAGGCACCTATGCACCCGGCTTCCCTGGGTGAGGTAACAAGAGTACTCCGGTGCTCCCGTGGGTAGAGACTCTAGGACGACCTAGTTCTCAAAGGGTTTGCTCCAAGTCCTCCTTTAAGTGTCCCTTTTCTTTAATTTCCAAACCGCGACTTTCTCCATAGAAGTTAACGGCGTTTCGCGGCTGTGTAATTACACTGCACGCGTCCCCCGTGGGTCCCCTGTGTCACTACCTTGGGTGGTTCCTTGTGGTCCAAGCACTTCTAGAGGCTCTAGGCCTAGTGTCTAGCTCAGTCGTGGTTCTTATACCACTTTATTGGTATATGGTTTGGTACGCCCCTAGGGCCCAAACGTGTATTTGTGCTATTACTGTGTTTAAATAACTTATAACTTATGTACTTCGAACTCTAGCCTCATAAAGAGACTAGAGGGGTGTGTTTAGTAATAAATACATATATTTTGAATATATACCTGGTGTGGTGCTCTTTCATTTGGTCACTCAAGAGATTATAGACTGGTAAAACAAGCTGCTTTACATTCCTTCAAGACTTAGCCTGAAGGCTGCTCTCCATAGCTACCACTAGGATAGCTTTCAATAAGGTTGTCTTTAACCTATCTCCAATAAGGGGTTGTTTGGACTGGTGCAAGGTGCCCACTATAATTAGTGGACAGCATATGCCAGGCCAACTTCTCACATTGGTGTGCAGCGTGTGGGATTCCAGCTTGCTATTGTTTTACCAGATAATCTCAATTGAATTGATCAACTGAAAACCACTAAAGGTACCTAAGGTACATATAAATTAAGCTTAGTATACAGTAAGTTCTACTGAACGTAGAGTTGTGTGTTAAGGGATAGCACACCCTTTCTACAACTCAAGAGAGTTTAGTAGGCCACACTAGAGTAGGTAGTGCATGCACCACACCTCACTAGTGATGTCTTCAAAGCCAGGACCCAGTGAGTCCTTGCCAGAAGCCCCTGGGCTTCTTCCCTCCAAGTATGATACACTCCCATTCTTGGAATTGAGAGCATTATGCAATTTGAGGAAACTGAAGACAGGCCAAAGCCCCACCACCCAACATCTGAGAGAGATGTTAGAGGCTTATGATCTCAGCAGGCCCTTAGGGACTGAAGGGGTAGGAGCAGAGGGTGGGGCAGAAGATGAGGATGGGGCCAGTGGTAGCAACACCCCCAGCCCCCCCTCTGGAACTGACCAGGAGGGTGACAATGACCCTGACCGGGAAAACCCAATTCCTCCTGTTGATGAGGAGGAGGCTCAGAATGACCTCCACTTTGTCCCCCCAGGAAGGATTGTGAGTGTGCCCAGAAGGTCTAGATCTCCTTCTCAGGAGTCTAACCACTCTGGCACCTCAATAGGGACCTCTGTCTCCTCTCATAGGAGGGAATCCTCTCATGAGAGGAGAAAGAGGCTGATTCAGTATGAGGAAGCTCAGCTTGAACTCAGAAAACAGCAATTGGCTATAGACAGGGAGTCCCTAGATCTCTATAAAGAGAGAAAAAAGTTGGGACTAGAGTCCCATGGTGGCAGCAATGTCCCTAAAGATAGGGAAAGGTCTTATGACCAAAGAAACCTGAGCAAGATTGTCCCTCCCTACCAGAGTGGGGATGACATCCACAAATGGATAACTGCTCTAGTACAGAAGGTCCCTCAGGTCCCTCAGGAGCAGTGGGCAGCAATCTTATGGCTCTCCTTTGCAGACAAAGGTAGAGACAAGCTCCTCACTGTAAGAGAAGAGGATGCTGATAATTACAAGGTCTTGAAGAGTGCTCTTATTGATGGGTTTGGCCTAACAACTGAACAATACAGGTTGAAGTTCAGAGATGCCCAAAAAGCACAGACTCAAGACTGGGTAGACTATGTGGATTGTTCTGCTAAGGCTCTGGAAGGCTGGTTGATGGGCAGTAAGGTGTGTGACTTCACAGGATTGTACAATCTGATAATGAGGGAGCAGATTCTTAATAACTGTCAAAATCAGCTGTTGCATCAGTACCTGGTGGACTCTGATCTGACCTCTCCCCAAGAATTGGGAAAGAAGGCAGACAAATGGGTCAGAACCAGGGTGAGGCAGAAGGTACAGAACCAAGGTGGTGACCCTAAGAAGCAAGATTCTAAGAACTCTGATAAGGGTGGGGAGAAGGGTAAAGATCAAAAGTCTTCACAAGGCCCCCAAAAATCTTCTTCAGGTGGGGATTCACAGTCTACCAAAGGGAAAGGCCAAAGAAAACCATGGTGCAAGGTCTGTAAGCAAAAGACCCACTGGACCAGTGATTGCACCAAGTCCAAAGACTCAAGTCCAGCCCCCACCAATGCCCCTAAGGCACCTGTTCCCCCTAGTACAGTTACAGTTGGTGGTGGGAGTACTACAGCCAAGGGTTTAGTAGGGTTGACCCTGGGTACTGAGATGGGCTCTGACCTAGTCAGAGAACTCACTCAGGCTGTGTTAGTCTGTGATGGAGGCATGGATGTGACCTCCTCTGTGAGTCCCAGTAATCTGGGCAAGTACAGACAACAGCCTTTAATCAATGGACGAGAGGCTTTGGCATTTAGGGACACAGGGGCAAGTGTCACCATGGTGACACAAGACCTTGTGAATCCTGGGCAAGTTATACTTGGTGAGATGTACCAAGTGACCAATGCTAGCAATGTCAGAACAGACCATATTCTGGCAGTTGTTAACTTCTCCTGGGGAGGGGTAACTGGCCTTAAGAAGGTTGTGGTAAGTGCAGACCTACCAGTCGAATGCTTGCTTGGCAATGACTTAGAAACTTCAGCTTGGGCAGAAGTGGAGCTCAGGACCCATGCAGAAATGCTGGGGATCCCTGCAGATGTGTTTGCTGTGACCAGGTCACAAGCCAAAATGTCTAGCACTGAACAGGCCTTGGATTCTGGAATAATGGACCAAGTGCCTTCCAAGAGGAGGAGTAGTAGGGTAAAGGCAGTGCCTTCCCCCTTGGCTCAGAAGGAAGATCAGTCCCTTGAGGGGGATGATCTCAGTCCTGAGGAAGGAACTGTCCCAGAGGAGCTTGAACCTGACCAGGTTGAGTTCTTGGGGACAGGGGGACCTTCCAGGGCAGATCTGAGCCAGGAGCAGCAGAGCTGCCCCTCTCTTGAACCCCTCAGACAGCAAGCTGCTGCTGAGGCTGCTGGGAAAGCTAGTGGTCCCCATACTGTGTATTGGGATGATGGACTCTTGTACTCAGAGTGTAGAGACCCCAAGCCTGGTGCTACCAGGAGGTTGGTTATACCTCTGAAGTTCAGGGGCTTCCTATTGACCCTAGCCCATGATATTCCCTTAGCAGGTCACCTGGGCCAGAACAAGACTTGGGACAGAATTGTCCCTCACTTTCACTGGCCCCACATGTCTGAAGACACCAAGGAGTTTTGTCGCTCCTGTGTAACCTGCCAGGCCAGTGGCAAGGCAGGTGGCACTACAAAGGCCCCCTGATACCACTACCTGTGGTGGGGGTTCCCTTTGAAAGGGTGGGGATTGACATTGTTGGTCCCATGGATCCCCAAACAGCATCTGGGCACAGGTTTATCCTGGTGGTAGTGGATCATGCCACCAGGTACCCAGAGGCTATTCCCCTTAGGACCACTACAGCACCTGTGGTGGCAAGGGCCCTCCTGGGAATTTTCTCAAGAGTGGGCTTTCCTAAGGAGGTGGTATCAGACAGAGGTGCTAACTTTATGTCTGGATACTTAAAAGCAATGTGGAAGGAGTGTGGAGTGACTTACAAGTTCACCACACCCTATCACCCACAATGCAATGGTTTAGTTGAGAAATTCAACAAAACCTTGAAGGGCATGATTAAAGGGCTCCCAGAAAAGCTTAGGCGAAGATGGGACATACTCTTGCCCTGCCTTTTATTTGCATATAGGGAGGTGCCTCAGAAGGGGGTTAGTTACAGCCCTTTTGAACTTTTGTTTGGCCACCCTGTCAGGGGTCCACTGTGCTTGGTGAAGGAAGGATGGGAGTTACCTCTCAAGCCCCCAAAGCAAGACATAGTGGACTATGTACTTGGTCTCCGCTCCCGGATGGCTGAGTATATGAAAAAGGCAACTAAAAACCTTGAGGCTAGCCAGGAACTTCAAAAGGCCTGGCATGACCAAAAGGCTGTACTGACTTTTTATCAGTCAGGACAGAAGGTGTGGGTGTTGGAGCCAGTGGCCCCAGCAGCTCTCCAAGACAAATGGAGTGGACCCCACACTATTGTTGAGCAGAAGGGTGAGGTTACCTACTTAGTAGACCTAGGAACACCCAGGAGTCCCCACAGGGTTCTCCATGTCAACAGGTTAAAACCATATGTGGACAGGGCAGACATGGGCTTGCTCATGGCTACTGATGAAGGGCAGGAGGAAGAGAGTGACCCACTCCCTGACCTGCTCTCACAGAACCCTGACGATGGGTCAGTAGATGGTGTAGCCTTGGCAGGCAGCCTCACTACCCAGCAACAAACTGATTGTAGACAGGTGCTCAATCAGTTTAGACACATGTTTTCACTGACACCCAGTCAGACCACCTGGTGCACTCATGAAGTGGACACTGGGGACAGTCTGCCTATTAAAAATAAGATTTATAGGCAACCTGACCATGTCAGGGACTGTATCAGTACTGAAGTCCAGAAAATGTTGGATTTGGGAGTTATTGAACCCTCAGATAGCCCTTGGGCTAGTCCAGTGGTCCTTGTGCCAAAACCTCACACCAGTGGTGGAAAAAGAGAGATGAGGTTTTGTGTGGACTACAGGGGTCTCAATGCAGTCACTAGGACTGATGCCCATCCAATACCAAGGGCAGATGAGCTAATAGACACTTTGGCCTCAGCCAAGTATCTAAGCACATTTGACTTGACAGCTGGCTACTGGCAGATCAGACTAGCTGATGCTGCAAAGCCAAAAACAGCATTCTCAACCCCTAGTGGGCATTATCAATTTGTGGTGATGCCCTTTGGTCTGAAGAATGCACCTGCCACTTTTCAGAGGTTGGTGAATACAGTCCTCACAGGTCTGGAAGCCTATAGTGCAGCATATCTAGATGATATTGCTGTCTTTAGCTCCACCTGGGAGGATCACCTGGTCCACCTCAGGAATGTTTTACAGGCCCTGCAAAAGGCAGGCCTGACTATCAAGGCCACCAAGTGCCAGATAGGGCAGAGTCAGGTTGTGTACCTGGGCCACCTTGTGGGTGGAGGCCAGGTTCAACCCTTGCAGAGCAAGATCCAGACCATCATGGACTGGACTGCTCCAACTACCCAGACTCAGGTGACAGCCTTCTTAGGCCTGACTGGGTACTATAGGAGATTTGTCAAGGGGTATGGATCAATAGTGACACCCCTGAATGACTTAACTTCCAAGAAAATGCCCAAAAAGGTTCAGTGGACAGTTAGCTGTCAAAAGGCATTTGATGACCTGAAGCAGGCCATGTGCACTGCTCCCATTCTACAGAGTCCTGATTACTCCAAGAAGTTCATTGTTCAAACTGATGCATCTGAATTGGGGGTAGGGGCTGTACTGTCACAATTGAATGAAGAAGGTCAGGATCAGCCAGTAGCTTTCATTAGCAGAAGGCTGACCCCTAGAGAGAAATGTTGGTCAGCCATTGAGAGGGAGGCCTTTGCTGTGGTCTGGGCTCTGAAGAAGTTGAGGCCATACTTGTTTGGTACTCACTTCCTTGTTCAAACAGACCATAAGCCCCTCTTATGGCTAAAACAAATGAAGGGTGAAAACCCCAAACTGCTTAGGTGGTCCATTTCCCTACAGGGGATGGACTTCACAGTGGAACATAGACCTGGGAGTAACCATGCCAATGCAGATGGACTCTCTAGGTACTTCCACTTAGAACATGAAGACTTAACTGGGCAAGGTTAGTTTAATGTCCCTACGTTTGGGGGGTTGTGTAGGAGAGTAGGATCTGCTTCACATGGGTACCCCCACTTTTTGCTGATGCTTCACTGTTTTTCGACCTTAGTCTGGCCGGGGCCCTGCTAATCAGAACCCCAGCCTAGCTGCTTCCTCTCTAAAATGGTTTCCATGTGCCTTAGGCACATCACTGATTGGAATCTGGAGTGCCCTTATAAGTCCCTAGTATATGGTATACTATGTACCCAGGGCATAGGTACCTCAGAGGCCTACCAGGGGCTGCAGCATGTATTGTGCCACCCCTGGAAGGCCATCCAAACTGACACCACAGGTCTGCTACTGCAGCCTGGGTAAGGTGGTGCATGCACTCCTTACTGTGATATAAGTTACCTATATCACTATATACATACACACATATAAACCTATAAGTCACTCCTATGGCAGGCCTTATCAATCCTGAAGGCAGAGTGCGTGGTTCCTATGTGAGAGGGTGCCCCTGCATGAGCAGGGCCCCTCTGCAGCGTTCGGAGACCCTTCTCTGATGCTGTTTGTAGTGCAGCCTGACCATATACTCTTAAGCGCATTATAACCTCGCGTTAAATGCTAACTTTGGAATGGCTGCACTGAAACATGTCGTGTTTGGTGTCAAACATCTTGGAATACTACCCCCGCCAATTCTGGCGGCGGGGGTAGCATTCCACCCTTCTAGAGGGAGAGACATGTTAACCCTGGCCTGGCCGGTAACTTCTTTCTAAAGCCCTGGCATCACAAAATGGATGCTGCTGCCACAGACACAAGTCTGGCCTCCTGCTGCTGGACGAAACTCCGGCAGGGGAGGCCTGGACAATAGGTTTCCTGTCCCAGGGAGGTGTGACCACCTCCCCAGACAGGATAGTGTGTATTGGGGCTGGGCGGGAGCACTTTCGGGTGCTTTGAAGTCCTGCACTGGGGGCACACTTGGTGTCCCTGTGCATACCCCAGTTCAAACCGGATCAGGGGCTTGCAGCCCCTGCTTTGGCGCGAACTGGACAAAGGGAAAGGGGTGTAGCCACCCCTCTGCCCTGACCCACCCATAGGTGGGGCCACAGAGAAGTCCAACCCCTAAACTTAGTATAAGTATAGGAACCCAGTCCTTAGGACTTTAGATTATCCCTGGACGAAACTCTGACACTGAATCCTGGACCTTCGACGCTCTACTACAAGATTAGAGGACAGAAGAATCTCCCTTGGGGTCAAGGAGTGACTCCCCTGCTTGGCAGGCACCAAAGAAGCAATTGTCCGGTCTGCATCGCCTAAGCTCCCGTCGGACGCCGAAGTCTTTGCATCACCAGAGGTGGATTTCCAGACTTCCCCAAGGCTACCCTGAGTCCCCAGCAAAGCTGAGGCCCGTAGCTATCGTGGGTAACATGGAACCGTGACCCCTGGACACCGCATGCATTTGCTAGTGCATCCTCTTCTGGGTCTCCCACAAAGTCGTGCTTTGGGCTCTGAGTAGCCCTAGCCTCCAGCACCAACTGCACCGAAGATCACTGGCCTCCACTCCACGAGTGTCCTGTGAGCCAGCTCCACGTGCACCGTCTCGAGGCTCCTTCGCGGTCGCTAGCCCGTTGGCTAGTAGCACTTCACGAAGGCCAATCCTTTTCTTCTTGGGCTCCCTGGTTGCTCCAGGCTTGCCCTCACTTACCCTTGCTGGGTGAGTTCCTCAGACCTTGCTGGTCTGCATCATCGTCAATCTTCATCTACATCGGGACTTGCCGTTGCCAAGGCTTGTTGGGTCCAATCCGGTCGCCGACACCTCAGCACTCGACAGACATCGTGTACCAGCCCGAATCCTGCTCCTGGTCGCCGACAACGCCTCCTGGACCTCGTGGCTGAAGAGTCAAGACGACCGTCAACCTACCTGAAGCACTCGACATCGGTGGGCCTCTGCTCATCGCCTTCCTGGTCACTGGCTAGTGACCCAGACTCTGTCCCCTCTGCTTTCAGGTTCTTCAGATCTCCGATCCACTCTTGGATCCACCCGGACACTTTCCACTTGGTCGCCAGCAGCACTTTGCAGCAGATCGCCATTCAAATCGACGACGAAACCCGACCCCGAAAGGCACCTATGCACCCGGCTTCCCTGGGTGAGGTAACAAGAGTACTCCGGTGCTCCCGTGGGTAGAGACTCTAGGACGACCTAGTTCTCAAAGGGTTTGCTCCAAGTCCTCCTTTAAGTGTCCCTTTTCTTTAATTTCCAAACCGCGACTTTCTCCATAGAAGTTAACGGCGTTTCGCGGCTGTGTAATTACACTGCACGCGTCC
Organism: Calotriton arnoldi; assembly: GCA_963921515.1. NCBI lineage: Eukaryota > Metazoa > Chordata > Amphibia > Caudata > Salamandridae > Calotriton > Calotriton arnoldi. Next base: position 179,514 of record CAWUFW010014280.1, on the reverse strand, counting down.
CCCGTGGGTCCCCTGTGTCACTACCTTGGGTGGTTCCTTGTGGTCCAAGCACTTCTAGAGGCTCTAGGCCTAGTGTCTAGCTCAGTCGTGGTTCTTATACCACTTTATTGGTATATGGTTTGGTACGCCCCTAGGGCCCAAACGTGTATTTGTGCTATTACTGTGTTTAAATAACTTATAACTTATGTATTTCGAACTCTAGCCTCATAAAGAGACTAGAGGGGTGTGTTTAGTAATAAATACATATATTTTGAATATATACCTGGTGTGGTGCTCTTTCATTTGGTCACTCAAGAGATTATAGACTGGTAAAACAAGCTGCTTTACATTCCTTCAAGACTTAGCCTGAAGGCTGCTCTCCATAGCTACCACTAGGATAGCTTTCAATAAGGTTGTCTTTAACCTATCTCCAATAAGGGGTTGTTTGGACTGGTGCAAGGTGCCCACTATAATTAGTGGACAGCATATGCCAGGCCAACTTCTCACATTGGTGTGCAGCGTGTGGGATTCCAGCTTGCTATTGTTTTACCAGATAATCTCAATTGAATTGATCAACTGAAAACCACTAAAGGTACCTAAGGTACATATAAATTAAGCTTAGTATACAGTAAGTTCTACTGAACGTAGAGTTGTGTGTTAAGGGATAGCACACCCTTTCTACAACTCAAGAGAGTTTAGTAGGCCACACTAGAGTAGGTAGTGCATGCACCACACCTCACTAGTGATGTCTTCAAAGCCAGGACCCAGTGAGTCCTTGCCAGAAGCCCCTGGGCTTCTTCCCTCCAAGTATGATACACTCCCATTCTTGGAATTGAGAGCATTATGCAATTTGAGGAAACTGAAGACAGGCCAAAGCCCCACCACCCAACATCTGAGAGAGATGTTAGAGGCTTATGATCTCAGCAGGCCCTTAGGGACTGAAGGGGTAGGAGCAGAGGGTGGGGCAGAAGATGAGGATGGGGCCAGTGGTAGCAACACTCCCAGCCCCCCCTCTGGAACTGACCAGGAGGGTGACAATGACCCTGACCGGGAAAACCCAATTCCTCCTGTGGATGAGGAGGAGGCTCAGAATGACCTCCACTTTGTCCCCCAGGAAGGATTGTGAGTGTGCCCAGAAGGTCTAGATCTCCTTCTCAGGAGTCTAACCACTCTGGCACCTCAATAGGGACCTCTGTCTCCTCTCATAGGAGGGAATCCTCTCATGAGAGGAGAAAGAGGCTGATTCAGTATGAGGAAGCTCAGCTTGAACTCAGAAAACAGCAATTGGCTATAGACAGGGAGTCCCTAGATCTCTACAAAGAGAGAAAAAGTTGGGACTAGAGTCCCATGGTGGCAGCAATGTCCCTAAAGATAGGGAAAGGTCTTATGACCAAAGAAACCTGAGCAAGATTGTCCCTCCCTACCAGACTGGGGATGACATCCACAAATGGATAACTGCTCTAGTAGCCAGAAGGTCCCTCAGGTCCCTCAGGAGCAGTGGGCAGCAATCTTATGGCTCTCCTTTGCAGACAAAGGTAGAGACAAGCTCCTCACTGTAAGAGAAGAGGATGCTGATAATTACAAGGTCTTGAAGAGTGCTCTTATTGATGGGTTTGGCCTAACAACTGAACAATACAGGTTGAAGTTCAGAGATGCCCAAAAAGCACAGACTCAAGACTGGGTAGACTATGTGGATTGTTCTGCTAAGGCTCTGGAAGGCTGGTTGATGGGCAGTAAGGTGTGTGACTTCACAGGATTGTACAATCTGATAATGAGGGAGCAGATTCTTAATAACTGTCAAAATCAGCTGTTGCATCAGTACCTGGTGGACTCTGATCTGACCTCTCCCCAAGAATTGGGAAAGAAGGCAGACAAATGGGTCAGAACCAGGGTGAGGCAGAAGGTACAGAACCAAGGTGGTGACCCTAAGAAGCAAGATTCTAAGAACTCTGATAAGGGTGGGGAGAAGGGTAAAGATCAACAGTCTTCACAAGGCCCCCAAAAATCTTCTTCAGGTGGGGATTCACAGTCTACCAAAGGGAAAGGCCAAAGAAAACCATGGTGCAAGGTCTGTAAGCAAAAGACCCACTGGACCAGTGATTGCACCAAGTCCAAAGACTCAAGTCCAGCCCCCACCAATGCCCCTAAGGCACCTGTTCCCCCTAGTACAGTTACAGTTGGTGGTGGGAGTACTACAGCCAAGGGTTTAGTAGGGTTGACCCTGGGTACTGAGATGGGCTCTGACCTAGTCAGAGAACTCACTCAGGCTGTGTTAGTCTGTGATGGAGGCATGGATGTGACCTCCTCTGTGAGTCCCAGTAATCTGGGCAAGTACAGACAACAGCCTTTAATCAATGGACGAGAGGCTTTGGCATTTAGGGACACAGGGGCAAGTGTCACCATGGTGACACAAGACCTTGTGAATCCTGGGCAAGTTATACTTGGTGAGATGTACCAAGTGACCAATGCTAGCAATGTCAGAACAGACCATTTTCTGGCAGTTGTTAACTTCTCCTGGGGAGGGGTAACTGGCCTTAAGAAGGTTGTGGTAAGTGCAGATCTACCAGTCGAATGCTTGCTTGGCAATGACTTAGAAACTTCAGCTTGGGCAGAAGTGGAGCTCAGGACCCATGCAGAAATGCTGGGGATCCCTGCAGATGTGTTTGCTGTGACCAGGTCACAAGCCAAAATGTCTAGCACTGAACAGGCCTTGGATTCTGGAATAATGGACCAAGTGCCTTCCAAGAGGAGGAGTAGTAGGGTAAAGGCAGTGCCTTCCCCCTTGGCTCAGAAGGAAGATCAGTCCCTTGAGGGGGATGATCTCAGTCCTGAGGAAGGAACTGTCCCAGAGGAGCTTGAACCTGACCAGGTTGAGTTCTTGGGGACAGGGGGACCTTCCAGGGCAGATCTGAGCCAGGAGCAGCAGAGCTGCCCCTCTCTTGAACCCCTCAGACAGCAAGCTGCTGCTGAGGCTGCTGGGAAAGCTAGTGGTCCCCATACTGTGTATTGGGATGATGGACTCTTGTACTCAGAGTGTAGAGACCCCAAGCCTGGTGCTACCAGGAGGTTGGTTATACCTCTGAAGTTCAGGGGCTTCCTATTGACCCTAGCCCATGATATTCCCTTAGCAGGTCACCTGGGCCAGAACAAGACTTGGGACAGAATTGTCCCTCACTTTCACTGGCCCCACATGTCTGAAGACACCAAGGAGTTTTGTCGCTCCTGTGTAACCTGCCAGGCCAGTGGCAAGGCAGGTGGCACTACAAAGGCCCCCTGATACCACTACCTGTGGTGGGGTTCCCTTTGAAAGGGTGGGGATTGACATTGTTGGTCCCATGGATCCCCAAACAGCATCTGGGCACAGGTTTATCCTGGTGGTAGTGGATCATGCCACCAGGTACCCAGAGGCTATTCCCCTTAGGACCACTACAGCACCTGTGGTGGCAAGGGCCCTCCTGGGAATTTTCTCAAGAGTGGGCTTTCCTAAGGAGGTGGTATCAGACAGAGGTGCTAACTTTATGTCTGGATACTTAAAAGCAATGTGGAAGGAGTGTGGAGTGACTTACAAGTTCACCACACCCTATCACCCACAATGCAATGGTTTAGTTGAGAGATTCAACAAAACCTTGAAGGGCATGATTAAAGGGCTCCCAGAAAAGCTTAGGCGAAGATGGGACATACTCTTGCCCTGCCTTTTATTTGCATATAGGGAGGTGCCTCAGAAGGGGTTGGTTACAGCCCTTTTGAACTTTTGTTTGGCCACCCTGTCAGGGGTCCACTGTGCTTGGTGAAGGAAGGATGGGAGTTACCTCTCAAGCCCCCAAAGCAAGACATAGTGGACTATGTACTTGGTCTCCGCTCCCGGATGGCTGAGTATATGAAAAAGGCAACTAAAAACCTTGAGGCTAGCCAGGAACTTCAAAAGGCCTGGCATGACCAAAAGGCTGTACTGACTGTTTATCAGCCAGGACAGAAGGTGTGGGTGTTGGAGCCAGTGGCCCCAGCAGCTCTCCAAGACAAATGGAGTGGACCCCACACTATTGTTGAGCAGAAGGGTGAGGTTACCTACTTAGTAGACCTAGGAACACCCAGGAGTCCCCACAGGGTTCTCCATGTCAACAGGTTAAAACCATATGTGGACAGGGCAGACATGGGCTTGCTCATGGCTACTGATGTAGGGCAGGAGGAAGAGAGTGACCCACTCCCTGACCTGCTCTCACAGAACCCTGACGATGGGTCAGTAGATGGTGTAGCCTTGGCAGGCAGCCTCACTACCCAGCAACAAACTGATTGTAGACAGGTGCTCAATCAGTTTAGACACATGTTTTCACTGACACCCAGTCAGACCACCTGGTGCACTCATGAAGTGGACACTGGGGACAGTCTGCCTATTAAAAATAAGATTTATAGGCAACCTGACCATGTCAGGGACTGTATCAGGACTGAAGTCCAGAAAATGTTGGATTTGGGAGTTATTGAACCCTCAGATAGCCCTTGGGCTAGTCCAGTGGTCCTTGTGCCAAAACCTCACACCAGTGGTGGAAAAAGAGAGATGAGGTTTTGTGTGGACTACAGGGGTCTCAATGCAGTCACTAGGACTGATGCCCATCCAATACCAAGGGCAGATGAGCTAATAGACACTTTGGCCTCAGCCAAGTATCTAAGCACATTTGACTTGACAGCTGGCTACTGGCAGATCAGACTAGCTGATGCTGCAAAGCCAAAAACAGCATTCTCAACCCCTAGTGGGCATTATCAATTTGTGGTGATGCCCTTTGGTCTGAAGAATGCACCTGCCACTTTTCAGAGGTTGGTGAATACAGTCCTCACAGGTCTGGAAGCCTATAGTGCAGCATATCTAGATGATATTGCTGTCTTTAGCTCCACCTGGGAGGATCACCTGGTCCACCTCAGGAATGTTTTACAGGCCCTGCAAAAGGCAGGCCTGACTATCAAGGCCACCAAGTGCCAGATAGGGCAGAGTCAGGTTGTGTACCTGGGCCACCTTGTGGGTGGAGGCCAGGTTCAACCCTTGCAGAGCAAGATCCAGACCATCATGGACTGGACTGCTCCAACTACCCAGACTCAGGTGAGAGCCTTCTTAGGCCTGACTGGGTACTATAGGAGATTTGTCAAGGGGTATGGATCAATAGTGACACCCCTGAATGACTTAACTTCCAAGAAAATGCCCAAAAGGTTCAGTGGACAGTTAGCTGTCAAAAGGCATTTGATGACCTGAAGCAGGCCATGTGCACTGCTCCCATTCTACAGAGTCCTGATTACTCCAAGAAGTTCATTGTTCAAACTGATGCATCTGAATTGGGGGTAGGGGCTGTACTGTCACAATTGAATGAAGAAGGTCAGGATCAGCCAGTAGCTTTCATTAGCAGAAGGCTGACCCCTAGAGAGAAACGTTGGTCAGCCATTGAGAGGGAGGCCTTTGCTGTGGTCTGGGCTCTGAAGAAGTTGAGGCCATACTTGTTTGGTACTCACTTCCTTGTTCAAACAGACCATAAGCCCCTCTTATGGCTAAAACAAATGAAGGGTGAAAACCCCAAACTGCTTAGGTGGTCCATTTCCCTACAGGGGATGGACTTCACAGTGGAACATAGACCTGGGAGTAACCATGCCAATGCAGATGGACTCTCTAGGTACTTCCACTTAGAACATGAAGACTTAACTGGGCAAGGTTAGTTTAATGTCCCTACGTTTGGGGGGTTGTGTAGGAGAGTAGGATCTGCTTCACATGGGTACCCCCACTTTTTGCTGATGCTTCACTGTTTTTCGACCTTAGTCTGGCCGGGGCCCTGCTAATCAGAACCCCAGCCTAGCTGCTTCCTCTCTAAAATGGTTTCCATGTGCCTTAGGCACATCACTGATTGGAATCTGGAGTGCCCTTATAAGTCCCTAGTATATGGTATACTATGTACCCAGGGCATAGGTACCTCAGAGGCCTACCAGGGGCTGCAGCATGTATTGTGCCACCCCTGGAAGGCCATCCAAACTGACACCACAGGTCTGCTACTGCAGCCTGGGTAAGGTGGTGCATGCACCCCTTACTGTGATATAGGTTACCTATATCACTATATACATACACACATATAAACCTATAAGTCACTCCTATGGCAGGCCTTATCAATCCTGAAGGCAGAGTGCGTGGTTCCTATGTGAGAGGTTGCCCCTGCATGAGCAGGGCCCCTCTGCAGCGTTCGGAGACCCTTCTCTGATGCTGTTTGTAGTGCAGCCTGACCATATACTCTTAAGCGCATTATAACCTCGCGTTAAATGCTAACTTTGGAATGGCTGAACCGAAACATGTCGTGTTTGGTGTCAAACATCTTGGAATACTACCCCCCGCCAATTCTGGCGGCGGGGGTAGCATTCCACCCTTCTAGAGGGAGAGACATGTTAACCCTGGCCTGGCCGGTAACTTCTTTCTAAAGCCCTGGCATCACAAAATGGATGCTGCTGCCACAGACACAAGTCTGGCCTCCTGCTGCTGGACGAAACTCCGGCAGGGGAGGCCTGGACAATAGGTTTCCTGTCCCAGGGAGGTGTGACCACCTCCCCAGACAGGATAGTGTGTATTGGGGCTGGGCGGGAGCACTTTCGGGTGCTTTGAAGTCCTGCACTGGGGGCACACTTGGTGTCCCTGTGCATACCCCAGTTCAAACCGGATCAGGGGCTTGCAGCCCCTGCTTTGGCGCGAACTGGACAAAGGGAAAGGGGTGTAGCCACCCCTCTGCCCTGACCCACCCATAGGTGGGGCCACAGAGAAGTCCAACCCCTAAACTTAGTATAAGTATAGGAACCCAGTCCTTAGGACTTTAGATTATCCCTGGACGAAACTCTGACACTGAATCCTGGACCTTCGACGCTCTACTACAAGATTAGAGGACAGAAGAATCTCCCTTGGGGTCAAGGAGTGACTCCCCTGCTTGGCAGGCACCAAAGAAGCAATTGTCCGGTCTGCATCGCCTAAGCTCCCGTCGGACGCCGAAGTCTTTGCATCACCAGAGGTGGATTTCCAGACTTCCCCAAGGCTGCCCTGAGTCCCCAGCAAAGCTGAGGCCCGTAGCTATCGTGGGTAACATGGAACCGTGACCCCTGGACACCGCACGCATTTGCTAGTGCATCCTCTTCTGGGTCTCCCACAAAGTCGTGCTTTGGGCTCTGAGTAGCCCTAGCCTCCAGCACCAACTGCACCGAAGATCACTGGCCTCCACTCCACGAGTGTCCTGTGAGCCAGCTCCACGTGCACCGTCTCGAGGCTCCTTCGCGGTCGCTAGCCCGTTGGCTAGTAGCACTTCACGAAGGCCAATCCTTTTCTTCTTGGGCTCCCTGGTTGCTCCAGGCTTGCCCTCACTTACCCTTGCTGGGTGAGTTCCTCAGACCTTGCTGGTCTGCATCATCGTCAATCTTCATCTACATCGGGACTTGCCGTTGCCAAGGCTTGTTGGGTCCAATCCGGTCGCCGACACCTCAGCACTCGACAGACATCGTGTACCAGCCCGAATCCTGCTCCTGGTCGCCGACAACGCCTCCTGGACCTCGTGGCTGAAGAGTCAAGACGACCGTCAACCTACCTGAAGCACTCGACATCGGTGGGCCTCTGCTCATCGCCTTCCTGGTCACTGGCTAGTGACCCAGACTCTGTCCCCTCTGCTTTCAGGTTCTTCAGATCTCCGATCCACTCTTGGATCCACCCGGACACTTTCCACTTGGTCGCCAGCAGCACTTTGCAGCAGATCGCCATTCAAATCGACGACGAAACCCGACCCCGAAAGGCACCTATGCACCCGGCTTCCCTGGGTGAGGTAACAAGAGTACTCCGGTGCTCCCGTGGGTAGAGACTCTAGGACGACCTAGTTCTCAAAGGGTTTGCTCCAAGTCCTCCTTTAAGTGTCCCTTTTCTTTAATTTCCAAACCGCGACTTTCTCCATAGAAGTTAACGGCGTTTCGCGGCTGTGTAATTACACTGCACGCGTCCCCGTGGGTCCCCTGTGTCACTACCTTGGGTGGTTCCTTGTGGTCCAAGCACTTCTAGAGGCTCTAGGCCTAGTGTCTAGCTCAGTCGTGGTTCTTATACCACTTTATTGGTATATGGTTTGGTACGCCCCTAGGGCCCAAACGTGTATTTGTGCTATTACTGTGTTTAAATAACTTATAACTTATGTACTTGAACTCTAGCCTCATAAAGAGACTAGAGGGGTGTGTTTAGTAATAAATACATATATTTTGAATATATACCTGGTGTGGTGCTCTTTCATTTGGTCACTCAAGAGATTATAGACTGGTAAAACAAGCTGCTTTACATTCCTTCAAGACTTAGCCTGAAGGCTGCTCTCCATAGCTACCACTAGGATAGCTTTCAATAAGGTTGTCTTTAACCTATCTCCAATAAGGGGTTGTTTGGACTGGTGCAAGGTGCCCACTATAATTAGTGGACAGCATATGCCAGGCCAACTTCTCACATTGGTGTGCAGCGTGTGGGATTCCAGCTTGCTATTGTTTTACCAGATAATCTCAATTGAATTGATCAACTGAAAACCACTAAAGGTACCTAAGGTACATATAAATTAAGCTTAGTATACAGTAAGTTCTACTGAACGTAGAGTTGTGTGTTAAGGGATAGCACACCCTTTCTACAACTCAAGAGAGTTTAGTAGGCCACACTAGAGTAGGTAGTGCATGCACCACACCTCACTAGTGATGTCTTCAAAGCCAGGACCCAGTGAGTCCTTGCCAGAAGCCCCTGGGCTTCTTCCCTCCAAGTATGATACACTCCCATTCTTGGAATTGAGAGCATTATGCAATTTGAGGAAACTGAAGACAGGCCAAAGCCCCACCACCCAACATCTGAGAGAGATGTTAGAGAGCTTATGATCTCAGCAGGCCCTTAGGGACTGAAGGGGTAGGAGCAGAGGGTGGGGCAGAAGATGAGGATGGGGCCAGTGGTAGCAACACTCCCAGCCCCCTCTGGAACTGACCAGGAGGGTGACAATGACCCTGACCGGGAAAACCCAATTCCTCCTGTGGATGAGGAGGAGGCTCAGAATGACCTCCACTTTGTCCCCCCAGGAAGGATTGTGAGTGTGCCCAGAAGGTCTAGATCTCCTTCTCAGGAGTCTAACCACTCTGGCACCTCAATAGGGACCTCTGTCTCCTCTCATAGGAGGGAATCCTCTCATGAGAGGAGAAAGAGGCTGATTCAGTATGAGGAAGCTCAGCTTGAACTCAGAAAACAGCAATTGGCTATAGACAGGGAGTCCCTAGATCTCTACAAAGAGAGAAAAAAGTTGGGACTAGAGTCCCATGGTGGCAGCAATGTCCCTAAAGATAGGGAAAGGTCTTATGACCAAAGAAACCTGAGCAAGATTGTCCCTCCCTACCAGACTGGGGATGACATCCACAAATGGATAACTGCTCTAGTACAGAAGGTCCCTCAGGTCCCTCAGGAGCAGTGGGCAGCAATCTTATGGCTCTCCTTTGCAGACAAAGGTAGAGACAAGCTCCTCACTGTAAGAGAAGAGGATGCTGATAATTACAAGGTCTTGAAGAGTGCTCTTATTGATGGGTTTGGCCTAACAACTGAACAATACAGGTTGAAGTTCAGAGATGCCCAAAAAGCACAGACTCAAGACTGGGTAGACTATGTGGATTGTTCTGCTAAGGCTCTGGAAGGCTGGTTGATGGGCAGTAAGGTGTGTGACTTCACAGGATTGTACAATCTGATAATGAGGGAGCAGATTCTTAATAACTGTCAAAATCAGCTGTTGCATCAGTACCTGGTGGACTCTGATCTGACCTCTCCCCAAGAATTGGGAAAGAAGGCAGACAAATGGGTCAGAACCAGGGTGAGGCAGAAGGTACAGAACCAAGGTGGTGACCCTAAGAAGCAAGATTCTAAGAACTCTGATAAGGGTGGGGAGAAGGGTAAAGATCAACAGTCTTCACAAGGCCCCCAAAAATCTTCTTCAGGTGGGGATTCACAGTCTACCAAAGGGAAAGGCCAAAGAAAACCATGGTGCAAGGTCTGTAAGCAAAAGACCCACTGGACCAGTGATTGCACCAAGTCCAAAGACTCAAGTCCAGCCCCCACCAATGCCCCTAAGGCACCTGTTCCCCCTAGTACAGTTACAGTTGGTGGTGGGAGTACTACAGCCAAGGGTTTAGTAGGGTTGACCCTGGGTACTGAGATGGGCTCTGACCTAGTCAGAGAACTCACTCAGGCTGTGTTAGTCTGTGATGGAGGCATGGATGTGACCTCCTCTGTGAGTCCCAGTAATCTGGGCAAGTACAGACAACAGCCTTTAATCAATGGACGAGAGGCTTTGGCATTTAGGGACACAGGGGCAAGTGTCACCATGGTGACACAAGACCTTGTGAATCCTGGGCAAGTTATACTTGGTGAGATGTACCAAGTGACCAATGCTAGCAATGTCAGAACAGACCATTTTCTGGCAGTTGTTAACTTCTCCTGGGGAGGGGTAACTGGCCTTAAGAAGGTTGTGGTAAGTGCAGATCTACCAGTCGAATGCTTGCTTGGCAATGACTTAGAAACTTCAGCTTGGGCAGAAGTGGAGCTCAGGACCCATGCAGAAATGCTGGGGATCCCTGCAGATGTGTTTGCTGTGACCAGGTCACAAGCCAAAATGTCTAGCACTGAACAGGCCTTGGATTCTGGAATAATGGACCAAGTGCCTTCCAAGAGGAGGAGTAGTAGGGTAAAGGCAGTGCCTTCCCCTTGGCTCAGAAGGAAGATCAGTCCCTTGAGGGGGATGATCTCAGTCCTGAGGAAGGAACTGTCCCAGAGGAGCTTGAACCTGACCAGGTTGAGTTCTTGGGGACAGGGGGCCTTCCAGGGCAGATCTGAGCCAGGAGCAGCAGAGCTGCCCCTCTCTTGAACCCCTCAGACAGCAAGCTGCTGCTGAGGCTGCTGGGAAAGCTAGTGGTCCCCATACTGTGTATTGGGATGATGGACTCTTGTACTCAGAGTGTAGAGACCCCAAGCCTGGTGCTACCAGGAGGTTGGTTATACCTCTGAAGTTCAGGGGCTTCCTATTGACCCTAGCCCATGATATTCCCTTAGCAGGTCACCTGGGCCAGAACAAGACTTGGGACAGAATTGTCCCTCACTTTCACTGGCCCCACATGTCTGAAGACACCAAGGAGTTTTGTCGCTCCTGTGTAACCTGCCAGGCCAGTGGCAAGGCAGGTGGCACTACAAAGGCCCCCTGATACCACTACCTGTGGTGGGGGTTCCCTTTGAAAGGGTGGGGATTGACATTGTTGGTCCCATGGATCCCCAAACAGCATCTGGGCACAGGTTTATCCTGGTGGTAGTGGATCATGCCACCAGGTACCCAGAGGCTATTCCCCTTAGGACCACTACAGCACCTGTGGTGGCAAGGGCCCTCCTGGGAATTTTCTCAAGAGTGGGCTTTCCTAAGGAGGTGGTATCAGACAGAGGTGCTAACTTTATGTCTGGATACTTAAAAGCAATGTGGAAGGAGTGTGGAGTGACTTACAAGTTCACCACACCCTATCACCCACAATGCAATGGTTTAGTTGAGAGATTCAACAAAACCTTGAAGGGCATGATTAAAGGGCTCCCAGAAAAGCTTAGGCGAAGATGGGACATACTCTTGCCCTGCCTTTTATTTGCATATAGGGAGGTGCCTCAGAAGGGGGTTGGTTACAGCCCTTTTGAACTTTTGTTTGGCCACCCTGTCAGGGGTCCACTGTGCTTGGTGAAGGAAGGATGGGAGTTACCTCTCAAGCCCCCAAAGCAAGACATAGTGGACTATGTACTTGGTCTCCGCTCCCGGATGGCTGAGTATATGAAAAAGGCAACTAAAAACCTTGAGGCTAGCCAGGAACTTCAAAAGGCCTGGCATGACCAAAAGGCTGTACTGACTGTTTATCAGCCAGGACAGAAGGTGTGGGTGTTGGAGCCAGTGGCCCCAGCAGCTCTCCAAGACAAATGGAGTGGACCCCACACTATTGTTGAGCAGAAGGGTGAGGTTACCTACTTAGTAGACCTAGGAACACCCAGGAGTCCCCACAGGGTTCTCCATGTCAACAGGTTAAAACCATATGTGGACAGGGCAGACATGGGCTTGCTCATGGCTACTGATGTAGGGCAGGAGGAAGAGAGTGACCCACTCCCTGACCTGCTCTCACAGAACCCTGACGATGGGTCAGTAGATGGTGTAGCCTTGGCAGGCAGCCTCACTACCCAGCAACAAACTGATTGTAGACAGGTGCTCAATCAGTTTAGACACATGTTTTCACTGACACCCAGTCAGACCACCTGGTGCACTCATGAAGTGGACACTGGGGACAGTCTGCCTATTAAAAATAAGATTTATAGGCAACCTGACCATGTCAGGGACTGTATCAGGACTGAAGTCCAGAAAATGTTGGATTTGGGAGTTATTGAACCCTCAGATAGCCCTTGGGCTAGTCCAGTGGTCCTTGTGCCAAAACCTCACACCAGTGGTGGAAAAAGAGAGATGAGGTTTTGTGTGGACTACAGGGGTCTCAATGCAGTCACTAGGACTGATGCCCATCCAATACCAAGGGCAGATGAGCTAATAGACACTTTGGCCTCAGCCAAGTATCTAAGCACATTTGACTTGACAGCTGGCTACTGGCAGATCAGACTAGCTGATGCTGCAAAGCCAAAAACAGCATTCTCAACCCCTAGTGGGCATTATCAATTTGTGGTGATGCCCTTTGGTCTGAAGAATGCACCTGCCACTTTTCAGAGGTTGGTGAATACAGTCCTCACAGGTCTGGAAGCCTATAGTGCAGCATATCTAGATGATATTGCTGTCTTTAGCTCCACCTGGGAGGATCACCTGGTCCACCTCAGGAATGTTTTACAGGCCCTGCAAAAGGCAGGCCTGACTATCAAGGCCACCAAGTGCCAGATAGGGCAGAGTCAGGTTGTGTACCTGGGCCACCTTGTGGGTGGAGGCCAGGTTCAACCCTTGCAGAGCAAGATCCAGACCATCATGGACTGGACTGCTCCAACTACCCAGACTCAGGTGAGAGCCTTCTTAGGCCTGACTGGGTACTATAGGAGATTTGTCAAGGGGTATGGATCAATAGTGACACCCCTGAATGACTTAACTTCCAAGAAAATGCCCAAAAGGTTCAGTGGACAGTTAGCTGTCAAAAGGCATTTGATGACCTGAAGCAGGCCATGTGCACTGCTCCCATTCTACAGAGTCCTGATTACTCCAAGAAGTTCATTGTTCAAACTGATGCATCTGAATTGGGGGTAGGGGCTGTACTGTCACAATTGAATGAAGAAGGTCAGGATCAGCCAGTAGCTTTCATTAGCAGAAGGCTGACCCCTAGAGAGAAACGTTGGTCAGCCATTGAGAGGGAGGCCTTTGCTGTGGTCTGGGCTCTGAAGAAGTTGAGGCCATACTTGTTTGGTACTCACTTCCTTGTTCAAACAGACCATAAGCCCCTCTTATGGCTAAAACAAATGAAGGGTGAAAACCCCAAACTGCTTAGGTGGTCCATTTCCCTACAGGGGATGGACTTCACAGTGGAACATAGACCTGGGAGTAACCATGCCAATGCAGATGGACTCTCTAGGTACTTCCACTTAGAACATGAAGACTTAACTGGGCAAGGTTAGTTTAATGTCCCTACGTTTGGGGGGTTGTGTAGGAGAGTAGGATCTGCTTCACATGGGTACCCCCACTTTTTGCTGATGCTTCACTGTTTTTCGACCTTAGTCTGGCCGGGGCCCTGCTAATCAGAACCCCAGCCTAGCTGCTTCCTCTCTAAAATGGTTTCCATGTGCCTTAGGCACATCACTGATTGGAATCTGGAGTGCCCTTATAAGTCCCTAGTATATGGTATACTATGTACCCAGGGCATAGGTACCTCAGAGGCCTACCAGGGGCTGCAGCATGTATTGTGCCACCCCTGGAAGGCCATCCAAACTGACACCACAGGTCTGCTACTGCAGCCTGGGTAAGGTGGTGCATGCACTCCTTACTGTGATATAGGTTACCTATATCACTATATACATACACACATATAAACCTATAAGTCACTCCTATGGCAGGCCTTATCAATCCTGAAGGCAGAGTGCGTGGTTCCTATGTGAGAGGTTGCCCCTGCATGAGCAGGGCCCCTCTGCAGCGTTCGGAGACCCTTCTCTGATGCTGTTTGTAGTGCAGCCTGACCATATACTCTTAAGCGCATTATAACCTCGCGTTAAATGCTAACTTTGGAATGGCTGAACCGAAACATGTCGTGTTTGGTGTCAAACATCTTGGAATACTACCCCCCGCCAATTCTGGCGGCGGGGGTAGCATTCCACCCTTCTAGAGGGAGAGACATGTTAACCCTGGCCTGGCCGGTAACTTCTTTCTAAAGCCCTGGCATCACAAAATGGATGCTGCTGCCACAGACACAAGTCTGGCCTCCTGCTGCTGGACGAAACTCCGGCAGGGGAGGCCTGGACAATAGGTTTCCTGTCCCAGGGAGGTGTGACCACCTCCCCAGACAGGATAGTGTGTATTGGGGCTGGGCGGGAGCACTTTCGGGTGCTTTGAAGTCCTGCACTGGGGGCACACTTGGTGTCCCTGTGCATACCCCAGTTCAAACCGGATCAGGGGCTTGCAGCCCCTGCTTTGGCGCGAACTGGACAAAGGGAAAGGGGTGTAGCCACCCTCTGCCCTGACCCACCCATAGGTGGGGCCACAGAGAAGTCCAACCCCTAAACTTAGTATAAGTATAGGAACCCAGTCCTTAGGACTTTAGATTATCCCTGGACGAAACTCTGACACTGAATCCTGGACCTTCGACGCTCTACTACAAGATTAGAGGACAGAAGAATCTCCCTTGGGGTCAAGGAGTGACTCCCCTGCTTGGCAGGCACCAAAGAAGCAATTGTCCGGTCTGCATCGCCTAAGCTCCCGTCGGACGCCGAAGTCTTTGCATCACCAGAGGTAGATTTCCAGACTTCCCCGAGGCTGCCCTGAGTCCCCAGCAAAGCTGAGGCCCGTAGCTGTCGTGGATAACGTGGAACCATGACCCCTGGACACTGCACGCATTTGCTAGTGTATCCTCTTCTGGGTCTCCCACGAAGTCGTGCTTTGGGCTCTGAGTAGCCCTAGCCTCCAGCACCAACTGCACTGAAGATCACTGGCCTCCACTCCACGAGTGTCCTGTGAGCCAGCTCCACGTGCACCGTCTCGAGGCTCCTTCGCGGTCGCTAGCCCGTTGGCTAGTAGCCCTTCACGAAGGCCAATCCTTTTCTTCTTGGGCTCCCTGGTTGCTTCAGGCTTGCCCTCACTTACCCTTGCTGGGTGAGTTCCTCAGACCTTGCTGGTCTGCATCATCGTCAATCTTCATCTACATCGAGACTTGCCGTTGCCAAGGCTTGTTGGGTCCAATCCGGTCGCCGACACCTTAGCACTCGACAGACATCGTGTACCAGCCCGAATCCTGCTCCAGGTCACCGACAACGCCTCCTGGACCTCGTGGCTGAAGAGTCAAGACGACCGTCAACCTACCTGAAGCACTCGACATCGGTGGGCCTCTGCTCATTGCCTTCCTGGTCACTGGCTAGTGACCCAGACTCTGTCCCCTCTGCTTTCAGGTTCTTCAGATCTCCGATCCACTCTTGGATCCACCCGGACACTTTCCACTTGGTCGCCAGCAGCACTTTGCAGCAGATCGCCATTCAAATCGACGAAACCCGACCCCGAAAGGCACCTATGCACCCGGCTTCCCTGGGTGAGGTAACAAGAGTACTCCGGTGCTCCCGTGGGTAGAGACTCTAGAACGACCTAGTTCTCAAAGGGTTTGCTCCAAGTCCTCCTTTAAGTGTCCCTTTTCTTTAATTTCCAAACCGCGACTTTCTCCATAGAAGTTAACGGCGTTTCGCGGCTGTGTAATTACACTGCACGCGTCCCCTGTGGGTCCCCTGTGTCACTACCTTGGGTGGTTCCTTGTGGTCCAAGCACTTCTAGAGGCTCTAGGCCTAGTGTCTAGCTCAGTCGTGGTTCTTATACCACTTTATTGGTATATGATTTGGTACGCCCCTAGGGCCCAAACGTGTATTTGTGCTATTACTGTGTTTAAATAACTTATAACTTATGTAGCTTCGAACTCTAGCCTCATAAAGAGACTAGAGGGGTGTGTTTAGTAATAAATACATATATTTTGAATATATACCTGGTGTGGTGCTCTTTCATTTGGTCACTCAAGAGATTATAGACTGGTAAAACAAGCTGCTTTACATTCCTTCAAGACTTAGCCTGAAGGCTGCTCTCCATAGCTACCACTAGGATAGCTTTCAATAAGGTTGTCTTTAACCTATCTCCAATAAGGGGTTGTTTGGACTGGTGCAAGGTGCCCACTATAATTAGTGGACAGCATATGCCAGGCCAACTTCTCACATATCTAAGCTGTTTTTGTTCATGTTGTAAAAGGGACATCTCATTCTGTATGATGTCAATAGCAGATGAAACAATGTTACTTAAAGTATATATCCTAGTAGATAATGTAGACATACCATTGTCAGCTACTGCCAGAGCCTTCTCCAAATTTGCTCTGTCAATCTCACATATCTGTTCAGCAGCTTCCTGCTGTGAAACCTTCCACACTTCATTGTATATTGCATACAAAAAGCACTTTTACCCTGCTTTCTAGGACCTAGCAAGAAATCCTGTAAATCCATGTCATCAGTAAGGAGATTCAAGTGTCGCTTCACCTCATCTAACATTGAATGTTTTAGTCAATCTAGGCACAACTTTCCAATGCTATATGCTGTTACCACTCCCAAGTGTTGTGTCTGCACATAACGTGGGTCTGGCCTCTTTATCCTGAACCCCTTTGTGTTGTTAAGAAAATGTGCATGACATCCATTATTATCTAGTGGCCACACTAACCAACCCTCTGGACTGGAATGCGAAGAATTGTATGTACCATTCTGAAATATGTTGATGAATGTTACCTCACTGTAATTTCTGAATCTCTGCCAATTCTCAAAATGTGCAAATGTGAGAATATTTGGTGTGTTCATATCCTTTATCTTGGCTAAGCCGAGACAGGACGTTTGCTGCACACTTTTGTTCAGGAAAATCATTTGTCTTGGTATAAGACATGCTCTAAACAAGGCCTCATTGCCCTGAACTTGCCAGTCTTTAGTTCCTCAAACAGATTTTAAATCAACATTGTCTTTCCAAAAGCCATACCCTTGTATTGACAACTGGGAGATAAAAACAGCCTGATAAATTAGCTGTGCGTCAGTTAGCATATTTTTTTTTGCTAGGGAAGGAGAAGCTTATAGTAATAAGACTCTGGGTCTACGGGGTTGTGACCAGAAAAATATGCAAACTTCTGTGCAAATGTTTTGGAGCTACCACCAACTGGTGGTGTAGGGCAGTGTTCCCATTGTGTGTAAGTAAATACCGCACATGGAGTACTTGCTTTGTGTAAGAAATGGTGTGCATAATGGTGAAAATAGAACATTTCATCATAATTAGATGTACCACTATACATATCTTCACTTTCAAATACAGTATAATACCCTAAATCATCAAGCATTTGTTTTATTGTACGCAAAGATGCTGACAGGAGTGATGACGTCACTCAGAGAAATTTTAAAAACATAAGCAATCCTGCAATGTCTCTGTCGGTCCAAATATTTCATAGGGTACCTTATCCAAAACAATTCCACCAAGTACAGGAACCACAGAAATGTTCACGAGAGACAGGTCTCTTCGCACTTTGTGTGATGAAGAATGAGGCTTCAATACCTCATTTACCAGTTTAACAGCAGAGCGTTCTGGGACATAGTGTCTATTCAGAAGCAAAAAGAATACTGTCAAAAAACTAATTCAAAGGAAAACCACCGAAATGGAAATCCAAATTTAGATCCAAGGGGGAACAAAGTATATCTTTCTGAGCCAAATTATACATGCATGAGTTCCACGCTGTGGAGGTGGGTCTGATGAATCCAAAAAAAAGTCATCAATGTCGATAAAATAGCCTGAAGCTATTTGTATAGACGTAGGGGGCTCGTTAAGCTGTGTATAACTGGTCGTCAACTCCAATGGTGGAGTATAATAAACAACTTTGTTGTTTGCTTGTGTTGTGGAAATCAGTGAATTTGCACATGGTGATTGTGTTGTATTGGTAGTGGTGACTGGAAGTAGTAACATTTCAATATCTGATGTCCCCTGCTGGGGAGAAGAAACTTCAGTGTTGGTTAAAGCTTGTAACAGGATTTCCTGTAAGGTAGTGAGAGGAGGCAGGCCACTGCCCAGGAGCCCTCTTGGCCTACTATGTAGAACTGGCCACATGGTGTGGTTTAATGAGATCTATAGAAACAAATCTATTGTGTTTGCTACCAGCAAAAGGCGGTAAAAGTACAGTTCTGGTACCTTCAATAGCTAGGACTGGCACAGGAGCTCTGCAGGATGGCCTGAATTCCTTTATGTCCAAAAACCTCTCCCACCCTAGATCACCGATCTTTGGAATCCAGCCAGGAGCTGCTGGTGCTGCCTGCACTCAGTGGCAGAATGTTTCTGTAGTTCGTTGCTATAATCGTCTAGGAAGTTGTTCAGTTCCTGTAAGACAGCCAAGCGTTCACATATCAAAAAGCGTTTCTGCTGCCATGAACTAGGACTGTCAATATCTGGAACCCACATCTTAACCCTGAACACGACTTCATAGGGAGTCCGACCACTCAAGGATCTTCTTGGCAGAACATTTAAGGCTCTCTGTACACCATAGAGGTGGTAGACTCAACTGCGACCTGAACCTAATATTCTAGCTGTTAAAGACTACTTTAAGTCACTCTTTTTCCTCTCTACTACCCTGCTTCCCTTGGGATGGGATGGTGAGGAATATTGCACAGTCACACCCAATGTTCCCATGGTGTCTTGGTAAGCCCTAGAGGCAAACGTTGGACCTAGGTCCGAATGGAATGTGGCTACTGCATATGTGCTGATAAAGACTATCAAATCTTTTATAACAGTTCAAGCGTCAACCGATCGCTGTGGCCACACCCATAGGAATCAAGGGCAGTAATACACTGCTAACATGATGTATTTATAAGAGCCTTCAGAATTTCGGGGCCCGCAGTGGTCCAAAAAAACACACGCAAGAGGCTTGTTTGAAATCAAGAGAGGTGTCTGTGGTGGGTATGCTGTGGTGGAAACCTTTATTTGCTGATAAATCTCACATTTAAGGACATAGTGCTTTGTCTGTTTGTATAGACCTGGCCACCAGTAATGTTGCAGCAGTAATGAAATTGTAGCTGTCACCCCTGCGTGAGACGATGCTAGACCCTCATGTGCTGCTAGAATTAATTCTCACCTGCGGTCTGAATTTGGAAGTACTCTATCCCCCACTCCAGGAAGATGAGCAAACGGAACGTTTTGAGCACTTAGCTTGGAGGAATATTTAGCTGGAAAACCTTTCCGTACGGGGGTGCCACAGCTTGAAGCTGTGACAGCATTCATAATGTCTCCATCTATCCTCATATTAGAATGAGTCACTGCAGCTACAGCAGCAGTTTGCACTGTTGCCTTTGCGGCTTCATCGGCCAGTGAATTCCCTGCTCGCCATGTGAATAACATGAGCCCGTGGCAAGCTAGATTTAAGTGTTGCCACCTTTCCCCAAAGCATTTTATGCTTGATAGAGTTCCATTTTTAGAATCTCTGAATCCATTCTGGCGCCAATAGCGTAGAAACTCGTTGTAAGACTGGACACAATAAAACGAATCACACACTGTAAGTGTGGGGATTCAGGATCAGTATTTTCAAGCACCAGAATTTGAGCTTTCAGTTCAGCCAACTGTGCTGTGCAATCACCTAGTGAGTGCATGAATGTTTTAAGAGGTTAGAATTCATTATTCCTCATTTTACCCTTTACCACTGCACAAGCGGCAGAGTATTGGTATTGCGTTCAAACTGTAGGCAGCACAGAACCATCGCTATAAATTATGAAGTCATACTGATCTAGAGGCATTATTTCACTGGGCAGAGGATATTGTTGTTCATATTGCAGGTATGCTTGTGCTTGTAGGGTAGAATCAAAAACATAATCTACATCTGTTACTGTAAGTGAGTTGGCCCACTGTATCCATCTAGGATGTAAGGCTTTTGCGTTAGGAATGATGGCCTTTGTAACAACCTCTAAGGCTGGAATTGGGGTTACCACAATTAAGCGTTTTCCCTGAGCCAATGATCTTTCTTTCACTACAGCTGTCTGTACCGCAGCTTGAATTTTTTCTGTTGGTGCAAAATGCATTTCTGCATTTGAATATACATGCAATTTATATGCAATTGGTTCAGTGTCACCCTCGTTGAGTATGACATATGTGTATCCTGGGGTTCCTGCAACTACGAAGATTACCAAATTTGTTGTGTTCACATGTGTGTGTAAGTGTTTTGGAGCTAGCATGTCAACTTGTACTGAACACAAGATTTGTGTGTGTTCTGATGTCCAATGTGTGTGAGAAGTCTGGATGAATCCGTTTATAAAACGGTTTAATCCACAGTGCCTAATCTGGTATATATGTTTTACCAAAGTTCAGAAAACCTAAAAGCGATTGTAGCCTTTTTATTGTGGTTGGTGGTTGTAAAAGCACATACTTCTCTAGGACATTTGTCGCTAAGCTCTTGCCTTCATTTGACAACACGTATCCCAAGAACAGGACACTAAGATAGGCATAGGCATTTTTTTATTTTTTGAAGTAAAATTTGTAACCTAAGTGAGCAAATCCCAGTATTATGTGGTCTACTCTTTCCAAGTGTGTTGCGAAGTCATCATCCGTTAAGTATATGTCATCAACATAGGCCAATGCTTCATCGTCAAAAGCTTGTAACAGTTTTGTTACACTGGCTGAGAACAACCCAGGGCTATTCTTATACCCTTGTGGCAGTCAACAAAATTGTTTTTGAGAGCCCAGGGAGGTAAATCAAGTCAGATACCTGCTTTCATGCGCTGTTTTGGAGGAAAAACCTGTTTGAGATGTCTAACGTGGTTTTAGATTTTTTGCTCACTATGTTGCTCATTAGTGCCGCGCCATGCGCGTTTTGTACTGCAAATGTGTGTGTAGCACTGTTCAATTGTCTTAGACTAAGCGATATGAGTCATCTGGTTTCATTACTGGAAACGAAGGATTGTTCATTGGTGAGGTGCAACTTTCTATTATACCCTGACATTCAAGTTGTGTGAGTATTTCTCTAACCTGTTGTTTGGCTTCACATTTAATGGGGTATTGTGGCTGCAATTGTGGGCTGGATCATATAGGTATTATATGGTAAGGTGAATCTTCATCCCAATCCACATGATTGCGGTATAATGCTTGGGCTTGTGCAAGGTCTCACTCTTTGAAGTATGTATGTTTAACTGATTCTGTAATGAGGTCAGAGAAGGCTGGTAGTATTATACTTTCTCCCCGTGGAACTTGTCTAACAAACTCAGGTGGCAAACCTTTTTCAGCCAAGAGAATATCATAACCAAATGATAAGTTCTCCCAAAAGAGCACGTTAATATTGCATGGTATAACACTCTCCATTTGGAGTTGTAATTCATGCAAATGACTTGGGGCACTTAGTCTCTGCTCCACTGTTTCCACTTAGACGTAGTCACTCGTTGCTGCTGCTGCCAGACAATCCATAAGATTCTGGAAAACTATTGTGACATCTGCCGCGATGTCCAGCAGTGTCGGAATCCACTCCCCATTCAGAAGCAGAGTCCTCAATATTTGTGGCATGTTTAACTTTTATCCCATCTACCTTCTTCTTTTTAAATTGTGGTTTTTGTTGTGGAAGTTTTTCTTCCTTCTTTATTATGAAGTCATAAGAGCGTTGAGTCCTTTTTCGGTTTCACGTATTCCTCCGACCTGCTCTCTGATCTTCTTCCTCTCTCCGAGCGTTTTTCGGATGATTCATGAAAGGAACGCGAAGGAAGTGTATCAGTATACTGATACCTATCAGGCTGTTTAATTGTTTTATGGTTACGCAAGTTACATCGCTTCTCAGAGGATTCCTGTTGAGGAGATCCACCCTGTGGTTTATTCTTTTCTTTATTTTTCTTATTATCCCAGAGTTTTTTTATAACACTCTGGTGCCTGTTTCAAGTTATCCTTATTGGAATTACCCTTTAGTTGTGCTTTATTAGGTCTGGCTCCCAAATTATCTAGATCTATTGAGGAATAGATTTCTGCAATACTTTTAGGTAGTTTGTGCTCTCTGTCTGCCAGAGCAACCTATGCGAGGCGTTGGCATACTGCCAGGTCTGGTGCTTTCCCTTTTATATCACATAATATCATTGAGGATACTGTAGTAAAACTGCCCAATAATTTAATCCTCAAATCCAGGGCAGGGGCTGCCCCGTATTCATTTTTAATCTGTTTAAGCACCTCCAGCAAAATGATGGTGTGCCATGCGTTATGGTATAGATTGCATCAAATACTGTGCCCTATGTGGCACATTCTTGTACCGGGGGAACCATGCCCAAAGGAAGGCACATTGTGAGAATTATATGCTTTTCTTGGGTTCCTGTATGGGGGAACAGTGCTTCAAGCTGGTTTGATTTTAGTGTAATCCAGAACGGAATCTCGTTCCCTCTGACGGGAACCTTACCCATAATTGCATTAATAGTCACTATACTAATTCCAGGCATCAACATTTGTGATTGTGCAGCTTGAACAGTCCTTGCTGGGATTGCTGATATTGTTTGTATAGTGAATGTATTAGTCGTCTGTATAGCGTAACTATATCTGTGTAGAGCACTACAAGCTCTACTGCTGTGAGAACTCCTGTTTGTGGATATGGAGTATAGCCGACTGGACTGGCCATGTTGCCCCCTCATTAATGAGGGGACCCAGTCTGACATTTTCTAATGTATGTTGTAGGGTGTCTAGGAACTAGTTTATGTGTTCCTGATATTTTAATGGAATTTCTGAATCCTCATATGGTCTATAGTTGTTTGGTGCTGCTGCTTCAGTGTATGTGTGAAAATTCCCTGTGTTGGCATTTTCTGCCGGAAATGTAACCCATTAATAGAATACCTCTGTTCTGTATGCTTTGTGGGCCTCCACCATGAAGGTAACATCCCTCCTGTTTATGGGAGTCCATGTTGTATTAACATTTGTTTTAAAGCATGCCTACAGTTTAGTGGTAAAACCACCTGTCATGGATTAGCAATTTGAATATGTGGGATTCAGAGAGAGTGGCTATTGTGGGGTGATCCTTTTAAATATTCAAGCTTGAACAACCTTCAACTAGAAATAGGGGTTTCCCACTTTGCTGATGAGGATTTTTCCCTAACATCACGGACGTCTCTGGTTAATTGGTGACTAGGGATTTCAGCAACACAAAAGAAATACTACTCGGAAGACCCATTAAATAAGTACCCAAGCTAGAACGTTGGTGGTGCCATGTCGTACAGTTCCTACTATCTCAGTAAGTCTGTGTGTTTGGGCAACATAAACGTCAAAACTATGCGGCATGGAGTCCATGCACACCACCAGGATATTTTGACCTTAGTCCTGGCTAGCTCACAGTGCGCCATCTGGACCTCAAAACCTTATATGGTATCGGATGGTGTCTGCTACCTCAGAACATGACAACCCTGACTCCCCAAGAAAAGCGTGATAAGGGATCTAACCCTTTCATGAGTAACTTAGGCGTGCCCAAAAGGGAGACACAAGAAATACTCAAATTGCCATTCCAAACATTTATTGAAGCAATAAGATTCTTGTGTAAAATATGTGCGCTGCAATGATTAATAAAAGAAAGCAAAATAGAGTAATCAGTATTATGAAAATGGTAAAGAAAATGAACAGTTCAGCCATTGTGCTGCTACATCGATTATATGAGTACATATAATTGTACCTATACTCCTACCTAGAGCTTTCTATCCTAATATGCATACGCTGTGCAGATGTGCAAAAATGCCCTTAGAGTGGTTCTAACTCACCATTTACCTGAGGGTATGTGTCATCTAGGAGCCCGTCTTAATGAAGCACGGGCCGTCGTCCTCCTCTTGAAGGTAACAGGATTCAGCTGGGCTGGAATTGCAGCATCGGGCGACCTTGACAGTACCAGCGAAATGTTCCTCTCCCAAAACAAGGGTCTTGGAGAGTTTTTAAAATAAACTTCACCCTTACTCTCTATGCCGGAGTTCTAGTCTGGCTGTTATTGTTTATTCTACCCTTGCAGGGCTGTTGCCGAACAGACAACAACAAACAAAGGCATTGAACTTAGTCCTGTTACAGAATGTTCAAGGCCCTGATAATATGCCTACGAAAGAAGTGTAAATGTAAGCAAAAGCCATTTCAGAAAATATTATCCCGTAAGGGTGCGCAAGCAAATGTGTGTCAAGAGTGATTGTTTAAAAAAGACGTCAACTTTAAATGTGAACATGTAAAATAGTGGTGTCCTGGCCCCAGGACCTATGAATCCACATGATGTAGTAGTAAACTGTCAAGGTCTTTGAAAAACGGCCTGGAAATGCTAGAGGTTTGCAAAATAATACAGGACGTGCAGTAGTATTATCATTTTAGCTAGGGCTATTCTTCCTGCAACAGTAAGGGTCAGGGTCCTCCAAAAGGCTTCCTGAGGTCTCAGGGACGTGATGGCATACCCTAAATTTCATTCCAGATGATTGGTTTAAATGTGATATATCTGCATCCCTAAATATCTAAAAGTTTCCCCTTCATAGTCCACCTGATCTGGTTTAGCCTCCAAGAACCCATGGGTAGCAACTGGACTTTCCCCAGTTAACTTTTAACCAAGATAGTCACCCATAGTTGTTGAGGGCTTTCGTGATGGGCCGGAGATCAGCCCTCACATTCCAAATGTACAATAGGAGATCATTCACTTATAGGGAGATAATATTAGTTGCTTTTACATCTGGAATACCCCGTCCCCATCTGTCTATTCTAAGCCATTCAGCAAAGGGTTCCATTGCCAGTGCAAATATGAGGTGGGAGTTGGAACAAACCTGTCTCGTCAATCACTGGATGTCATATTGTTCTGGCATCCCATACTCCACGCATACTCTAGCTACAGTGGCGGCCAACACAATGAAGAGGTGGTGGGGCGGGTGGAGGGGCGCGGGAAGCGCAGGAGGGGAGCACGGGGGTTGATACATTTTTTAAAACCTCTTACCTGGAGCTGCCGGCCGCATCTCTCCTCGGTGTTCTTCTGCTTCCTGGTCCCAGAAGACACTGGGACAGCAGCAGAGGCTCCCTGTGCAATTCCCGCGCTGCTCTCATGCTATGAGAGCAGCGCAGAAATTGGCCTGAGCGGGCTGCTTTGTTGGTCCACTCAGGACAGGGAATCTGTCCTGTTCCTCCAACCTTGCTGTTCAATACAGCCCGGTTGGAGAAACGTAAGTGTGCATGTGTTTTTGGCCGGCCTGAGACGGCCGGCCAAACACGCATGTGCAATTATAAGTGCACAAACCACTCCTCCTCCCCCCTCCCATGGCCCTGGCCCTGCCCCTCCCTGAACACGATGGCTTAGAGTCGGCAAACGAAAAATAGAACGATAATATATATCGTTTATTTTTTCACTTGCTGGCTCTGAGTCAGTGGGGCGATGTTCCTCTGCTATTGTGGAGGAGCCGCCCCTGTCTAGCTGTAGGGGATGTGTACAGCACTGAAATTCATTGCGGAAGCCACGCTGTAGCTTGAATTTCCCAAGCAGTCTGTGCAGGAATTTCCAGCTCAATCAGTCGAAAGCCTTTTCCATATCAATTGTAAGTACTGCAGCTTTAGACCATTCTTCAGGAGCCGCCGTCATTATTTTGAATAGCCACCGTATATTCTGCGATGTGCTGCGCCCTGGGATGAAGCCATTTTGGTCACCATGTATAGGCATTGATATGAGTGGCAACAGCCTACTGGCCAGAGTTTTGCCTAATATTTAATAGTTAACATTTAGAATGGAAAGAGGGTGATATGCTGTTATCTCCCGCAAATGTTTCTCCACATTAGGGAGGAAGAATATTATGGCGTCACCTGCTTTAGGAGGCAACCTACCCAGTTTATATGCCTCATTGTACACCGCGGTAAACTTGGGTATCAGTTGGTCGGCAAAGGTAGCATAAAATTCTAGGGGAAGGCCATCAGTGCCTGCCACCTTGCTGCCGGCAAGGGATGACAGAGCCTCTTTGACATCTCGGATCGAAATGGATTGTTCTAGTGCAGCCCTCTCCTGCCTTTCAAGACAGCGGATAGGGATGTCTAATAGGGACTTGTCTGTTTTCTCTTCAGTGCTGTGCTCCTGCCTGTTATATAGTGTATCATATTACTCATTGAGTTGATTGTATTGATTGCCTCTTGGAAATGGTGCAGTACCCTGTGTCTTTGATCCCAGTCAAGGGTTGACTCCTGCTGTCCATCCCGCTAGCCATGCTAAGAGCCTGCCTGTTTTGTCTCCTTCTGCAAGCAGGCATATTCTGTGTAATTGAGGTACCTCTATCTCTCAAGTAGGATGGAATGAGCCTCTTTGTGGCCTCTGTAAGGGCACGAATTTTGGACCTATCTATTACTGCTTCGCAATCTAGATTTCTGATTTTTGAGTCTAGGCCTCCCAGCTGCTGGGCAATTTGCGTCCTAGCCCCCAACAGAAGTCCGAATACAGTGACTTTGTCCCCCACCTTAAAAGCATCCAATTTACTTAAAAGTGAGGAGGGTAACCCTCACGCCTCTCAAAGTCGTGCTTGATGAGATCGCTAAATGAGGAGGGACAAGTTAGCTCCTCTAATGTATATATCTGTAGTTGCCACACTGGGATAGGCACCTGTCTTCTGCCCTAGTTATCAGACATGCTCTGCAGATTATGGTCAGATATGGTCCAACCGAGATATTCCATTGTGCCTACTTTCAATAATAATCACCTTGTGCCCACAAGATGATCTAGTCTGACATGAACATTGTGAGCAGGGGAATAAAAGGAATATTCACTTACAAGTATGTATCTGCATCTCTATATGTGCACTAGGGACCATTGATTCAGCCAGTTTTCAAGAGTCTTGGATGTTGCAGGAGCCAGTGCATGTGGCTTTGAGGGGTAAGAGCGATCCAGATGTACATCGAGGACCCTGTTGAAATCTCCCTCAGTAACATGGGGTGCGGTTTCCATTAAGGGTAATGAGAACATATAAAACTGTGATTGGCCAACATTAGGGATAAACAGCCACCCAAATTGAATTGGCTCACTGTCCAATTTTCCATCCAAAACAAAGTATCTTCGGTGCTTGTAAATGAGCTGGTTGCTGATCTCAAAATGGATCCTGGGGCATATCCAAATCAGGACCCATCAGGCGTAGTCAGAGAAACACATGGCCACCACCTGCTCTCACCATTTGGCCTGCAATCTTGTGCCCTCCTTCTATGTCAAATGTGTCTCTTGAAACAAAGCCAAGTGTGTGCCACTACGCCTCAGAAAGGAGTATACTTTATTGCCATTTGACTGCTGTGAGCACTCCCTGCATATTCCACATTAAGATTATATTTTCGCCTCATCCCATGCTTGTAGTGAATACAGTCTGGCTCTCAGGAAGCGCTGCCCCAACTCCTCCCATGCATGCCCCAGTCTCAAAGGCCCACATCGTGCTTGAACTTTCTTTCATGACCCCCAAGGCCAGAACCTCATACTTTTTCTGTCTAGTAAAATGAAACGTGAAACAAACCGGTAACCTGGGTGCAATCACTTCATATGTTTCCAATTGGGAACATACGTCCATCATTTGCGCCCAGATGTTGGAGCTGGACTATAAGCATTCGCTCCATCTGTGCTACATATGTCAGCCCACCCAGCCCCCCTCAAGCCAATGCCAGCAAACCCAGTCCCCCACGTGCCAACGCAAGGGCATGTTTACACTCATGTGTGGGTCACATTCACCCCGAGTCTGTGTTCTGACACATCTCGTAGTTTTTTGTAGGGGGAGAGGGCTGGAGATGGCTTTCTACAACTAAAAGTACAATTGCCATCACGATCCAGCGCTGCTCTAACATAACCAATAAATAGTCTTAGAGACTCTGGGTATCACAGGTGGTCCTCGGCCATCTGCAGAGTGACCCGGGTTGGTGCTCCGGATGCACAACTGTCGCGGCTGGATTCTGTTTCATTGTCCGATGGTTGGCTACATGTGTCGTCCATAGCATAATCTTCAGGCCTTTGCAGAAAGGATGCTGCTACTGCATTATCAGTTTGCTGGTCATGCTGCACCTGAGAGGGAGACAGCGACACCACCAGGCTTGTTCTGTTTTGCTCTCCTGCATTGGCTTTACTGCCAAGGGAGCCACTGGCCAACGCCGATCTGCTCACCTACCTCCTTAAACTTTGAATTCTGTTCATCCCAGTCCCACGCAGCTTCTGGTTCAGTAAGAAAAGCTGGGTGCAATGGTTCATCATTATTTTAAGTTGGCCAGAAATAGGAGGGTGTACTTCAGACCCATACTTCTCAACTCCCTCTTGAACGCCCTGCGGTGCTGAACCTCCAAGGTGTAGTTCAGGAATAGCATAACTTTTCTATTTTCAAGGGCAAAGTTACCCTATTTCCTGGCCCTTTGCTATACAGTGTCTCTGTCACGGAAGTTCAGAATTTTGCCAACAATGGGCCTAGGGGGATGCCCTAGGGGCAGGGGCTTTACTGGAACTTTATGTGCTCTCTCTACCGTAAATCAGTTAATCAAGCCATGCGGGACCACTTGCCTGGCTAGCCAGGTCATGATGAACTGTGTAGGGTTTCCTGCTTCAGTTCCCTCAGGCATCTGCATAATTTATAGGCTGTTCCACTGGGTCTGGCCCTTCCAGGAAATAGATTCTGCCAGCCATTTCTTGTAATTGCTTCTGCAGGTCCATGGTTTGGGTTTGGAGTTCATGGATCACGGTTTGCGTGTGGGGGCCCTGTCCAACAATTTGCACTGATATCCTTGCAGAAGTCCTGGATCTGTGGCCACTGCATCTACTTTTCTTCCAGTGTTGTCCTAGTCTCAACTATGGCCTCCAGCATTTTATCCCGCTTAGCTTGCAACAGCCCTTTTGAGTCCATGGCCGGTGTGGCCCTCCAACGATTCAGCAACATAATAGCTCTCTCTTGGTCAATGACTGCTGTGGAGCCCACAGGGGTAGGTTTCTTTGCTAGATCTGAACTTGCCCTTGGCACAGGTGCAGTGAGACGGGGCGGAAACACCACCCCTCCACTGCCATGAATATGCATTGCCGACCCTCCTCTTCACCCTTGTTACTAAGAGTTCAATGCCAGCTTGCTGTGGTTCGCCAAGGGGTCTGGTGTGCCAGCCAGCCTCACCCAACAGTCGCCCAACACTAATTCCAGTGCCATTCAATTTTAAGTGCAAGGTGGGGGCATGAGCAGCTGGTCATGGTCACAGTCAGCACTGGAAGGCAAGGGAAAAGGCACCCAGCTGACCCCCGCATCTGCAACTCTCCTTCAGACTGGAACCATGACTGTGCGCCCCATTCATCTAACCTCCCTAATGCAGGAGGAAGCTTCGAGGCTCCAGGCACCGTCTTGCTTCGTCTCTTGTTTTTACATCAGCTGCAGTCATCACAACACTCACCAACCCAGGCTGTACCTCCCCCGTTTGGATTGTACAGTCACTCCTCTACCAGCCAGCAAGTGCTGAAAGCGGAGAAGGGGTAGGGAACCCAAGGGTCCTACCCCATTCCTGTAGTCAATGTTGCAGGGCATCAGCCCCTTTGCTGCTGTTGTCGCTGAATACGCAATAACAGTACGTGAGGAAGAAGGGGGTGCCCAGGGGTACACCCGTGCTCTTCTAATCGTGTTGTGAGAGGGATGGCGCATCTATAATGCAGCAGAGTCCTCAGCGCCTGACAGGTGCTCCATGACAGAAGTGGGCACAGTTATTTTGGGGCTGCTCAAAATGCAGCAGTCGGGGCGCCACTCTTCTGCTTGGTTCGTAAATGATGTAGGTAGGGAAGGGGAGGATGGTCCTCTCCTCTCCTCTTTTTGAAGTCCCACAGGCTTTCATGCAGGCTGTGGGACCACCACGCGACATGGTCCATTCTCCAGGCATTAGTAACACAGAGCCCAGGTCCAGAAAGGCTTGACTCCGCTGATGTGCATGAATTCAGTCTCGGTCCAGATCAGGCACAGAGTTTTTTCAGGGGCCTTCAATAGCCATCAGGCTACTCTTTCGTCGGCTCAACAAGTGATGTATGCAGGGGAAGGAGAGGGATGCCCCTAGGCTCCCTGTCCTCCTGCTGAATCCCCATGAGTTCAGAAAGCAGGATGCCCAAAAGGCCACAATCATTAGCAGGACCCAGTCCCAGGCAGCTGCTGCCATCTTGGCCGTGCTGCATGCTCCAGACATTCAGCTCACTACTTCACCAGGATCCACCTGTCTTCCTGCAGGCTGGGGGACCACTGCGGGATGATGTCCGATCTCTGGGTGTTGATGACGCAGGGCCTTGTCCCAAAATGACTCAGTTCTGCTCATATGTGTGGGTTCTGGCCAGGCCGGGACCAGGAGCTCACACTTCTGCAAATGTCATGCTGTGTGGCCAGGCCACACCCCCAACATTCTAAGTATACTTATTTATTTCAATAGATGGCAATCTTTGATACCACCTATTAAAATAGATAATTGATTGTGATATAGCAATTGGTACATGCAGATTTCCGCAGCTTCGGTCTTCCTCTAGGAATACATGACTCCCATATACAGATTCCTTGTATACACAATAAGAATTGTGCCATGAAACCACCTTGTGAAGCTTTCTAGTGCCACATTGCCTTGCAGTGGGCCTCAGGGGTCACCTCTGACTAATGTCTGCAGGAGATGCTGTGATCTGTAACTCAGGAGACGTGCCACTATGAATCCACTAGCACATACACAGCTTCTTTATATGAAGCAATTACATAATAGATACGTCTAATGGAGATTTGGGAAAGAGTAAATAGCTTAAATTAAGTGCCCTCACAAACTGAAGTCACTGTATTTGGCATGAAAAAAATATTTACAAGATTATCTTCTGAACGCCTTTCGAAATCCTTGTCAAAATGTTAGCACTGAAAGCCAAACTTAAGAACTTGAGGATTTAACTGGACTGTTACATACCTCATGTATGCGCCACAGTGAAGAGTGTCATTTCCATCTACAGAACATGCACAAAATCCTTCAGGTACTTCCCAGCAACCATAGGAATAAAGTTGTGGAAGCCTTCATAAATTGTATCGGCAGCAGCCCGTGCAGGTAAGAGCGGTGAGGCCGGGCCGGGTTGGGGGGGATTCGACAGACGACCACGAGTGGAAAATTAAATAAATAATTAATTTTCCCTCGACGTCGTCTATCGAAATCCCCCCACCCGGCCCCACCGCCCCACCTCTCTTACCTGCACGGCCCGCGACTGAATTGTATTCTTATCTACAGTAGTCCTCTTGTAAGTGACCTTCCAGCATGCTCCATGAGTTGGTTTAAGAGAAGTGCACCCTGAATATGGAAACCAGAATATCATTGGCACAGTATATCTAGGACAACATTTTTAAACTGAAATATTGACAGGTAAGTAAGAATGGATTTTCTTTATACCTACCTACGCATATGTACCATGGAAATATATACATCTTCAAGGTACCTACATGTGGAGTTAGGAATACAAAATGTATACTTCCCAATATACACTTACCTTCCGATATTTTGTCCAACAATATTCTGTCCACTATGTTATTGAATGTCAATATTCTGGGGGTCGATATTCCATAGTACAACAGGTTTAAGAATGTACTGAATGCAGTGGTGAGTTTCTTTGGAGGGATGGAAATGCTGTACCACATCTCTGACCTGCACTGAGCCTTGCCATGTTTAACAGTTAGTTGAACGTTCACATTCAGGGCCCCTTATCTTACCTGTATGGCCTTGATCAGTACCTGCCGTGTTATCTGGGTAACAAGATCACAGAAGACTCGACTGCGGGAAACGTCCTTTAAGACGAAGTCGGATTCATGCTGTGCCTTCACAGCACCGGCATCAGAACGAATGCCTCTTTAGCACTCAATCGTTCTGCACACAAGTCGTTACAACGACTTGCTTTAGGGGGGGCGCAATGGTGGAGTGGTGTTGGAATTAAAGTCCAACACCATTCCTACTGTTGCGCAGACTGGAGTTGGAATAGTAAATTAAACTGTTCCAATATCCAACGCCCCCCCCCTAAGGCAAGTCCTTAAAACAACTTACGTGCAGAACAAATGCGTGCTAAAGACACATTCGTTCAAATGACAGAGTTCCTAAGGCATGCGTGAAAAATGCATGCGGAGTTCCGTCACACATTCCTCGACTGGGGATGGTGCTCTGGTTGACCTCATCACTAAATTGGCACCACAAGCCAAAATTAGGCTCTCCCCATATTGACATATTAACAGCACTAACATAGCATGGGTGCATTGTTCCATGGTGATAGTTGTACTATCCGTTTGGTTTAAATTTAAGTTGGGCAAGTTCCATGTCCTTATAATATGCCGATGATCTTAATGCCCAACTGGCCTAGTAAGGGCTCGCTGTCACCATCAGAAATGAGACAATGCCTGTGATTAACTTAATTTTGGGAGTGATACGAGTGACCTGAAGTATTATAAGAGCAGAGAGTAAGCAGGGCTCTTACTGTCCTACATGGGGACATGTGATGATCCCCTAATTCGGCTCTACATTTCATTCAGAATATATACCACTCCAATTCAGATGAGCTGCATTTTGTGTAATGACACTTGAATTCTGCCATGGAACAAGTATCTGTAGATGTTTATAAGAGGAATTTCTTTTCGTGGCCAGCTGTAAATATTTACAGAAGAAACTATTTAAAAGGGGGAATTACTCGGCTACTACAATCTAGAGGAATTCCTGTAGCCTGAAACGTTATTTAATAATTTTTATTATTCATAATAAGAGTTCTGGGATTCTAATATTTACCTGAATTGGTATGAATGAGCTAGAAATTATAGTGTAAGGGGGAGGAGTGTCGCCCCACTGCCAGGGGCAGTAAAGAAAGGAAAAAAGAAAATGATAATAACGGAATGTTATCATTTTATTTTTTCCTCCTGCTGCAGCAGTGCGTGAGGGGGCGGGGCGGAGCTGCAGGGAAGGAGTGGTAGAACACTCCTGTGAGAAGATGGCCTGGTATATGATGTCCACTAATGTAAGTGGGCACTTTGCACCAGTCCAGACAACCCTTATGGTGATTTAAGAGGTCTTAGACAACCTTAGAAAGCTCTCTAAGTGGTAGCTGTGGAGAGCAGCCTTCAGGCTTAGTCCAGAAGAAGTGTAAAGCAGCTTGTTTTACCAAAATGCAATCTTTATTGTATTGATTAAGCAAAAAGAACCACACCAAGTATTTATAAAAATCTGTATTTATTATATAATAGTCTCTAGTACGTTCCAATATCTCCAACAAGGAGATAAACACAATGCACACAATACTTTAGCAAGAAACACAGTAAATAGCACGAAATACACAGAGGGCCCCAGTGGGGGACCAAACCATATATTAAGAAAGTGGTATAAGAACCACGACTCGAGTCAGGACGATGTCAAGAGGACGTAGAATTGCTGGGACCCCAAGGAACCACCCAAGGTAAGTAGATAGGGACCCCACGTAAAGCGTGTGCAGTGTGGAAACACGACCGTGTGCTCCGTACAACTCTATGTGCAAGTCGCAGTTGGAATTTTAAAGTTTAAGGACCCTTCCCAGTGGACCCTGAAGAAACCCCGCGGAAGACTGAAGGTTCGAGCGCCACCCCACCGTAGATACCCACGTTACCTACAACAGGGAAGCCGGGTGCAAACGTGTGAAGTGGTGTCGGAAACCACCATCGAACCCAATGGAGGAATTCAGGAAAGTGCCCCTGTTGGAAGAGGAGAAGGTGTCAGTGAGAATCCAAACATGGATTCTTGAAGAGGAGTACCTGAAAGCAGAGGGGACAGAGTCTATGTCACTCGGGAGTGACCAGGAGACTTGGAAGACGAATGCCCTCCAATGTCGGCTGCTTCAGGGAAGATGACGATGACCTTGACTCTGAAGCTGTGTGGACCAGGCGACGCTGAGGACAACCAGGAGCCGGATACGAGCTGTCCCATGAAGGATGTCAAGTGCTGAGGTGTCGGTGTCCGGCAGGAGCAACAACAATCCTTGGCAAATGCAGCCCACGCAGGAAGTCAAGAAAGTACAAAGTCAGGACCAGCAAGGTCCAGGAGACTCACTAAAAGCAGGGGAGTCAGGGCAGGCCCGAGCAATCAGGGGAGCCCAAAGAAGTCATAGATGACCCTCCACAGGACCCACAGGCCAAAGACACTGAAGTCGCAGGAGGACCTTGGGCAGCTTACCAAAGCAGCAGGCCACGGTGCACACGATGCAATGTGGCTGGAGATCTTGGTGGAAAAAGTTGTCAGAGGTTGGGGCTACTTGGAGCCCAATGCACTTGTCGCAAAGTTGCCCACAAGCCTTTGCATTTGCAAAAGTATGCAGTGCACAGGGGTTCTTTTATTGCAGCCCCCACAAGGGATACTGGCCTCAAACTCGGTGAGAGGACCTCTCAGGCCTCAAGGGACGTAGAAAACTACCACCTGTGTTGCAGAGCCCACAGAGTCCGGAGGAGCTTCAGGATCTGCAGACCGGTCAGCAGTGTTACGGTGCCTGCGACTGCAAGGGAGTGACTCCTTCACTCCAAGGGAGATTTCTTCATGTGTCTTTGATGCTTCACAGGCCTTGGAAGGTTCCTGTATGATGCACAGGCACAGACGATGCAGCAGACTGGAAGGGAGACGAAGTCCGGCCCAAACGAAGTCCAGAGTGCCCAGACGGTAGAAGTGCAGTGGTGTCTGATCTGAATCTTATCCCACGACGAATCTAGCAACCTACACCCAGGTAAGCCCTTAAGAACCCTAGGGAAAGGGTTGGGAAGATTCACTGGACCCTCCCAGGGGAGGGTCTGGACAGGGGGGAGGTTACTCCCATGTCCTTTGTCCAGTTTCGCGCCAGAGCGGGAGCCAACGGCTCCCAGGACTGGTTTGAACTGGACTATGCACAGGGACACCATATGTGCCCCTCATGCAGACTTTCTGGCGCTGGCAAGCGCACCCACCCGATCCCAATACACTAAATCCTGTCTGGGAGGTTATCACACCTCCCTGTGACAGGATGCCTATTTTTCTGCCTTCCCCTGCTCGAGCTTGGCTCAGCGTCAGGAGGGCAGAAATGTGTCTCTGGTCAGCAGCAACCATTTTGTGCTGTCCGGGTCTGGAAGACTGGCACCGGGAACACTGAGAACCTAACGGAGGGCTATTCCAGTGCATGGAATCATACCTCCCACACCGTTTACGGTGTAGGGGTATGATTCCAACATGTTTGATACCAAACATGATAGGATTCGTTGCAGCCGATTTCAAGATGGTCATCGCGTAAGTACGCGGTGCCCCTCTATATGGTATATGGCTGCTTCACTGACAACCCGGGAGAATGGACTCCGTAGGCTGCAGGGATGTCCTGGTCATGCAGGGGCACCCTCTCACTTAGAACCAAGCACCCTGCCTTCAGGATTGTCAAGGCCTGCTATAGGGGTGACTTATAGGTTTTACGTGCAGTGACCCTTAGATATAGTAAACCTATATCTTTAGTAAGTGGTGCAAGCACCAACTTACACAGGCTGCAAAGGCTGCAATGGCAGGCCTGTAGTTCCATTTTAAATGGTCTCCCATGGGTGGCATAATACATGCTTCAGCCCATGGGGGACCTCTGGGGTACCCATGCCCTGGGTACCTTAGTACCTTATACTAGGGACTGATAAGGGTATTCCAGTATCCAATCTGGGATGTACCTAAGTACTGAACAAAACAAATTTAGTGAGAAAGCAGATAGACTGGGGTCCTGATTAGCAGGATCCCAGTCAGACTAGTGAAAAACAGCGTAGGCACCAGGCAAAAAGTGGGGGTAACCATGCAGAATGATCCTACCGTCCTACAACTCCTTTGCGCATAGACTGTTTGGTCGGCCCTCTCGTGCTGCCCAAAACAGTCATGCGCACTTCTCTGTTCTCCATGCAGGCTGCATTACAGCCTGCATGGAGAACATGCCCACCCCTCCAGCCCCAGACCAATCACAACGCTGTATTGTAGCGTTGTGATTGGTCTAGGGGTGGGAGCCTGGCTTCCTGCATCCTGTTCCGACCTGGAGTCGGACACAGGCGAGCAGGAGAGAAGACGCGGGACCCGGCAGTGGCAAGGTAGGTTTTATTTTTTTTAAAAGCAGCCGGCGCCCCCCTTTCCCCTGTGCCCGCCCCCACCCGCGAGCCGTGACGGCCGCCCCTGACCCCGAGTAATGCCTCTATCGTTTTACTGTTCAACAACAGATGTATACGGGTTGCTAAAACCCTACGACAGCTTACACAAATACCTAATGGTGCGGATTTGTTTTTAAAGGTTAAGTTTTGTGAATATCACAGTGTGTTATATATTAGTCTTGTCAATGTGTTTTTAAGCGAATGCCACTGGGTGTTAAATATACATTTAAGTGATCGCATGCTCATTTTCTTTTTGGTTTAGACCATATTTTTTCTAAATTATCCCAACTGCACAACCATGCCTTTCATAAATACAATTTTGTCACAACAGTCATAGCTTAGATCGTACAAGCAAAACCACCAAGGTCTTGATCTACTATTCCCATTTGCAAACCATGGATGTGCAAATTGTATGCTGACTAGTTACGCTGCAAATTATATATTCAAAGGGGATTGCAAAATGACGTAGCACTTGAATATTAATTAGATAGATCACAATTAACGATCCTTTGTGGATGCAATGCGAGGATGAAAGCCTGCTAGGGACTGCAAACCTCCAACCATGCATTTGCATTCCTAAATGGGAAACTTTTTTTTAAAAGCAATACATCTCAATTCAAGGTGCCTGTGCTATTTTTTTTTTTGTTTTAATTAAATACGTCTTCCCATTTAGTAAGAAATCTGGGAGGGGAGGGAGTGTTCTTCTAGACCATTGCCTTCTCAACGTGAGACTGCTGTCATAATTCCTAAAGGGGAAGATGGCTCACGGGGACAGATTCTTCTTTGACAATCAGATACCACCCCGTTTAAGGTATTGTATCGGATCGACGGTTTGTGACCACAGTTGCAGTCAGAAGCTATTGAAACATTCCTCTCTACATAACAGATAGGAGCATGGGCGTATATTTACTAAACTGCCAGGGTTAGAAGAAGTGAATTCAGTTTTTGGCCCCTCCCCTCATGACATCACAGGAAGTGACCTCACATGACGTTTGACCCTGATAACATCACAGGAATTTATGTCATGTGACTTTTGACCCTGTTGCTATTACAGAAAGCGACACCGGTGAACTTCACAAACACCAGCAAAATAGAAATTAACAAAATAACAAACAATTATAAAGCAGATACAACTCTAAGTAAAAACATGTATATTAACGAAGGTACTACCATGGTATGCCTGAAGTACGCACTTAAGAGACAATGGGCAAGACCATCAAAGGATAGCAGTATCCTTAGTGGCTGACTGTAAGCGCAGTTGGAGTGTCAGTAGTGGTACACACTGCACATTTGTATTGAGAGCAAATGATTTGCAGAGAAACAAGCAGAGCCATGTATATGCTTTGGTTCTGGCACTGGAGGCAGAAACTGGCCTCACTTCTCCCAGTTCTCGGATGGCCAGTGTGACCTTTCAGATGCCACTTGAAGAAAAACATGTTTTATAGGCATAGAGCGCTTAAAGCAGAGAAAGAAACTACTGTCACGGTCCAGAGACTGGAGAGAGAAATTGCAGCAACCCCCTGGGAAAAAATGAGGCCTCCAAGATCAGTTATGCAGCAGGAACTGCCTCTGCAGAATATGACCTATCTGGCTCTGCCGGGGTCGCAAGGAAAGTTCCAGGGGTCGCAAAAAGCATACCAAGGGTCGCAGTTGCGACCCCTGGCAACCCCTAAATTACATCCATGGATAGGATTGGAGTTCCCCTTTCACGCCCTCTCTCACATGCGTCGGACAGTGTCGCATAACCCCTTTCACGGGTCAGACTCGTAAAAGGGCTTTTGTAAAAGTAAAAAGGTATTTTGCAGTCGTAAACCCTGTCACTTTGTGAATCACAGACTTTGCGCCCCCAAAATACCATTGTACATCAAGCCCTAAAAGTGGTAGTTTGGTATGAAAGCTGTTCTTGCATGCCCAGATTTGTGGCATTCTCATTTGAGATATTTTGCATACCATAAGAGTGCGTGCACACTTTAACTGCATGCTGATGTTGAGTCATAGTTGGGACCTGTGTGCAGAAGGAAGGCCAGTCTGTGCCTATGGTAGGTTTGTGTTCTGGTAAATGGCATGCACCCATGACTGTAGTATTGGTTGCCTTCCATAGAAAGGACAGACACATCTCACGTCATGAGGTCCCCAGTCTTCCATCCATGTAGTCCATGGAGTGTATTTCCCAGGAGAGGCCTTACAGGATGAGTGAAGAGGAAATGGTAAGACTGGATTCCTAAACCTATAGGAATCCTGTATGATGTAGTCCATCGGAGGCATAGGACATTTCTGTATCCACTCTACAATGGGATTCCCTTTGTGGGAACTCTGCACAAATTTATGGCTTACACCGGGGAACGCAGACTGGAAGAGGATTGAGTGATACACCTAGACCTGTGCCTGGTCCACGTGCTGCTCCTCCTAAAGCTCAAATTTTAAATAATGATGATGAGTGCACAGTTTGTGTATGCACACACCACATGTCTTATGTGTGCTTTTTACCAATCGAAGCATATATACATTGGGAAACAAAGTACAGCTCTAGCCTTAACTTTTTAGAACTGTTTTTTCTATATTGTTTGTCCGCAACTGAACCCATTACGTCACTTGAACCCCAAAAATTCATGATCAATTTATGTGCTTTATATGTCCTAGTACTATCCTTTGCATCATACTATGTTTTGTTATACATCCTTTAAATACAAACCTGTCAAATGTATTCAAGCGAACGTAAGCATTCCAGTCCAGATGGCAAAGCAGGATCTGGTGGACACGCAAGGCACCACAAGCAAAAGAAAACACAGTGCCCTATAAGCAGCAATTATACAGACGGCAAAGTTGGTACGAACTATATAAATTGGCAACGAAGGTGTGGCTGTGTCTATCCTCACAGGAACATGCTTATGCGCTATGACATATCCTAGGTGGAGCATGTGTCTGAACTTCACACATCCCCCACATAGCACAGACACATCCTCACCTTTCAAATCATGTACTTCGAGAGGGTGCCCAAGAACCAACGGAAATCAGAGCACTTTGTGGTTTTTAAAATTCCTAACTTGTTCATTGCAAATCCTGCTTCATATCTCGAAAATTGAATAACAATGCAAGAGTGCCTGTCTTTCATCTCAGATAAAATAGGTGGTTCCTGATACCTTAAAAGCCAACTGGTCAAGCAGCAACCACAATCTTAGTCAGGGTAAGAAGCAGGCAAACCCAAAATTAACCCGCGCTCACACTCTGGTAGCTTGGCACAGAGCAGTCAGGCTTAATTAAGAGGCAATGTGTAAAGTATTTGTGCAACACTTCAAACAGTAAAACAGTGAATACACCACCCAAAAGAGAAATAGAGCACAATATAATACATAAAAAAGACCAAAACGACAAAAATCCAATCAGTAGAACCAGAGTTATGAATTTCTGAAGAATAAACTGTAAAATAGCACCTGGCAACAGAAAGCGCCAACTGCAGATATCTGGTCGCTGTAGACTGGGTCAAAGTCAAAAGTTCAGGCTGGACGCGATGGAGTGCGGGTCATATACAGTCCCAGATTAGTTCCACTGAAGTTTTACCTTCTCAAGTTTTTTGCCAGGAATCCCGTTCGTGGGGAAGAAGTTTGCCGGGAGTAAGGAGAGCATCGCTGGCAATAATCGGCGGGGTGTGAAGAGCAGGCTAGGTGACTCGGACAGCCGGGCTGGAGCCTCATGGTTGTGATCCATGTAGACGGCCGATACTTGCTGTGTGAAGAAATGAACTTGCGGCGGCTAATGCTGATTTCCGGTGCGAGCGGCACAGTTCTGGTGCGAATGGCCCCGTTCGCAATCACGAAGAGCCCAGTAGTTTGACTTTAAGAGCTCGAGAACTACACCAAGGGCCCAGGACCTGGGAGGTGCCTCTTGGAGGTCACAAACTCTTTGAAGAGGGGTCCAGGAGCTGTGGGGAGCCTGTTATGTCCCTAAGGCTGAGATCAGGAGGCCAGCAGACTAGCCCTTTGAGTCACTCAGGGGTCCTGGGTTCAAGATGGGTTCCAAGTCCAATTCTTCCTCTCCATGCAAGAGGGCAGCAGGCAGTAGATCAGCACAGCAGGGCAGCAGCTGCTTCAGGGTGGCATTTCATCAGAGTGGCAGTCCTTTCATCAGCACAGCAGTCCTTCTTCTTGGCAGAGTATCCACAGGTTTTAAGAATGGTACCAGTTCCTAAAAGGAAGAAGGAAAAAGACTAGCAGCCTATTATGGTTGCAATTCAGGGTAGGTTGTCTCCAAAGAAAGGAATGAGTGTGTCACACTGTCACACGGGTTGAGAGTAGTGGGATCGTACCTTTTTTCTTCCTACTTTGCACTAAGAGCATCTCCACTCCCGTCCAGATTTTAGCCTAACCCTGAGGACCCTTGAATAAATCCATTAGGGTACCACCGGGTTATTTTATTTTCACTTACACCTACCACTTGGCCCACACACCCACACACACAACTGCGGCAACTCCTAAAAGATCTCCATCAGAGTGCCCTCTTTGAGGGCCCGTGAGGGACTGCAGCGCCACCCCCACGAGGAGCAGTGCCCAATGATGATGCTTTACACTCGCAAGGGTGTGTGAGGGCACACAATATATACAGGAGTATCACTCTCCACTCAGACACACTCATTCCTTTCTTTGGAGACAACCTACCCTGAATTGCAACCATAATAGGCTGCTAGTCTTTTTCCTTCTTCCTTTTAGGAACTGGTACCATTCTTAGAAATTGTATTACCTTTTAGGAGCACCGGTACAGGACCTATTTCCAACTAGCTCCTTGTCCCTCCCTCTTCAGAATTGTGGTTAC
Organism: Calotriton arnoldi; assembly: GCA_963921515.1. Classification (NCBI taxonomy): domain Eukaryota; kingdom Metazoa; phylum Chordata; class Amphibia; order Caudata; family Salamandridae; genus Calotriton; species Calotriton arnoldi. Next base: position 138,401 of record CAWUFW010014280.1, on the reverse strand, counting down.
AGTTTAGTACGGCAGCTAGCCGTGGGACAATCTATTGTAGTTTTTTCACCCCTGTACTCTCCCTGCCCAACCCCTTCCTCTTCCTTCCCCCTGTCCTCCCCCTTTTGAGATAACGTGGCCTCAACTCCTGGGCCATTACTAATTTCCATTATGGATAATCCAGGCCTCAGTTTCGATGATGAGACAGTGGCTGAGATCCTCAGGGCACCCTCTTTACTAGCAGAAGATGGCAGTGCAGCCACCGGCAGTAAACATGATGACTGGAAGTCTTTGCAGGCACTTAGGAAATTGCAGATCAAGACGGCACTACATGGTACTATTATGACAGAATATCTTAGAGCAAACATCGCCCCCAACGGTCTTCTGATTACATTGGCCCCGAGAATATTCCTAGAGGACTTGATCTTCCGTCGAGAGTGGTCGCGGATTTCTTGGAAGTGTACACGTGACTGGTTAGTGTTGATTATCAACACGGCCAAAAGACTGTCGGATGAACTATTGATCCAGATCACTCTATCTGAGAACAAATTAAAAGCAGGTATATCCATTACGGCCTTCAAGTCACGCCTCACAGAAATCAACCAAGAGATGAACGACCACAAAGAATATCTGACAAAGCAGAAGATTAATCAACTACAGAAGGATGTTAAACGCTTTGACAAGGAAAAGATCTACCCCTATACTAAGGAGGATTACATCTTTCAGTATAGCGAGACCACATCGGATGATGCAAGTAGCAGTCATTCCAACAGATCAGACTCAACCAGTAGTGAGTCTAGCTATGAGAATAGACAACATAGATCTAGGGGTGGATATAGACATCAACCACCGCCACCCTTGTTTCAAAACTTTCCTGCTCATCCGTTCCAACCACCATTATACCAGGGCCCATGGATGGGACCTCAACCCCTGTGGAATGGACCTCTCGGGCCGAATCCCCACATGCAACAATACCAACAATTCCAAAACCCCCTTTTTACAACAGAGGGAGGGGCAGAGGAAGAGGCAAAAGAAGAGGAGGATCCAAGACCGTTCACTGGCAAGATCAGGAACAGAGGGTATTGAGGAGCCAAACAGCGAGAATTTAGTGGTCAATCTCTCTTCTAGACCTTTGACGTCGGGGAAACTTATGCTCTTGGAGAAGGGCCTGGGTTTTGTCCCTACGCCCAGGGAAGATGACTTTAGACTACATCAAGAACTTCACCAATTTTTTAGGAAAGTGCGCCTAAAAGCATTTTTCCAGGATAAGCCAGAGGTCCCCACCGTGGGTACTGGTTTAAAAACTAAATCCAGATTTACTCCTACCGCCGCAATGACGCCTCACGAAGTGTTGACGTTCGAACAAGCTATCCTGAAGGATGTGAGCCATATGACCATCGGACGTCCTTTTGATAACCTCTCTAAAGAAGAAAAACGATTACTGAAGAACATCGCGGAAGACACAACGATCATCCTAAAACCGGCTGACAAAGGCGGTGCCACTGTTATACAGGATAAGGACACATACGATGCAGAATGCCTCCGCCAACTTGCTGACACTAGGTATTACCAAGTCATTGAAGAGGACCCCACCTCACGGCTCTCCATCAAGATACAGAGTCTTATCGTCGAAGCCACTACTGAATGCTGGATTTCACGAGATGAAGCCACTTTCCTTATCAACAACGAACCCCGCATCCCCTATTTCTACTGTTTACCCAAGATTCATAAGGGGGTGAATCCACCTCCGGGGCGCCCGATCGTGTCCGGCATTGACTCTCTGTTAGAACCCTTGAGCAAATTTTGTGACTTTTTTCTACGACCTTTGGTCAACAAAATTCCCACATATTTGAGAGATACCACTGAGGTTCTCAATCTCATAGAACATTTTGCGGAACCTGGATCTATCAACCTCCTTGTGACCCTAGACGTGGCAGCACTTTATACCAACATCCCCCAGGACGCCACCATAGCAGTCCTTGAGAAGGCTCTTCTCAACATTGATCCATGGCCTTATGTGACACCGGTCACCTTTATCTGTGACTGTGCTACCATTGCCCTCAAAGAGAACTTCTTTGCCTTTGACAAAAAACTATACCATCAAGTTCAGGGCACCAGCATGGGGAGTACCTTCGCGCCGAGTTTGGCGTGTCTGTATATGGCTAACTTCGAAGCAGAACATATTCTAGATCCTACCAACCCATTCGAGAGTAACATCTTACTATGGCGACGCTACATTGACGATATCATTATCTTTTGGAAAGGGGATGAAGAGGAATGCCGTTCCTTTTTGACTGGATCAATACTATTGATCCATTCCTTCAGTTCACGGGCACCTTGTCTCGGGATTCCATCCCATTCTTAGACCTTTTGATCTCTCTTCATGATGGCACCCTTCTGACAACCAATTACAAAAAGCCCACAGATAGGAATAGTCTCCTTATGTATCATAGTCACCACCCTAAGGCATTAAGGGACAATCTACCTGTTGGCCAGTTTCTACGCCTCCGTAGAAATTGTAACACACTCACTGAGTTTGATAATCAAGCTACCACTCTCACAGAGAATTTGACAGCTAGACAATATCCTATAAAAATTATCAAACACGCATGGAAAAGAGCTAAGAATAATCCAAGAGATTCTCTCTTAGAAACCAGGAACAAGATTAAGACAGACACCATGACCTGTGTTACCTCGTTCACCCCCAACTCTAACAGAATCAAAAAGATTGTTAAGAAACACTGGAAAATTCTGGAGACCGGCACTTTTACCCCGGGCCCCATACCTTTATTTGCCTTTAAACGGACACAGAATTTGAGGGACATTCTTGTGCATACTCGCCCCAAGAACACCATCCGACAACAACCTACACTTTGGTCTCTGCCCCCAGTAGTAGGTCACTACCCATGTGGCTTATGCGCTGTTTGCCCACAAACCAGACCGTCCAAAGAATTAAACTTGGGTCTTACAAGACCCTGGCAACAAAGACGTCATACAAACTGTAACTCGAAGAACTGTGTTTATATGATCACATGCCCTTGTAGTTCCAAATACATAGGCATGACAGTCAGACCAATAAAAGTACGGATCGGTGAACATAAGAGCACAATCCGGTGTAAGAAAACCATCACCCGATTACAGAGACACTTTTTAGAAAACAATCACTCCCCTGATAGTTTACAGTGGACCGTGATCGAGTCTAATCCCCACTGGACAGCATCAGCACTATTTAGACAAGAGCAACGATGGGTGTTTAGACTCCAAAGTAATGTCGTAGGGCTGAACGATGATATACCTTGGGCTGAATTAGTACCTTGAACCATTTCCTTTAGACACCTCCTGCACACAGTAGGGACCTTTCCTCAGATACTGTATGGGACCTGGTTGACTCCTTTGCCTTAGCAGCCTCTCAGTGACCACACTATCATCGAAGCATATGCAGCATTTGATACATACGATGTTATGGGGTTATACAACTATATTGATAGTCTCCATATATAACCAACATTTTTAGACATGGCTACTACCTCTGTTGACCCTACCTTGGCACTACCAGCCTAAACATCATCATTTGGGGTGGTCTTCACTTGTATTTTGTCTGGGAATCACTACCGGCCCAGCTTGTTTAAAAAACCGGCTATTATCATTTACATGAATTATGTTGCCATCCCCATATAGATGACGCTTTGTCACAGTGGAAAGTACTGGGCACCATCATCCCACCTAGCTCTAATATGCAGGTTCCAACCTGACACACATCACCCGTGCATCACCAATCTGCCCGGTATGTGTAACCACTTTTGGATGGTCTCTAACTCTATACTGACTAATGTGTGTACATACTGCAAATTTTTAAGATCTATGAGCCTACATATTACACACTTGCTCCCTATTTTCACACATTAGATACGATACGTAATAATTTTGTTCTCGTTTTTAGTATCCATCACCACCTGTAGTTTCTTTGGCATTAGCCGTCCTTTATTTAGATAGGACATTGTAGACCTGTCCAAAATGGCCGCCCTCTTTACGTGCTCTGTCAGTCCATTTCTCCCGCATTCCCAGGTCGCATAAGCTATGACGGGCGAGTTGTTGATTCTGGTGACTATATTTACCGGGACTTCCCACACCCTTTTACCGGCGGACTGGGCAGGCTGTTAGGTCTCCAGGATTCGGTTGGAGGGCGCTGAGTAAGTTTTTGCACGCGGCTGGCCCTTACAGGATTCTAAGGTAAACTCGTGATAGTTATGTTGCGAGCCACGTACTAGCATTTTTTGATTGCCTTGCTCCCCTCCTCTTGCAGCTCTTCCTCCCTCTCCAAGACCGCTATCCGCTGATGAAGCCCTATTCCATATTAGGAAGGGTATGACATTGTTCACTTGTTTGTGTTTGTGTTTATGTTCCAATACAGCATGCGGGGATTTCTACTATCTCCCGCTTATGGGAATTTTTATTATGTATGTAAATTCGCCATAGTTTTTTCAAAGCTTTCTCAGGCACACGCATGGCGCTTTACAGGATTCGTCTTGATTTTATTCATGTACTCGGCCAGCGCGGTGCGCGTCCATAGCGGTTGTCAGTGATTAGGTTCACTGTAGGTACGGACTTTAGCTCTAGTCTGTACTTCACTGACCCACGTCTGATAGACTTACAGTTACTATATATTTTTTCTTTGCCACGTTATAATATTTATCAACCTCCAGTCACGTGGTTGTATGGTGTTGGCACTCCTTACCAAGCATGACAAGTACTGTTTATCGTTCATTGCATCGCTTTCCAACACCATGACCTTTTTCCCCCTTTTTCTTTTCTTTTCCCCATGTACTTTGTCTCCATCAGGTTTGAACTAGAGTATACGGATAATACGTTACTCTTACGTACTTCATTTTTCCTCAAACGAAGGTACGGTAGGAATATAGGGTGTCTCTTTCCCTGATTCCTCCCTTTTGCTACCAGTATCTATGGTCCTGATGAAGCGCTCCGGGATCCATTAGGGACCAAATAGTAGCGTGAAACATGTCGACCTTTCACTTTTTAATATCACCACACTGTCACACGGGTTGAGAGTAGTGGGATCGTACCTTTTTCTTCCTACTTTGCACTAAGAGCATCTCCACTCCCGTCCAGATTTTAGCCTAACCCTGAGGACCCTTGAATAAATCCATTAGGGTACCACCGGGTTATTTTATTTTCACTTACACCTACCACTTGGCCCACACACCCACACACACAACTGCGGCAACTCCTAAAAGATCTCCATCAGAGTGCCCTCTTTGAGGGCCCGTGAGGGACTGCAGCGCCACCCCCACGAGGAGCAGTGCCCAATGATGATGCTTTACACTCGCAAGGGTGTGTGAGGGCACACAATATATACAGGAGTATCACTCTCCACTCAGACACACTCATTCCTTTCTTTGGAGACAACCTACCCTGAATTGCAACCATAATAGGCTGCTAGTCTTTTTCCTTCTTCCTTTTAGGAACTGGTACCATTCTTAGAAATTGTATTACCTTTTAGGAGCCCCGGTACAGGACCTATTTCCAACTAGCTCCTTGTCCCTCCCTCTTCAGAATTGTGGTTACAGAGTATCCACAGGTCCAGAAGTGTACTGAACTGGTGGTGTCTGAGGTCCAGTACTTATACCTAGTGGTGCCTTTGAAGTGGGAGAGACTTCGAATACATGCCTTCGAAGTGCACAGACGCCCGCCCTTCCTGCCCTGGCTCCATACTCACTACAGGGGAGTATGCAAACCTGTGTGTGAGTGTGGACAGGACACAGCCTATTCAGGTGTGAGGCTGTGCTCAGCTCCTCCCTCCCATCCTGCTAGAGATAGTCCATTGAAACACACCTAAGCTCCCATGTGTGTGTCTGTGTAGGAGGAATACACAAAGCCCAGCAGCCAACTCCATCCAGTCATGTGGCTAGAGGCACCAAATGGTTGAAGACAATAAAATGCAAACTTTCTAAAAGTGGCATTTTCAGAATTGTAATTTAAAATCCAACTTCACCGTAAATTGGGATTTTGAATTAGGATTCCAGAGATACCAAACTTGAATCAGTCATATCTTACCATTCGGAAATCACAGTTAAAAAATTTGATGAGGTAATCCTAATGTTACTCTATGGGAGATATAAGCCTTGCAGTAGCGAAAAACGGATTTAAAAGTTTTTCACTACATGTGAAACTTAAAAGTACATGTCCAACTTTTTAAATACATTGCACCCTACCCTCTGGGCTGTCCAGGTCCTACCCTAGGGGTGCCTTATATGTATTAAAAAGTAAGGTTTGGGCCTCGCAAAATGTCTATTTTGCCAGGTCAAAATGGCAGTTTAAACTGCACACCCAGGCTCTGTAGTGGCAGGACTGAGACATGGTTAGAGGGCTACTTAAATGGGTGGCACAATCAGTTCTGCTCACCCACTAGTAGCATTTAATTTACAGGCCTGGGCACATGTAGTGCACTTTACGAGGGACGTATAAGTAAATTAAATATGCCAATTGGGTATGAACCAACGTTGCAATGTTTTTGGGAGAGAGCACATGCACTTTAGCACTGGTTAGCAGTGGTAAAGTGCTCAGAGTCCTAAGGCCAACAAAAATTAATTTGGCAAAAATTAGGAGAAGGAAGGCAAAAGGTTTAGGGGTGGCCCTGCAAAAAGGGCCATTTCCAACACAAACACACATGATTTTCACATAGATGACTCAGTAGTTTGCTGCAGAACTCAAACTCTTTACGTCCGTGTTGACTGCTGAAATGCATGTCGGGAGAGATCAAAGGCTCTTAGAATGTGGTGGCTGGTGTGTTGGTAACGCGGGCGGCTAGTAACATAAGAAAGTGGGGTGCACGAAGGCAAAAAAACGTATTGTGATGCTGCTGCCCTGCTCCTCCTTGTCTCTTCTCTCCATGCAAGAAGCAGGAGGGTGGAAACAAGGATAGAAGCAGCACTGAAGAGCAGGAAAGGGAAGTGGTTGACTTCCTGCCAAGGGCCGAATCCAGCCAATCCTGGAGCTGCTCTCATGCTGTTGAGAGCAGCTCCAGGATTGGTTGGAGCAGGTTCACCCAGCAGTCATTTTGAGGCTGGGGGCCTGTGCCTGCAATTCCTCTGCTGTTTTACAGCGCTGGGATAGCTGGCTCAAAGTGTGCATGTCAGATTGACCGGCTGTAAGCAGCCGGCCAATCTGACATGTGCACTGAGCACCTGCAGATGTATTCTGCAATCCGCAGAAATGTGCCGCGCCCTCACCATCACACTAGCGCTAGAATCGGCACACAGATTTTAAAAAATGGCAAATTACCATTGTAATAATTTCTCTGTGTTCACCTGCTGCGCTCGCAGCATGCGGGGTGACACTTCTCTGCCCATTAAGAGGAACCGCCGCTGTGGTAATGTTGAGATGACATGCCAACAGCTCGCTAGTCCACCACCTCTGGCAGTGGAACACATGTTCTTGTAGGCAGCCTCAGATGAGAAGACAAGGGCTCAAGAGGAGTTTTTCATCCTTGCGAAATGAAGAAAAAGCGAAGTTTGAGTATATTAACTGAATACATTGACCAAGCTAATATTTCCTCTACTCCCACTGGTCTATGGATAATTGTACAACATAGCCTTTGAAATCAGTAAGTAACATAATCAACGCACTACAAAAAACTGCAATCTTCTCTTTCTAACAACTGCATATGTCTCATGTTCACTGTTAAAACAAGTAGAGCTGGGGCATCGTTCATTTCAAGCTGGGAGGTGGCTGCTTTAAGCCACATGGACATCTCTTGCTAACACCAACTCTGAACATGAGCCATGGGCTTGCCTGATTGTCTCAGGTAAACACACGACTTTTCTCTCCCCTACATCCTGCCCGCAACACCTACTGTAACTTCTCTTACTGGTGGCAGCCATCGTACATTGGAGAGAGGTATGTACTGCTATAGTTTGTCCCACTTTCTCTTCTGGGTGTGCTCCATAGATTATTTGCCCTACCTGTCTGTAACCAGTGCATTCCTGTATGTTGCTTGTCTAGCGCTGCTGACAGACCGCCATAGAGTGTATACTTAACAATTCTACTCCTTCCACAGGGTTACTCTGTGTATGTGTATTTTTGTAAAGCACACGTTCACCCCCAAAGGGGCATCTTGGTGCCGAATAACAGATGTTTATTGTTACCCGTAACCCAACTCAATGGTACTCATGTTATCGACCTCAGACAGGATGAAAGGCTGAGTAGATCCCACGGGAATTGAACCTGTGACCATGAGGTCGAACACAAGCTCTGCAGTGGATGCATTAGTCCACTAAGCCACCAGACTCTCTGACCATGCATGTCACTCACGGGTTCCCCTAATACCCACTGTGTTGGTTCCAGGGTGTGTGGTCCACCGATCCTCCTAGCACATAAAATCCAAAATGATTTTTTTTAACAACATTTGTAAACAATCACGGTAGTGGTGCACGCTTATCTTCAATAAAAGCATGTCAACTTGTGCCATTTAAAAATATCTATTTAGGTATGGCAATGACATTCTATTTGTAGCCAAACAAGCTATATATTGTATCTGTCATGGTGGTTTTTATCCGACCTTTTATGTAACATAAGTAATGAATGTGTCTTATTGATACTCAAGAGCCCACGACTGACTCGTTTTTCTAGTGTAATTAAACTAACGCCATCTTGATGATGCGAGTGATTAACTCTACTGTCTTCGCTAATAATAAACCAGGCCTGCCTGGTTGAAATGCTTGGCTAATTTACAGGTTGTCAGGGGAACAAAGAAAAGACTTGCCAAAGAAATGTTTTGCACCACTGCTTCAAAGCCTCATGAAGTGATATGAAAGCTCACAATACATTATTTTGATAGCAATAAATTAAGGTATAATTTCATTACTTTCTACAGATAATTTACAGATAGTTACTACTTATGTGACGCTCAGTTGACAAGATGCACAAAACCTAAATTCTTCCTCGTCAAGAGTTCTGGTTTTTCTCCAGCTTTCAAGAAGACAGCAGCTCTGCTGAAGGCAGCTTAAGCAGAAGAACTAAGGGGCTCATTACGATGGCGGTCGGATTTGATCCGGCCGCCACCGTAGCGGTGATTGTGTCTGACCGCCAAGCATGCGGCGGTCCCGCCTATGCGATTAGGATGGGACCGCCACCGCTGCGGTTGGATTCCGCACCTTTAACATTGCGGCGGTGGCTGCTGACAGCAGCACCGCCGCGATGTCAAAAAGAGCATGTTGTGCATTTCACTGCACTACGTGGCAGGCACTACACTGTGCCTGCCACTTGGTGCACTGGTACCCCCCCAGTGCACCCACACCACCCCCCAACACAAGGGGGGCCCGCAACGGGCCCCCGAAGACATTCTCCGCCAGCCTTTCAATGGCGGTGCAACCGCCACGGAAAGGCTGGCTTCCGCCGGCATCATAATTGTGCTGGCGGAGCCTGCTAGGCTCCGCCTCCATTCTGAGCATGCTGACTGCTCCGCCGGGCAATCGTGACGATTGCTACCGGCGGAAAAGCGGCGGTCAGAGTTTCCCTCCGCCGCGGTACCCACCCCCATCATAATGTGGCGGGGGTTTTTCACGTTACGATGGCGGAGCGGTTGCCACCGCCGGGCGTGACGATCCGACCGCCATCGTAATAGACCCCTAAGTGATACTCCGGGAGGCAGAGCCACGCAATGTACCACATCACTGCAGAAAACATACTAAAAATGCTGTCACGTGCACAGAACAATTAATTTTCGCTGGCACCTTAGGACTCCAGCTTAGATTTGTCCGTCCTCATGGACATTCAAAAATTATATTTTATCGATATCCACTACCACCCTCCCGCCTTCGGCTTCATCGCAGTCATAAGCATGACTTTATGTAGCATCAAAGAAAGATGTTTTGGCATCCAGGATCACATTGTTCCAGAGAAGCATGTAATCATCCGAGAGAGGGTGGAGGGAGGCCTTCTCCATAGTGTTTTTGGTACCCAAGCCATCTCCTGGATATAGACTGGTCACTGAGTGGAAATATGTAAACATGTGGAACCTGTCAGTCACAATCACGATGGGAATTCCTCTGACAGATCCCAGAGACTGAACAATGGGCCTCTTGGGTGATTACCTACACATGACCATCAAGGAACATAACCAGAATTTGCAAAGTCCGAGATCCAGGATATTCACTTCGTTTCCAGTCCTCCCACATAGCCTAAAGTCTGCTCCGTAGGTCTTAATGAAGACCTGGGTCCCTTGGTAGCTCTCTTACGTCACCATGTTTTATCTACCTTCCTTTCCCTGCAAGAAGGGCTTATTCAGCTACGTCCTGGAAGGGATGACTAGTAAAACCAAGATACGGCTCAACCTGCGGCAGCATGAGTTACATCTGAGCACAAAGAAATGCCTGCTTCCCCCATGCCAGGATTCATGGATTGTTTGCCTGGGCTCCAGTGCCATCCTGGTGGAGGACCACTCCTGGAATCTAGAGGCCTCCCGACTTGGTGGCCAGTTGGCATATTTTTCCTAAATTTGCATACAAATAATGTGTGCACCAAGCATAAGAATGCAGCTCCTTTGTATATTGCATCAGGAACCCGGATAAAAAGGCAGGCGTGCAGCCTGTAGAGGTGCGGCAGCCCCTTGGGTAAGGGCCTAGCACGTACTGCTGCAATAATACACTAGAAACTAGTGTGGGTTCAATGGGTGTGGCCACAGGTGGTCCAAAACCCTTTTATTTATACCTTTTGGCTGAGCCTGACCTCCGAGTGAGTGGATTCTATCAACGAAGAACCCGGGTGGCACTCTACACAGCCCACACCACCCTTCACCCCCTCCCCCCACCATTCTCTGCTTCCATGCCACTCTAGGTGAATATAAATGGTCTTTTTTCCTCAAAGGCAGCAGAGGGTGCTGACCACAGGACATAATTCATTTGACATGGTATCACCGGAACGAACATGACACAGTAGCCGTTTCACGCTTAATTCATCCAATGGGATTGTGACACTGAGCCCACTTTCGTAGCTCTGAGCTACAGTGCTCTTTGATAAAGCTCTGTCACTCCGGCAGTGCTTCTGAAGTGGTCGTGTTCTTCATCCTCCGCCGCTCTTCCCCTGACTGACAGATCTTGTCACCAGTCACTGTGCAGCAAACATTCCTGACTGAGAAGATCCACCTGGTCTCGCAGTCACCTGCGAGGCGCGGCTGCCCAACAAAGAGAAAGGGTCTGCGTTTGATTCACATTTAAGAAACAGGTACACTCTGAAAAGGACCCTTGTCTTCATGAGAACAGAAATAGAAGAATTACGCAGCAGCATTTGGGGGCATTTTGAACGATAGTTTGGGAGGCGTAGTGATGCCCAGTAAGTGCACATGCACAGCTTCTGTGTGTATCTTGATTCGGGAGAGTAATCCATCTTCAGGGACTGTAGGGCAGGGCCGGTCCTAGGATATGTGGGGCCCCGGGCAGATAGGAACATGTGAGGCCCCTAAGCAGAGACGACGTGGGATCGGATCGGGCCGGCTAAGGAAAGTTATTTGTTTTTTTATAATTAAAATTAAACCAACCCCCGCGACCCCCACACTCGCGAGTCATGCCGGCCGCGACTGGGTTTTGTCAATGGTTGTTAGCTGTTTAACCTAAATGAGTAACAACAATAAATTATTTTCCTTTCACCTTGTTGTTTCGACCAATAAGTAGCTCCTTCACACACATTTGCATAGAATCACAACTGGAATGCAGGACCATTGCTCTTTGTGCTCTGCAGAGAGGCCATATTTTGAATGATCATGTAATCTGAACACCTTTTTGACCCACAGACAGGCACAGTGTGAAAGTTGTACTGCCTGCATCCTCAACTCCAAGGTGCTCAACTGTAGCCTGTTATAAACACCTGGAGGCGACTCAGTACAAAGGGTGCATCATCCAAGAGTAATATGCTGTGAAATGAAATACAGAAACACACATGCTGGAAATAGCTAGCACACTTGGGGAATGCAAGATTAAGTAAAGCATGTGAAATATAAACAGGAACAAAATCACTGCCATGGATTACCCTAACATCAGGACCACTGGAATTATGCGGCAGGAGAGGGCTAAATTATGTGGCAGGGTGAGTAAATTATGTGGCAAGAAAAGGCAAATCATGCGGCATAATCCGGCACATTTTGAAATAGTATTACTTAATTTTTTGCCATTTTTAAACTTGGTAACACTGTTTGGGCATTGGTTGCACCCCATTAGTACCAATTTTAACACCCAAATTTAGCAGTGGGAAACAGAAAGTTGACTATTCCAGCTATTCGAAGGGCCTTCCCACATGCGGCAAGACGTGTCGCTGCATTGAACCGTTTGAGATAGAAAGCAATTTTGCTGTTAAAATCTGTAGATTATGCAGCAGATGATGGATTATGTGGCAAATGCGTCAAATGCATAATTATGCAGAAATCGCTGCTGCCGCACAATCGCATAATTCCAGTGGCCCTGCCTAACTAGCAGCATCAGACTGGGAAAGAAAATAGGCCCCAGTACCAAAATAAAAGGGGCCCCCATTAGTGAGTTAGTTAGCTAGAAAAGTGTCCCATGTTTGCAAACTAGGGCAGTTTTAAACTTGTAAACACATGCTGTATAAGTTTTTTGTAAAGGTATGGAAGATTGCACTGATTTGAGTTTGCTGAAGGCAATGTTTGCTTTAATATCATAAAAATCAATAGTAAAGGGGCGTGGCTTGCGCGCAACTAAGATGGCCACGCTGTGCTGAGCTCCGGCGGATCGCGGAGGCGGTCTTGCAGTTCCGGATGACTTAATCCCGGTTTTCTGCTCTTCAAACCGAAAAAATCGGCAGCGGAACGGTGCGGGACCAGGTTGCGAGAATTTTAGCGTCTTTGGACTGATTTTCGCCATGTGAGAGCGTTCGAGGTCATCTCCTCACAGACTCGATACAAAATGGCGGCTCCTGAGGAATCTTGACGGAGACTATCGTAGTTGGGGCGCTGGCGCTGTGGTGACACTGTTTGTCCTTATAACTCATGAGGTATGGTGTCTAAACATGATTTTCCTCGGACTTCCCTGAGGCTGATATTTAATGATGGCCTTAAATACACTACGCAGCTAAACTCCGATGCAAGTTGCCTGCTTAAGTTTGTCCGCCCATCCACGCGTGTATATTTATACGTATGTGGCTGTTCGCGCTACTACTAATACTAGTATGTGTCCTCCAGTACGCTCGCTGAATCTATCATTTCCTCTGATGGCAAAGGTCTCTCGTGGGTAATTATTGGAGCCTGCTGTTGGCGTCATGTGATGTGTCTTGGAGGTCTTTCTGGCACAGTCTGTCAAAGGATCAATATCTGAGGCTCTTGCTTTTGGTGACTATATTCTACAGGTTTTGTCATGAGGAGAATTTGAGCCTCAAGTGAGTAATAAACGACGCTATCTGGCTTCCTTTGTTTTGCTGTTTTTTGTCTCTCTTTTTTGCCATCCCTGAAGAGAAGTTTTGTGACTCTCATTTGATATTACGATCTCTGTATTATCCTTCATCTGCTGACCTATTTGCCCTGCTTCAATGGCTGAGAGTATGGGGGTCCCCTTGAAAGATAAGGACTCTAAAGCAGCTCTAAAGAGGGCTAAGCAAGCCTCTCCCATACCGGATATATCACCTAAAGATAAACCAGAATCTGGGGCTACTTTGGACATCATTCTCTCTCGCCTCAATTCCGTCCATGAGATTGCGCAGGGCACAAAAACGAACACTGATCTACTTCAGGTGGAAGTGGCGGCTGTCAGGAATGAGCTTAAACACTTATCATTACGTGTTTCCAATGCTGAGACCCGGATTGGGGCAGTTGAAGATTCCACACATAAGCAGAGCAAACATATGCAGAGCATGGAACGTACCTTAAATTCACTGAGAAGAGATCTCACGGGATAGGAACCGCAGAAGTAATCTTCGTATTTTTGGTCTGCCAGAGGACTGTGAAAAAGAGGCGCCATCCATGTTGGACTTTTTACTCAAATGGATTCCCACGACGCTAAATCTCTCTTTTCAAAAGGACTTTGAAATAGAGCGTGCCCATAGAGTACCTACGTTTAAACCCAAGTCTCTCACTAATCCAAGACCAGTGATATTTAAACCGTTAAGACACCAACACTCTGAACAAATTTTAGCTCACATGAGGAGAATTAGATCGCTGCAATGGGAAGGACATAGAATCGCTATCTCTCAAGACTTTGCCAGAGACACAGTCATCCGGCGAAAAGGTTTCCTAAATATTCGACGGCGACTTCAAGAGATGAATATTCCGTTCTCATTTGCTGGTCCCTCACGCTTCAGAATAACTTTCAGGGGTCGCAACCAGATTTTTCACGAACCAGTGGATTTGTCCACCTTTTTCGACAATCAGTTTGAATCTCGGATGGACGCGGAGGCTATTGCAGGCCCATCAAACCCCTAATCTCTTCTTCTTCAGGTGGCTGTATTAATGAGCATTTGTGGATTGTTAGGTTCTTATTGCTTTAATGTTATCTTGAAATTTGTGGCGAAACATGCTGGAATGTTCTACGGTGTTTGAGTGTGCGGCGCTCTCCTCTTGAGGCTACTAACTTTTTCCTTTCACAGATGCCTTTTTTCATCCCCAAGACAATGATCTCCTAACATTTACTGGCTGTATATGTATCTTTGTTATATATGTCTTCTTGTTTTTCTTTTTCCTCGGTGTTTATATATTCTCCCTCTATATATATTTCTCGTCATCTTCTTTGACTCACTTTACCTCTCTCATTATCTGGTATGTTTTTGTGTAAACTCAGACATCCTTCTTTGATTTCTTTATTCTGTTGTATAGATTTTCTATCTAATATTTCTGTGCTGGATGTCGGCTATATAGTTGTTTTTTGTCCCAGGAAGTAAAATTGGGTGGGGTCTGTCCTTAGATGTTCTATTCATCCTCTTACTCTCCTTTGGCTTCTCTTTTATATATCTTAATCTGTGCAGTTATTATATGTTAACTTATAGATTAGCGTAAACATTATTAGACATGATCAATAAATTAGTCGAGATAGATAGTATGTTATGTATATCATGTGGTTAGGTATTGTTTATTGCTTTATATGTCTACTATCTTTTCTACTAATAGTTATGGAGTAATGTTTTATACTTATCTTTAGGCTGCTCTGAATACTTATAAGATGTTTCTAATTAATTCCTTCCCGGTATATAAGCTGTTTACTTCCTTGCATATTCTTTTAAATTCCATAATGACTTTTTATCTGAGTCTGTTTTCCCAGATTTATTTAATATTTTAATGCTAGGATTAGACTTTTAATATTCTATTTGATGTTATTTGCCTTACCATATGTGATATGAGATTTATTAGATACTGTTATTTATTTTTCTCTTTTAATTCAATATATAGTATTTATTTCTATGTCTTTGATTAATTAACAGAATGAATATATACAGGTTTTCCTTTAGATTCAATCTTTAGGCTTTTTTTTTGATACGTTGGTAAATTTTAGTTTACTGAACATTAACAGATTATTGTTGCTCTGCTGCTTAAGCTTTATCTATGATGTTGAGCATACTGAGTTATAGGTGCTGGCCTCTGTGGTTGCTCCTCCACGTTTTCCTCCCATGCATTTTGTCTACTACAGACTACCCCTGATGGGGCCTTTTCTTTTTGATGTTAAGTTCTCTCTTGTATTTTCTTTTGCTATCCTCTTTTTTTTCCTAGCTTTTGTTTGCTCTTTCTTTTTTTCTTCTTTCTTGGGGACTTATGCTCCGGTTTTTGCTCTCTGTTTGCTTTATCTGCTATTCCCTACTATATTCAAGTTAAACTTAAGGTGCCTCTTCTTTTTTCATACACCATATGTGCTTATCTATGTTGCTTTCTGTTCACTATGGCCGGTCTGAATGTACTCTCACTCAATGTACGTGGTTTAAATCACCCTGTTAAGAGGGCCAAGATCTTAGATTACTGTAAAAGCCTATCTGGCGACATTGTTTTACTTCAAGAAACTAAGGCTGCTTATAAGGAAGCTTTATTTTTACGGAAAGAGTGGGTCCTTGATGTAGCTTGTTCTGAAGCTTCTGGTAAAAGAAACGGAGTTATTACGCTGATTTCCAAAAGCTCTGGTCTAACTATTGTATCTGCCGAATACGATTCAGAGGGTAGATGGTTGCTTTCGCGTTTGTCTAATGGATCAACAGATTTTTACGTGATGAATATATATGCCCCTATTATTGATGATCAATCTTTTTGGCGGGCTATTAGTAGGAAGTTGTCGGATATCCCTCAAAATGCTAAAGTGATTGTTGGTGGTGACTTTAACCTTCCTATGGATCCTATTTTAGACAGACAATCGGCTTTTAAGTTTCGTCCTCCCAGGGCGCACAAACAAATGCTGGATATGTGCTCTTCTCATCATCTTGTGGATGTATGGAGAATGCATAACCCTACTGGTAGTGATTTTACTTTTTTCTCCTCTCCACACTCTAGTTTTTCCCGTATTGATTATCTCTTGGTTGACGCAGCACTTCTAAAACATACTACTAATGTGATAATCCATCCAATACTTGTCTCTGATCATGCGGCGGTTTCGTTTACTCTGCTTAATTGTACAGATACTAATAGGTCGCGAACTTGGCGTCTAAATACAGAAATTTTGGATGATGGTGAGGAGGTTAAACATTTAAACGTGGAGATTCATAATTTCTTCAGAGAAAATGTGTCATCGGTAAGCTCCCCAATAGTTTTGTGGGATGCCTTTAAATGCACTATTCGAGGTCAGATTATAAAAACAATGGTGAAAAGGAACGCTGATATTAGAAGAACTCTCATTGCCTTGGGGGATGAGATTAAAAGCAAAGAAATTTTATATAGAAGCTCCAAAGACAAATCTCTTCTACAAGAGATTAAGAACCTAAAATATTCCTATAACTCCATAGTTACCAAAAGAGCTCACTTGGGAGTACAGGCACAAAAATCTAAACGGCTATTATTACGGAACCGTGCAGGTAAACTGTTAGCTGCTACATTAAAATATCAGGAGTCAAATGTTAAGATGACTCAGATTTCTTGTATTACTAATAAGGAGGGTGTCAGGAAGTTTCATACCCAGGACATTCTTGAGGTTTTCCGGGATTTTTATAAAAGCTTATATACGCCCAAAGATCAATGTAATCTTAGTGCATGTCAACAATTTTTGGCTACTATTCCCACAAATACTGTCTCTGATTCAGATATGGTTGATTTGGGGAAACCAATTGAATCTGAAGAAATAATTCAGGCTATTAGAAATACTAGATCAGGGAAGGCTCCGGGCCCTGACGGGTTTCCTATTGCCTTTTATAAGACATTTTTACCCTCATTTTTAAATTATCTCAAAGATGTGTTTGACACTTTTGCTTTATCGGGTAAGGTCTCTGGCTCAGCTGCGGAAGCCACTATAGTGGTAATTCCTAAAGATGGGAAGGATCATTCAGACCCTAAAAATTACCGACCAATCTCCCTTCTTAACATGAAAGCTAAGATTTTTGCTAAAATACTGGCTAAACGTTTAGAGAGTCATATCCCTCATCTTATACACTCTTCCCAAACTGGTTTTGTTAAAGGTAGGTTGGCTAGAGATAATATTCGAACTTTCTGTCATATTCTGGAAAAAGCGAAACTTTCTGACCTTCCGTCGGCAGCGATTGCCCTTGACGCCGAGAAGGCCTTTGATAAGGTCTCCTGGCTTTTCCTACAGGCAGTTCTTCAATCTCACAATCTAGGAGATTCATTTATCAACTTGGTAATGTCCTTATATGCTCAACCCAAAGCTAATATCAGAATTAATGGGGCTACCTCTGCTTTTTTTAATCTCTCCCAGGGCACGAGACAGGTTTGTCCGTTGTCCCCTCTTCTTTTTCTTTTGTCTATTGATCCTCTCCTGCGATTATTTAATCTAAATCAGGATATTAGGGGCTTTCAATTTGGTTCCCAGACAATTAAAACGGCCGCGTATGCGGATGATGTGCTCATTTTTTCTGAAGATATCGTGAGTGCTATCCCTGCCATCTCCAACACAATCAAACAATTCTCTCGTGTTTCAGGGTATACTCTGAACAAAGACAAGACGGAAATGTTCCCCCTGAATGCGTCGTGTTTCTCTTCTCATATGGGGACAGCGGGTTTCAAATGGCAACCGACTCATATTAAATACCTGGGGATTTGGTTCTGTACTAATATATCAGATACTATTGCTCATAATGAATCTCTCACCATATCTAAGGTTAAGGATTTACTGAACGCATGGTCACCTAAATACATTTCCTGGTGGGGTCGCCTTCAGTCCCTGAAGATGATGATAACTCCCATTGTTAATTTTGTGTCTTCTATGCTGCCTGTGAGGCTCTCTTCCTCCTTTTTCCACGAGATCGATGTTATTACTTCGAAATTTTTATGGAGTGATAAACGTGCTAGAATAGCGTATAAACACTTGAGGAAACCTTATATTCTGGGTGGGTGCAATCTTCCAGATTGGAACTTATACCAAACTGCCTTCTTAGCGTCTCAAGGGGCTCTCTGGTTTGACTCAGACTCCAGCAATATTCCTCCATGGATTTACATTGAACGGGAGTTGTGCTCTCCTCTTTCCACTTCTACTTTCATGACCGCATCTAAGTTGATCTTACCGTATTCAGGCCGTATTATCTCAGATACAATTATGGCACTAAAACACATAGACAAAAAGGTCTCTAAACCAATTCATAAATCCAGGTGGTCATCGATTTGGTATAATCCTAGGTTTGTGATTAATTTTGACTCTAATACGGTGTCCTACTGGGTGACTAAGGGTATTGAGCTGGTCAAAGACCTTTATGATTCCAATCATGACCCGATTCCTTTTTCCTCCTTGGCCAGAGATTATAATCTCAGTAATTTGGATTTTTATTCTTTTCTGAAAGTAAAGGTAGCCTTATCTAGAGTACTCCTCTCTCCTGAGTCTACTACCATCTCGCTTCTTGCTATGTGGCATAGATCAGGCCATATTGCTTCCAAGATCTATAAGTTTCTATCTGACTCGTCGCCCTCACAACCTTCAGTTACACAGGAGAAATGGCTACACCATTTTGAACCTGATACGTTTCAACATATCTCACAAGAGACCTGGCAGATCATTGGCAAGCGTTCATTAAAGAATAAAATTGCGCCTTCGCTTATTCAATCCAAATTCTTTTCGCTGAATCTCCTACACTGGACCCCGGTTCGTCTACACAAATTAAATCTTAAAGATGACGATCTGTGTTGGAGTTGCAAATTAGGTTCTGGCACCCATCAACATATGTTTTTGAATGCTCACTATTGCAACCTTTCTGGGATTTGGTCCACAAACACCTCTTGTTAATCTTTGGTGTTAATTTTGAGCTTTCAATACCTTTAATTCTTTTAGGTCCATGGGCTGCGCCGTCTATGCTACCGCTTGATGATACGGATATGCAATTGCTAGATTTGCTTATATCAATTGCTGTTAAGATTATACTAACAGAGTGGAAATCGTTTAATTCAGTATCATACCATACTTGGTGGGCTTGGGTATCTTTCCTTCGAGGGGCTCATACCTCGGTTGAGGAGAAACGGTATACACCTGTTATTTCTAGTGGGGTCTGGAGTTCTTTGGATAGATATATGGACTTGGCTTCGCAAGGGCTGGTTGAGCAATTTCCGTTTGTGTCTTCCTCCTAGTTTATGTTTTTTCTACGAAGCAGACGTCCCCATCTCTTCCACTTGCTCTCTCTTGTATCTATCCTCTTTTTCTCTCAATATCCTCCTTCTTTCCTTTCTTTACTATCCTTTTCGATCTTTACTTTCTTCTCTCTTTTCATTACTTTGCATAGTTGTTTTATTTATGCAATACTATCAGATTCATGAATTTATTTTTTCTGCTCAATTAGACATCTTTATATTACTTAAGATTTATTTATTACATGAAATATATTTCTATTTATGAATTGCTTACGTTGTTCTGGTTCACAAGATCAACTGTATTGCATTATATATATTATCTTAACTATTTGTATTCCTTTTTTATAACAATAAAAATATTTGAACACATAAAAATCAATAGTAAAAACCGTCTCACCTGACCATAAAGCAGGTCAACAACTAGCCAAACAAGCATTTGCAATGCAATAGGTCTCGCATTCGCAAAAGTTTGAGCCATTGGCATTGTAAATGACAAACCCTTCATCCATGTGTTGGTTTTGAAAACAGATAAATAAATGGCATTGTCATTTACAATGCCAATAGCTTAAACTCTGGCATTGTAAATGACAATGCCTTTTATCCATGTTTTTAAAAAAGAAACATAAATAAAACGCATTGGCATTTACAATACCAATAGCTCAAACTCGTGTAAATACCAAAAATACTCGATCTCTGATCAGCAATTGATGCTTCTGCTTTTCAAACTTAAAAACATATGTTGTATTAGAAACACCTTAAACAAATGTAATGCAAAAATGTCCCTTTTGAAAATATGTCGTCCATACATAAATAGTATTTTATAGGATAAGCAATTAATGCAACACATATATGCACGGTCTGTGAAGCACTAGATATAAAGGGGCAGAGAAAAACACATAGTCCTGTTTCCCCAGTCCGCAACCTCTAACAACCACCAACAACAGACATAGTAGAATTATTTTGTGATGTCTGCTGCGGCTTTGAACTGCTCAGTGAAATATCTCACTGGATTAGGTAGGTCACTAAACCTACAACAAGTGCTCCTTTAAATGTCTTGTAATTTATATGCGTGGATACAGCTGAAGTACACTGTCCCGTCCTACACAACCACTGCCTCTACAGCTGTGGCAAGTAGAATTTGTGCATTTTTATACAGCACCAACTTTAAATGGGCATGCATAAAAGATTATGAGTGACACTATCTTACAAGCAAAATCAAGCAATATAGACAAGGGAAACATATATAAATCATAGAAATTACACCTATTTGAGCTACAAGAAACTCTAAGATATTAAAACTGCTGTAAGCAAGCAGCATTTTAGTAACTTTTGAACAGTTTGAGCTGGAAACAAAAACATTTTTGTCAAAATCTGCAGTTGCAGCAGATGATGGATTATGTGGCGAATGCGGCAAATCTATAATTATGCGAAAATTGCTGCAGCCACATAATTGCATAATTCCATTGGCCCTGGTTATAGGAGAGAAAGATAAGCAGTGACAGGAGGAAATGGAATGACAATAGAAAGGCGATTATATACTGTAGTGAGGCAGTGACAGAAGAGGGTGGACAGTGTATGATTACAGAATTTAGGGCAATGCCAACGGCAGGATGGGCAGTGGCAGAGACATGTTGTATAACGGAGAGATGAGCAGTAATTGGAGAGGGGACATGGGAAGTGAAAGGAGAGAGGACAGTAACATGAGGCAGAGTTAGAGGAGGGTAGTGACAGGAGGGAGAAATAATATGTGAAAACATAACTACGCCCAGTGTGAAGCTCTCTGAGGAAGGAGAGGGAAACAGCAAAACGCGGGACAACACGCAAGAGCTATAGAAGGAGAGCTCGCAGTTTGAGTGACCTCAGTGTGAACAGATTTTTTAAATGCTGGAGTTCCTTTCTGTTACATAGGGTGTAAACACAAAAAATTAAATCTGAACTTTCCTATTTGGAGCACAGTTTCAAAATCAAACAAGGAGTGCACTTACTAGAAACAGCTGGCAAATAGGGTGCCTGGAGCCCTCCAGTTGCTGGTAGTGCGCCTCCACCAATCGCTCGTTGCCCCATACGGCTATAAGCGCGTTAGTTTCTGCTGGGGTCCAGGACATGCCGCGACAAGCGGCCGACGTGGAAAAGGAGACTGAGGGCGACGAGGCAAGGCCCGGACCACCAGCGCATCCCTCTAGAGGCGACGAATGGCTTGGGGTAGAAGGCGCCGACAACGATGGGCGTCCATCGCTCAGCCCAGGTGAAGTAGGGGACATAGCCTCGCGCTTTGGAATCTTCAGTGGCGGCGGAGCGGGATCGGATTGCAGATCCGACTCACAGGCGCAGCCATGTTGACTCCTCGGAACCAGCGGGAAGTTAAGCTGAAGACACGCCGTGAGCGTGCGCATCGGCTGCCTGGACAGGAGATGTGCACGCGTATGGTGCGAGCAGGCGTTGTGATAACGCCGCGAGCCGTACGCGTGCATATCTCCTGTCTGTTTAAGTTTCGGCACAGACAGTTGATGTGCACGCGTACGGCTTGCGGCGCTATTACAATTCCTGCTCGCACCAAGCGCGTGCACATCTCGTGTCCCGCATCGGAGCAAAAGTCGGCAACAATAGATCTCGCATAGCGAGCAGCGCTTTGCGCTGCATCGCTAGGCGAGACCTAAAAAACGGCCTACATACTGACCTGACAGCAAGGCTTTAAGTGGGATAAAAAACTGGGGGGGGGGGGGGTCTTTCAAAGGGACATGGCTAATGTAATTAAGGGCGTGGCTTAAAAACATGTAAGCTATATAAATCTGTGCTTAGCATAGTGCGCCACCCGACTGGTATTTTGCTGCTTCTGTCATTGCCTCCAGATAAATATTACAACAAGTAAAATTACACCTACAACAAGCCAGTACTATAGGCTTTGTCAATGGTTATTAATTGCATAAAATGAATAAGCAACATCTACGGCTTCCTTGTATATAATATTGAAAATGCTCTAGTTCTGACATGATGAGACTGTGAAAGAACTATATCGAGTCTCGTTGAAGTTGCATCAAAGGCAGCGAAGGTTGGCACTGCTGCAGAGTTAAGATTTGTTTTTTCACTCTGAGGGTGAGGGCAAAAATGGAGAGCAGGCCCTTCTCATCACCTGCTTTTCAGAACTTTCATTCTTTGTGCAGACACTGGATCAATGTTTTTGCAGGCGAATTTAAGGACATGAATATAGGGCCCCATTTCAATGTCCATTTTAATTTACTACCTGGTCTAAGACATGAGTGACCCAGCACACTTTAAAACCTGCTCCATCCACTTTTACATGCTGATTCGGCTCCTCTGCGTGCACCTCTTGTCTCACGTACTGACACCTATCTGCTCCCCCTCACTTTATTCCGTTTGTCTTACCCATTTTATTCGCCTCTCTGCTCCCTTTCCACTTGTCCTAGGTGAGCAGTTTCCATTGTGATGCGCCGCCATTCTATCTTTTGCTCTGCGCCCTGCAGGATATTCTGCTTTTCATTGATAAACGGGCAGGGTACCCTTCACACGCAAGGGCACTGTAATTAACTGTCTAATTGCTGGTATCAACATGCAGATGCAGCCATTAGGCCCACAGAAACAGGCCTGCAGGGGAGATTGATCAAAAAAAGAAAAAATATAAACTCTTAGGGGCCGACTGGGCCTCAATACTCTGGAGTCTTTAAAGGTGCGAGGCCCCACGGCTGCGAGCAGGTGCGGGGCCCTGGGCAGCTGCCCACGCTGCCCATGCCTAGCGCCGGCCCTGCTGTAGGGGGCTTACATGGGTCTGAGCTTTCACAGGAAATGTTTTTTTCCTTTTTCTGCCTGTTCGTCTTCTACAATTTTGCTGTTGTCTCTGGTCGTTCTATCCCATTGGGCGTTCCAATATACTTGCGCCTACGGCCGTTCTAGCCCATTCCAGCTTTAATTCGACAGAAGAGTTCCCTTAACTACTATTGTGTAAAGTGTACCAGCCCTGTCATCCTGAAGGGCTATCCCCAATTTACTGTGCAACCGGAGCAGTGTGCGCAGACCCTGACAGGCCGAGCAGACTTGCCGTCCGAGTTACGTCTGTAAGTTTCTCGTCAGAAGGTGCTGTTTTATGTCGTTTAAGTGCTCCCCACCGCGTCCCGATGAAGACCCTCCTTGATGGTTTTGAATAACCACGCACTCTAGAGGGTCAAAACGTCGAAGCTTTTTAGTTGTCCGGACAAAAGTTCCACCTGCCCCTGGGACTTGTAAGGAATCCTCCATTTCAGACCTAGCTTCCCTTTGAGCATTGGCAGGCGGCTTGCGCACTGCGTTTCCATTTTACTGTAGTTTTATCTTTAGTCACTTTTTCTTCCCCGTCACTATGCACGAGCGCTTACGTCACACTTCTACACATGTTGGAGCAATCCTCTTTGACATGTACATAGATTGTCTCATGCACCTTGGACTTAATTCACGGTGTGTGCAGTAACTGCCATCCAGGTTATGTGTTTTTCTACTTGTTTTTTCCTTTCAAACATGTATTGTTTTCTGTTCTTTGGGTCCCTTATAGAAATATAGGTTATCCAAAATTGCCTTCGGTACGGACAGGCAGGGCACAAGTCAGGGGTACACGCAGGTACACGGCGTCCACCCACTCTTTTCACAGGGTGGACGCCGTCCCCCCTGCCAAGAAGTTGGGCCCCACAGAAATATGCTGAACGTGTCCCGGTGTAATTTTCAGACACCAGGACGCGTTCAGCAGCGCCTGCACATTGTCTGCTTTCGATTCCCAGCCGCAACGTGCAGGCAGTGAGGGATCTTTTTTTCACCTCCAGCTGGGCCTCAGTTAAGGGGCCATCAGGCTCCTTTTGTTTGAATATCCTGAGTGGAAGCGTCCTGGAACCTCATACTTAAATGTAAGGAGGGGAAACAAAGGCACACAGCTTGTTATCTCTTCACAAGTACTTAAGAGAGGCATGCTTTTGTCTTTGGCAGTCCCTGTATAAAAGAGATGCATGCACTGTAAGAATGTCAGGTGTGTTGGTCTGTCCCAGTATTTACACAAATAACAATTTCAATAGCACTATTTTATTTCTTTTATAGCGCTATGCAACTCAGTGCAGGGTGTCACAGCTTTTAACGTAACATACACATTTTACATTGACAATAAATCATGTACATGTGTAAATCAATGTACAAGATGGGTTACATGAGACAGGCTTACAAGGTGTAGGAGTCGCATGTCCTTCATAACTCACTGTGCTGTATTACAAGGATTCAAATGTATGAACTGCAGGAAACAAAAGGATCTCTGTGTTAAAAGCAGTAACCCACTTTACTATTTACATAAAATAAAAATCCGTCATCTGTGTGCTAGATGATGTGCTTTGCAGGAGACACATTTACCTTCTGTATTACTTTGATTCAAATCTGGGACTTTACAAAACTCAGATCTCTCCAGCAAGTTCATTAATCACCAGAGTTATCTCACCATTATTACTATTCTCTGAGATTTACTGGGCACCTTCACAGCAGATACCTTAACCCCATCAAATATTTTAAAATGTAGAATTTGCAGCCAATTAAGCAGAACAGATCTACTACCATGCTTCTCCTTGTTGCCAATTTCTTTGTGGCAGGGTTTAAAAAAATAAATGTATTAGTTGAGGTCCAGATTTTGTGTCAGGATTGTGCAACTTTTTTGGCACAACCCCAATGCCAAATCTCATTTGTTAAATCTCATAATGCGCTTAAATGTACTCATGATATACCCGATAAACATATGTGTGAGGTCTTAATATCTGATGTCACTTCTTGTGATGTCACTTCCAGTGAGGTCACTTCCTGTGATGTCACTTGCAATGTCACGCGTTGTGACATCATGCGCTGTGATGGCACGCGTCATGATTTCACTTGCATACTGCCTAACCTGGTTAGTCCCCCCACTTCTTTTTTAGGTCGAGCCTAGCAGCAGTGTGCAAGCGCTGCTCTAGGGAAGATCTGTGGCAGTTCAGTACGGGAGAGAAGCCCCGCCCACTCCCCCGCCCACATTTTCCATTGGCTTGTGTCTGTCCTTCGTAAATGCTGGCTTCTGATTCCTAAATAGGCTTGTTAGTCCCTCCTTAGTAGGGCCATGTCGTCATTTGTACCCTCCCATGGCTACTGGCCCCTTTGCTTGGTTGTTGCACGGTAGGTGTTCTATCTATTTATTGAGTTTTTCCTACCTTAGGCAGGACGACACGACGTGCTTTGTTTACATTCCGCGGCTCCAACGCTGACCCTGAGGTCCGGTGTCGGCACCTCTGATGCGGCCGCTCATTGGAGGAGGGAGCGGGGTAGAGCCGAGGCTGCTCTGTGAGCTTGTTTTAGTTTAGTTACGTGCAGCTCACTGGCATGCAGCGCTTCATTTGCAAAAATCACGGCGGCACACCTTTCTTATAGCGGGGCTCCCCAAACCATTTCTTTATTGAAAATAAAACTTTCATATGCAGCAGCCCGCCATGCTTGATGTTCGAGCCGGCCACCTTCTCTGTGGCT
Source organism: Calotriton arnoldi (assembly GCA_963921515.1). Taxonomy (NCBI): domain Eukaryota; kingdom Metazoa; phylum Chordata; class Amphibia; order Caudata; family Salamandridae; genus Calotriton; species Calotriton arnoldi. Next base: position 112,207 of record CAWUFW010014280.1, on the reverse strand, counting down.
CGAGCTGCCTCCTTACCCCGCCCCTCAGGAGAAAGGGCTACTGCTTGCGGCGCTATTACAGGCCGCCTGCCTGTACCCGAGCGCGCTCCTCGCACCAACCCTGACTAACTCCAAAAGAAGTGAATACTTTCTTATGCTTCTAGACTTGCTGCATTTTTTCGTGAGTCTGACCCTGCCTTAGGGCATGAGCCCATTACTAAGCCCTTTCAAAGTAGTCAGATGTGTGAACCTCCATAAACACATGTGCAGCTTGTATACGCCATTCCAAAGACAAGCTCTGATGCCGTGACCCTGGATTCTTTTTTTTTTTTTTTTCGTGAACGGACTGCCCCAAAATGAACACTGATTCACTGAAAGACCTATGAACTCGCTGCAAATGGCTGCCAAAGCTAATAAAACAGCTTGACGATAACAGCGTGGTTCTATAAGGATGTTAAAACGTGGAATTAATGTCGACACATCACATACTTCTCAGCAGTCCAACTGTGAAAACTTGAGTTTTGTATTGAAAACCCCTGGAAACTATGTGAAAATAAATGTCCTTTTCCTACAAGTGGGATTGAAAAAAGCGCAGCGCTGCTGTGTGCATTAGGAAGCTCGACCCCGTGCCACTAGGAAATTCCTGGAGTAAAAAAATCCCGATTCCCTACCGTGATCGGAGCAAAAGCATCATTTCTGGGATCCATCACAAAACAATCTGTGGTTCATGTGGTATTGCCAGGGGAGTAGGAGATACTAAATTGCTGGGGGAGAGGGGAGGGGGGGGGGGGAGGGTACAGGGACAGTCTTGGGAACTTTCGATTGACCTTCTACAAATTGCCCGTGGTCCGTGAGCCACAGATTCTGAGAAACATTACAATCCCAGTGCACCCAGAGAAAGGGAAGAGTGGCGTGCTGGCGCGGGCACCAGTGCAGACTGCACATCACCCAGCCCGGGGCTGCCACACGCTGCCCAGGGAAGCAGCAGGCGCATTAACCCACTTAGCATCTTTATTACTGTCTGGAGATTACCCTGCAGGTTATATGAGTATCTCTGCAGCAGGCGCATAATCCGATGAGCTATCTTACTACTTCTCAAAAAAGTGATCTGTAGATTTTATATACGGAGAAAGAGAGAGACCCCAGCATTGGGCACGGTAACACCACGTACTATTTTACAGAACGTGCGAGGCACAGGTCATCTCTGCAGGAGGAGCTTGAACCCACCACGCTGGCCTTCAAGGACGTGAACACATTACTCTGCAGGTTACAAAGAGATCTCAGCACCAGGGGCATAAACCACTGAGCTATCTCACTAGCACTCAAGTGACCTGCAGAGTTCAAACAGACGCTGAGAGCGAGAGATCAGAGCAGCAGGTGTGTTAACACCACAAACTATCTCTAGGCCTTTAGCATGTGGCATAGAGCTCTTCTCTCTGCAGGAGGCGCATGGACAGACTCAGCTAGGTTACAGGGACCTCGGCATGCTATTGCGGCATGCGTTTTACCCATTGAGCCCCCTCTGCCGTAGGTGCATTAATCAACCGAGTCTGCTTACTGGGAACTACACACACAGGTCTCTGCTACAGGTGCAGTAACCGAGTGAGCTGTCTTATTCCGATCTGACATGTGCCCCGTAGGATACACGACTCTACAGTTACACCCATCTCCCAGCAGGCTGCTCTGCCCAACCAGCTCTCCTACTCCAAGGTACACTCCGATCTCTGCCACATGCGCTTTAAAACCGCTGAGCTGTCTCACTACTGGTGAAGCCTGTGACCAAGCGCCTCTTACACACAGATCTGTAGCAGGTGCTACATCCACCGAGGCAGCCTACTCCGATCTCTGCCACAGGTGCTTTGAGCCGATGAGCTGTCTCACTACTGGTGGAGCCTGTGACCAAGCACCTCTTACACACAGATCTGTAGCAGGCGCTACATCCACTGAGGCAGTCTACTTCGATCTCTGCCACAGGCACTTTGAGCCGATGAGCTGTCTCACTACTGGTGGAGCCTACGACCAAGCGCCTCTTACACACAGATCTGTAGCAGGCGCTACATCCACCGAGGCAGTCTACTTCGATCTCTGCCACAGGTGCTTTGAGCCGATGAGCTGTCTCACTACTGGTGGAGCCTGTGACCAAGCGCCTCTTACACACAGATCTGTAGCAGGCGCTACATCCACGAGGCAGTCTACTTCGATCTCTGCCACAGGCGCTTTGAGCCGATGAGCTGTCTCACTACTGGTGAAGCCTGTGACCAAGCGCATCTTACACCTCCTGGTCAGGGACCTGCTCTCTCCCCGCAGCTCCGCTGGTGTGCCGTTACTGCAGGCGTGACGCTGCCCTGACTAGCAGGTTTCGAGTCCGCTCTCCGCCGACCCAATTTAGGTATAGTGACCCTGCTTGGTGAGCCTGTATTGTGCCTCTATTTTGTGACTTGTGCCTTGTTTTTTAGTAGGCACGGGTGATTAAGTAGAAACACAGGATGTTGAGTCAACGCTGAGACTCAAACCTGCTTCCTCAGCTCCAAAGTTGACAGCTCGCTATTACCTCACAACCTCCCGTGCAAGAACTAAAGCATTTTCAATATTATAAGCAGCGAAGCCATAGCTGTATGTATGCATGTAGTATGTTTATCTTATCCAACTAACAGCCTTTGACAAAGCCAATAGTCCTCGCTTGTTGTAGGTGTAATGTTACTTGTTGTATTATATATAGGGAGGCAATAACAGAAGCAGCAAAATACCAGTCGGGTGGCACATTATGCTGAGCACATATTTTTAGCATAAATGTTTTAAGCCACACCCTTAATTATATCGCCCCCCCTTTGAGAGACCCCTCCCCCAGTGTTTTTCATCCCACTTAAAGCCCTGGACACACTCAATTTTCCAGCAGAAAAATACATTCATTTGATTGTGCCGCTTAAAACGTTTTGATTGCACTGTAAGTTAACAAGAGAAGACTAACTTCTCCTGATTTGTTTTCTAATTCTCCATTCAAGGCCTACTCAAATGTTTGCATACAGTATGAATACAGAACCCCCTTGTTAGTGCCTATATGGGATTGCATACGAAGTTTCAGCAGCACCCTGTTACAGGCATAAACATAAACTTCTGCTTGCCAATCAACAAATCAAAATTGAAACTTTTATTGTGAAAATGAAATCTACAGCATTTAAGAAGATGCAGTAAAGAACATTAAAGAAGATACGCTAAAGTTATACCTTTAATGTTACCTTTAATGTGAGGTGGTAAATACCAGGGGCGCAACTAGTACCAAAGCTCGGAGGGGGGGTCTAAAACTCCCAGCCAGTTTTGAACTCCCTGTCTCCTCATGTGTGCGCATGCGTTTTATGGATTATACCCCCTCTCCTTCCTTTCTTCTAAAATGAATGGTTTTATTCTTACACCTTACCGCCCGCAACACCTTGCGTGTTCAGTAATTATAATGCATGCACTGATTAATTAACAATTTGAATTGACTTTGCAAGGATGAAAGACCAAGTCAGCCCTATTTGTCTTCCCTAACCTCAGTATTAGTAGATTAGTCTTGTGGAGCTGGTGATGTGTTGGTGACCAATCTTGGAAGGATGAAAGACCGAGTCAATCCTGTCTGTCGTCTTTTTCTCCCTCACAGGTTGTCGTTTGGTCGTTGGCATTGTATTAGTTTGTCATGCACCCAATTGTTAGCAATATACACTGTCATCAGTATTATCATATTGTATAATTTCATGCTTGTGTTTCATTTAGTGAATATGTTGCCCTTTTTACTCTTAAATCAAAGTACATGTCCAATTAGTGCAGCAAACTTTCCATGATATCTTTAATGGACACTTTGGGCAACAGTTTGCATTCAAGACACATCAGAACAAGGGATTACGCATTCTGAAACACATTTTTAGAATTTAATTCCATAACCCCCTTTTAAAATAAGGCCCCTTTAAAAAATATCTCTTGGCCTGATATTTAGCTTATCAAGTTTAATTAGTGTGTATCATTTCCCACATAATTGCCATCACATACATCCACTTCACTCAAAAAAACATAAGTTAAAAACGTTTAAATTACAATGCCAATAGCTCTAACTCTAAAAAAAAAAAAAAAAATGCGAGACCTATTGCATTGCAAATGCTTGTTTAGGACGTGTGCCCTGCGGACAGGGCCTTCCTTTGTATGTACCAGTTGTCGCCGGCCCTGACACCAGCTGTGGAAGATGGCGGTGCGCAGTGTGATGAGTTCCAGCGTCCCAGGCGGCCCAACGCTATCTAATCACTGAGCCACAGTCAGCCCATGGGAAACGGGACGAGACAACAGGATGAGATATGTGCACGCGAAGGCTGCGCGTGCTTATCGACACAGCACGTCGAGTATTTATAAAAGTGCGTCGACCACAACAAATATAACTGCTCAAGCCAATTGCAAGCGTACAGACCGCGCGGCTCTTTGAATTATTGTTTAGCCCAGCAGATTATATACCCTATCTCTGCAAACAGTACGTCCCTTTCTTTCTAAACCTAATTACTTGATTACTTTCAAAATCCAGGGATGATAAAATATGAATGTGGAAGGGACCGGGTTGGGATCTGTCAGCACTCGAAGGTAATATTCGGCTTCAAAGGTGTAGAGCAGCGAGCACTGGGGCGCAGCCAAGAGTCTTTTAAAGAACTGGCGTACAAAGGAGGCCTTAGTTTCCTCAAAATGTAAATAATCCAACCAATTTAGCAACTGCTTGTAGGATAAACCACTTCACCCCATAGTTGGGAGATGAGTTTGGGTCCTACGAAGAATGTGGGGAGAAAAGGAAAGATTTGCTGTGAGCAATGGCAGAATTAACTTACAGAGCTTTGAAACGATCTTTAAAGAATGACTGAGCTCTGCTGTGATTTGATCTGAAAACAAGTAGAGCGGCTTAACAGACCACTGCAGCAGAGGAGAGGGGAGAGGTAGGCTGCTTCGGCCTGGAAGACAATCTGTCTGTCCGTATCTGTTGGCGCCAAGTTATTACAATTTGGGAAACCAAGGTCAAAAGTGGAAAACTCTGTATCAACATTGAACCTTGGTGTGAAAGTAAAAAGTGCATATTTGAGATTTTCCTGCCTTTAAATGTGAATGCTGGCACCTGCACAGTAGTTTCTGTTTTCACACAAAGGTCTATGAAGTTAAGAATTGATTTTGTTCAGAGTCAAAAACAGCTCTATGGCGCATGTCTTCCTTTCTGACAGGACACACTGATTTCCCTCTATGCAGGGCACAAGTCCTAAAAAAATAAGTGGGGGGACTAACCTAGTTAATCAGTATGCAAGTGGCATCACAGCGCGTGACATCACAGCGCGTGACATCACAGGAAGTGGCATCATAAGAAGTGACATCAGATCTCAAGCCCTCGCATATCTGTTTATTATGTCTTTCATGAATACATTGGAGCACATTTCGAGTATACAGGGAAACCCTCCTGATGTAGGCAGAAGATTCACATTTTTTTAAGCTACACATAAAGCAATGTTGCCTTTTGTCAGCGTAAACGTCCTCCACCCAAAGTGCTTTACAAGAAAAAATAGTGATAATTAAATTATTACAACGCCTCCTCAGGGGTGGTAAGCACTATATAAATGCTATTTATTTTGTGTAAATACTGGGAAAGACCAACACATCTGATATTCTTACAGTGCATGCATATCCAGTAATATAAACAGAGACTGAACAAAGTGAAAAGCTGCCTCTCTTAAGTATGTGTGAAGTGCTAACAAGGTGTGAGCCTTTGTTTCCCCTCTGCTGCATTTGCTTCTAGGTGTGAGGCTCCTGACTGCTGCCAGCCAGGAGACTCCAACAAAAGGAGGCCTGATGACCCCTCAGATTCGGCCTTTGTTATGGGCCCAGCAGGAGTCTGAACTAAGAAAGCCCCTCCCCACCTGCACCTTGTTGTGGATCGAAAGCAGACAACAAGGTGCAGGCGCTGCTGAATATGTCCTGGTGTTTGCAAATGACACCGGGACGAATTCAGCATATTTTTCCATGGGACCCAACTTCTTGGCAGGGTGGACGGCGTCCACCCTGTGAAAATAGTGGGTGGACGCCGTCCGCCCGCGTGTACCCCCGACTCGTGCCCTGCCTCTATGACATGTCTAGCGTCTTTTCAACATCAGTGTTCTTTCACATTTTTTATGTCTCTTCAGGACACGTGATAAGATTATTTGAATTCACGACTGCCCCTACACTGAGGATCTGACAGCCCGATGGGTCTCCTCTTCACGGACCCCGTCCACTCGTGGGTGCAACCATGCCACCTCTATCTGCAGACAGATGAGATTGAGGTACAGATGCTAAATAGCCATTTTGAGGTCCAGAGCACTGTTTTTAAAGCCTTTGCCTCAAACACACACAATCCACTCCACCAAGATCAAAAACCTAATTCTGCACTTGGTTTCCAACCTCTCTTTGGCCCAAGCGGTGGTTTACACAGTGTGCGCATCTTTCTTCTATCAAAAAACACTCAAATGAAACCTGCCCGCCCGCCCTACCTGCCGTTCCTCGATAAAGTCACTGAGCTGCAGAAAAAGCCTTTTCAAAAGCATTCCAGCCCCTACTTACCAAGTGCACCTGCAGTCTAGCCGGGTATTAAACAATCTCACTTATTTACATCAAAGAATCTTAGGAACAAATTTAAAAACACCTGTTTTCATATCAAAGGAACCTTATGGTTTGTGCTGGTCTGTTCTTAATCTTTCTGTTAATGTAGTTGACTGGACCAGTCCACTTATGGCACCCAAAAATTAAACTTACAACTGCAACAATTTCTTCCTTGAACCCACGTTACTGCTCTGATGATCAGTGGAGAGTTTTTCTGCCAGGATCTCACAGATTTGGAAAATCAGATCAGGCCTTAATTCACTCCATGGGCTTCCCATCACAAAGTGAATCCAGACCATGTCCCTTTGTATTTACTGTACCCTAGACCTAAAAAGATCTAAATGCATTTTTTTATTTACTTTTGAAGAACCTGGACACTGAAAGACTTCATGGTGCTCAGACATCAACAAAGCCTTCTGACCTACAGTAAAACAACAGACAGAAAAGGTTTGATGGCCTTGTAGTTCTCCAGTTTTTTTTTTTTCTCCAAGAGGGATTTTGTTATAAAGTTTGGGTTCCAAATAGTGCAAAGCTTACGCCCCGAGCTAACTTTGTTCACTTTCAGGACAGCAGATAAGCCCCCATTATATATTTGAATATTCCAAGAAACTCATTTTCCAGGTACACCTTCTCCTCCCACACGAATTGTAAAAAACACAAAAAGTGAAATTGACATTGTGGCATGAGCCTTTTCTATTTTTGCTTTTGGAATTTTTTTATCGCCACACTATCTGTCACATTGAAACTGACCAGGGCCCTTCAAGACTTAAGTGACCTTGAATCTCAAGTCAGGCATCCTTCAGCTCCCATTACCCAGCCATTTTATTATTAGTGACAGGATGTGGTGTGCGCATTGTGCTTTATTGCCTACTGGCGGTCACAGTAGGTAGTTATACCTAGTATGTAGTTTCCATAGCAAGAGCATTTTTTCATTTGCCAATAACTTTGGCGTTGTTTGATGAATCCCTGCAAAATTTTCAAAACTAGTTTGACTCTCAATTCAGCTGCTGTCTAGAAACTTTCGGGGTGATCCGTCAAGCGAGGGCTGAGAAAAAGGGGAGGGGTCCCAAAACATGTTTTCCCCATTTTAATTTCCGTAGGAACTTTAGACACGGCAACAGCCCAAACTGCTGAACGGAATTACACCAAATTTGGCAGGAAGGTAGATGCTGGTCAAGGGAAGTGCTTTTCTTGTGATTTGGTGTAAATCCGTTCAGTACCTGCAGAGTAATTTAAAGAAATGTCCAGTTGTATATATAGGGATGCAGAGGATCCGTGACCCCTTCCGATCTCGTGCTTGGATCTGATTGACTGCCAATACTTCAAACCAGGAAGTGTTGACAGCCCAGCTTGAGCCAAGTCCCAGAAAAAACATTAGAAAAAAAAGAAGAGGGGGCAGGGTAGGAATACCCTGACCCCCTAGGCCTCTTGGGGAGGGGGCGGGGGGGGGGAGGGAGGGCTCCCACAGGGACCCTGCAGGGCCAAAAGAGCATTTTTTAAAATTTTCAGCGGAAGCTGCGGATCAGCCTCCGGGTGGGTCGATCCTGGGCATTTGCATAAAATAGGAGAGGGGCTTACGGGCCACCCTCCTGGGGCTTATTAATACCGCAGGGACCACCACCTCCCCAGGACTTTTTGATTTATAAACGGGGGCCTCTTGGACCCCCACAGGCTCAGGGGACTTCCACCTCCCCTGGGCCACATGCCACCAAGTAATCGGGGGGCCTCTTGGACCCCCATGCCCCGGGGGACTACCACCTCCCTGGGGCTTTTGATTTTTAAATGGGGGACCTCTCAGACCCCGCTGGCTCTGGAGACCACCACCTCCCCAGGGTCATAATCAATAGGTGTTGGGGGGCCTCAGGGACCCCCCCAGGGACCACCACCTCCCCGGGTCAGGCCCAACATCAAGAACAGATGGGGCCGCGCTGCCCCCCTCCTGGAGCCATAGGTGGCCCTGGGGACTGCCAGCCCCCAGGGATGGCTCCTAAAACGTCCCGGGGTGCCCACCCCCGGGACATAGCTGTCTGCTATGGCTTGGCGGGAGCTTTACCGCTTCTACCAAGTCATAGCAAATGCTCCACTTCAAGCAAGCAAGAGCATGAAATATGCTCTCACTTTCTAGAAGCAGAGCAAAATTGCTTTTACAGAGAGAAAGCTGCATGTTTAGCCACTGCGTCTCTGTAAAAGTAATGCCAGCTCCCTTAGGAGGCGGGGAGCCGGCAGGGACCGCGGGGGCCTTGAGGCTCCCCTGCGGTCCCCAACAGGTGTGGGTGGGTACCCTGGGGGCACCCACAATAGAGGTCAGGCCCCGAGGAATGGGGTCCCTGGGGCTGAAATCGGCCTGGGGAGGGGGGCCACATGGCCCCCTCCCATAAAACAATAAAACAAAAGGCCAGGCCCCGCAGGATGGGTTCTCCAGGTGCAAAATCGGCCCAGGAAGGGGGGGTCGCGCAGCCCCCCTCCCCTGTTACAAGTAGCTGAGCCCAGGAATGGGGTCTCTGGGGTCAAAATCAGCCCAGGGAGGGGGCACGTGGTCCCCCTCCCCTATTACATGTAGCTGGGCCCAAGAATGGGGTCTCTGGGCCCAAAATCGGCCCAGGGAGGGGGCCACGTGGCCCCCTTCCCCTATTACATGTAGGCAGAGCCCAGGGAATGGAGTCCCCGGTTCCAAAATCGGCCCAGGGAGGGGGGGCCATGTAGTCCCCTCCACTATAAAAGGGAAAAAAGCCGGCTGCAAGTCACCGGAGGCCCCGCCCCAATCACCAGCTAGTTGGGGATTGAAGTCCTCTTCACTCCAGAGTGTCCTTGGGGGCCAACTACTCATCCTGTTACCTCCAGTAAGTCCCACACAGCGAGACTGCTGAGAGGTTGTCGGAGGCCACGCCCCCTTTCTCCACCACTCTGCAAACGTGCCTCCTGGTGCACAACTGGTTGGGGGATGAAGTCCCCTTGGCTGCTGAGGGTCCTTGGGGGCCAACTACCCCTCCTTTTTTTTTCCTCCAGCAAGTCCCACACAGTGGGATTGCTGAGAGGTCTTCGGAGACCATGCCCCCTTTCTCCACCACTCTGCAAATGTGTCTCCTGGTGAACCACTGGTTGGGGGATGAAGTCATCTTGGATGTTGAAGAACCTTGGGGGCCAAGAAGCCCTCCTGTTAGTCCCTTACAGCGGGATTCCTGAGAGCTAGTCGGAGACCTCTCCCCCTTTCTCTATCACTCTGCAAATATGACTACTAGTTAAAAAACCATAGAAATTCACTTAAAAAACCAAAGGTTACAGGGACGTTATAGTTAGGAAATAGAATTTGAAAAACCTTAGAAATTCACTTAAAAAACAAAAGTTACAGGAATGTTATAGTTAGGAAATAGAATTAAAAAACCTTAGAAATTCACTGAAAAAAACAAAGGTTACAGGGACATTATAGTTAGGCTCAGACTTTACTCATACAAAGTCAGTGAAATTTAGCTAACTCAAACTTGTGCCCCCGCAATGCACTGCTTATGACCTCACATATTACATCACTCATGACATGGTCAGTGACATCTCAAATGACATCACTGATGACATCATCCAGAGAACCACTCACACACCCACTCACACCACATACAACCTCTCATACACACAACCACTCACATACCCATTCACAGAACCATACCAGTACTCACACAGTGGCACTCACACACCCACTCACTCATACAGCCACTCACACACCCACGCACAGACCATACAACCACTCACACATTCACTCACAGACCTATACAGCCACTCAAAGACCCGTCACCAACCTATACAAAACAGCCACTCACCCACCCATGCGCTCATCCATACAAGCACTCACACACTCACTCACACACCCACACAACCACTTACATACCCCTTCACCCATCCATACAAGCACTCACACATCCGCACACTCACCCACACAGCCATTCACACAGACACTCTCCAATACAGCCACTCACACACCAACTCACTTAACTAAACACCAACTCAAACAGCTACTCACTCACCCATACAGCCACTTACACACTGAGTCACTCACTCACACAGCCATTCAGACACCCACTCACTCACCATTACAGTCACTACACACCCATAGAGCCACTCACACCACCACTAACTCACCCATACAGCCACGGACACACCCACTCACTTACCAATACCACCATTCACACACCCGCTTATACACCCATACAGACACTTACCCACCCATAGAGCCACTCACACCACCACTCACTCACCCATACAGTCACCGACACATTCACTCACTCACCCACACAGCTACTCACACACCCTCTTATACACCCATACAGACACTTACACACCATATTCACAGGGATACATACAGTCACACAGTCACTCACATAATATATGTTAGAAGTAATATCACTCAGTAGTAGTGTACCGAGTATACTAATTTAACTTTTGTGGTAGGTTAGTATATATGTTTAACACGCATAAACTCTTAATATCATGGATGGAGCTTTTTTTTTTTGACATGGAACAACTGAAATAGATGTAATAGCTGCTCCTAAAACAGTCCCACAAAGCCCCAGCTCCTTGTTACATCTGAAGGCACTAAGCCAGGCATCAATTTGAGTTTCACCAATTCACCAGAGATAAAGCAGGCTCTGGGGTTTGCTTCACACAGCCTTAACATACAGTTCCAGATCCTTTCAGTTTCAGAAAGGCCCAAAGACATGGTTTTCAGATATCAGTGAATTATTGTTCTTGCTTTCACTGCCACCCACCTATCATCCACTGCACTTTTTAGAAAACAAAAGTAAAAATCAAAGATAGTCATATTGTACTATAAGAATCACAGTTTCCATATTTCATTTAACTTCATGTTGAAACTGAAACTTCTATCCAGGAGTTATCATTTGCAATTATGATCAGGGATAACAAATGGTGTCCCATTTAGCCAGGGCGTTTAGCTAAGAAACTTTCATCTTAAACATTATATCAACATGTTTTCGATAAGGATATGTTAGTTTTGTGCCTCCCAGATGGACCACTCAACAGAGCTTCTTTTACAAAAGGAAAGATCTGGTCCAAGTTAAGGCAGCCCAATAGCTGGAGGTGAAATATGAGTGAAAGATCTGCCCTCCCTATTGTTTGGTAAATTTATCACACTTGAACTTAGTAAGCGTGATCTGCAGAAAGAAAATGCTCCCCTCGTTCCTGAGGAGAAATAAGTTACTTGCTTACATTCCCATGTAATCCAAGAAACTTAATGAACTCATGAGTGTTCAGTCAAGACTTATGAGAGTACTGGGTTATTTATTGCAGAGAATGTGTTCTGAGTTGCGAGGGGATAGGCAAGATGGCGGCTGCTTGAGTCGGCCATGCTGCGCCTCCCTGACCTAATGAGGATTGGCAGCAACATGAACTAAGATTTGAGGAACTTTTCATATACCCCCAGAGATGTTACTGGAAGCTGCCATAGCTTCGATACTCGCAGTACCATACGTACCATTTTGTCCAAACCACCATGGGATTGCTTTGTGCCGGGCTGAGCTGCTCTGTGCACTGCGGCGGCTGCTGCTTGAGGTTGTGGCCTGCGGAGACTGCAGGGTATTTGCCGCTTTTCTCTGTTCAAGAGATGGGTCCGAAGGCTATTGGTGGGGGTAATCCAAGAGGGAATGCTGCCACCACAACAGCCGCCCCCTTGATGTGTGGGACATCAGTGGAGTCGCACCCCGGAGCAGAGGTCGGATTGAAGGCGTCGGGACAGACGCCGAAAAACAGACGGCAGCTCGCCTCTGCCGTCTCGGCTACCCGGATGGAAACTGCGGGAGAGAGGAAGGGAAAAAGCAGGGCTGTGCCTCAGCAGCGCCCGCCCAGTTCATCAGTGCTTGAGGTGATGCGTGCTTCTATGGGGGGGGGGTGTGTCACTTCTCCTAGCCTCCACCATCATGATGAAGCGCTCGCTGTCTCGAAAGCAATGATCTCAGTGGTGGAGAACCCACGGTCGACAGGAGGTGCTGGGGTTCAGGACGTGATTCCAGCCCAGAATGAGCAAAGTGAGCAGGCAGATAGAGAGAAGGTAACAGCTCATATGCCTGTATTCACTAAAGAGAACAATGTAGGAGGGATGATTAAAGATTATGCTCAGACCCAACTGCAGAATATAGAGCTTGAGTCAGTAGGGGAAGGCACGGTCCTGGCTAGCCTGGCAGGGGGTCAGCCCACAGGGCTGGTGGGGGATGACTCTAACAATTTAACTAACACACAGCAGAAGGCCCAGAAAGTGCGGCACTCAATAGTACTTCCATCAGGTCTAACCCATGAGTCTAATGAGCTAGACTTTGAGGCTATTTTTTTTTTTTCATTGTTGGATGCTACGTGGTCGGCAGATAAGTCTGGGACGGACTCACTAACTGAATCTAGTGAGAATGAAAGTTTACCGGATATGAGTGAACCTGACCCGGTTGTGACAGCCCGTAAAGTGGCTAGAAATCCAGGTGGATCTAATCCACACAAGAAAGATCTTAAATGGGACTATTCACCCACAGAGCAACTACTCTGTACTTCAATAACTCCCCCTCAAGATCCACCCCCTAATACCTCCGACCTTTGATACCATTCTACAATGCATACTCTCCCACCGTGAAGAAACCCGACAAGACAGTCGCCGTTCACAAGCAACTATACCTAAGCTCCAAGGAACAGTTAGAAAAGTGGCAAAGACATGTAGTGCCATTGGTGAACGGTTGACTAATCTTGAGACCAGAGCAGAGGCTCTTGAGAGTGACTTGACTGGTACACAAGAGCAGACGTTGGCTCATGAGGCGCAATTGGTGGATATACAGTGGAAACTGGAGGACCAAGAAAACCGCCAAAGCAGCAATAATCTATTGATTCTAGGTGTCCCGGAGGGCAAGGAATGGCCTGATGCCCGTACATATGTGGTGGACATGCTGGCTAAAGAATTCCCAGATCTGGAGGGCTGGAATTGGCCTCTGAAAGTACAGAGGGCCCACTGGATGCCACTCAACTTAAAACAACTAGAGAGATCAGATATGAAGCCTGGGCAATCCTAGTCTATTTTGGTAACTTTCTTCTGCGGCAATCCATCTTTGAGAAGGCCAGACCTGAAGCTAAACGGAATGGGGGAGATTTCTCTTTTTTCGGTAGGCCAGACTTTTGCCATTTTACAGTTGAGAGACGCTGACGATTGCAGCAGCTGATTAAACCATTTCAAGATAAGGGGGCCCAAGCGGATCTGTTAAATCCGGTCCGCCTTAAAGTGATTTGGGGGGATCAGACCTGGTTCTTTACCTCAGAGATTAAGGCAAAGGAATTTCTAGAGGGGTCAGGTGTTTAAATATCCTTGGAGATATTAGTGGGAAAGGGGCCTGTTTGGGTTTTGGTGTTATTACTGGGCTATAGGGGGTGGGAATATTTCTCCCCCCCCCTTTTTTTGCATTTGGTTAAGTTAAGATTTACCTGGGGAGTTTTCTTCTTTTTCTTCTTTTCTCTTTTTGGTCGTTAGTGTTGCTGTCTTAGGAATTAATAAGGGTAGGTCAATAATGGTTTGAGCACTGGTCAGGGAGCCCGCTTTCATCTGCCACGACCGATCGCTGGTCTGGATGCTTATCAGAATGGGGTGGGCAGGGAGGGGGGGGGGGGGGGGTCTTCAGTTTAGAGAGGAAGGTAACGGTAGGGAGGGGATGGGTTGAGGGCAGGGTGCAGGGCTTAAAAAGGGGTGGAAAAACAGGAGAGAGAGCAAAGCAGGCCGTGTGAAAGGATTGAATAAGGAAGGTTGGGGCAGGCAACTAGGAGCAAAAGAAAGGCAATACCTCCCTATTCCGTAAATGGGTAATATATATATATATATATATATATATGTTCAATCAATGTGGGGGGTCGAAATGGGAAGACCAAATGAACAAAGCTGGCTGAGGTTTTAAGATCCCAAGATGCTGACATAATTTGTCAACAGGAGACACATATTCCATGGGGGAAGAGGGAAAATCTGATGATCAAAGGCTACACTTTAGCGGCCTGCTCCACCCAAACCTCCACTATAAGGGGGGGTCGCTATTCATAATAGGAACAACATCGGCCCAGTAAAACGAGTATTGGAGGATAAGTGGGGTAGATGGGCTGTGTAGCGTTGCCCATTGGATTGACGGTTTGTACCATTTATGGGTCGAACCAGGACGACCCAAAGGTATTTAACAATTTGGAGGTTGAACTGGTATCCTGGTCAGATCCTTTAGTAATTTGTGGGGATCTAAATATAAACCAAGAGGTGAGCAGAGGTCGAATCTATAAATACCAAGGTAGAAAACCACAAGTTTACAAGGCCTTGACTGCACTAAAAGCTAGTTATGACCTAATCGATGTTTGGGCAGCTAAGAAACCTACAGATCCAGAGTACACCTATTTGTCATGTCCACATAAGAATTATGCTAGACTGGACTATCTCCCAGTCTCTTCCACTATGCTTATTAATGTGGGAATCAAGAAACTACCATAATATCTGTCCGACCATAACCCCTTAATTATGGATATGGTAGTAAAAGGTGTTGCTAAGGCCCATTCCAAGTGGACATTTGATAGGAAACTACTTTCTAATAACTTGTTTGTTCAACAAATTAGGCACTGGACGGTAGATTATTTTGATACAAATCGGTATAGCACCTCTTGTGGAGTGGTTTGGGACAGCTTTAAAGCTGGTCTGAGGGGGGAGGTCATCAGTTTTGTGGGATGGAGCAGGATACAGCAAAAGGATTAAATTAATGGCCTGATTGGAAGATTAGCCGCCATAGAAAAGGATCATACTTCAGCAATAAGTCATAGTCAAGAAGAGACTGAATTGCAGCTCTGACAGGAAATAGCGATGGTTAAAGCAGAAATTAGTAGTGAATATAGCAAGAGGATTGCTGAAGGATTTCAGGCACATAAAAATGAAAGCTATGAATATGGAGAGTCCGTGAGAAAGCTTTTAGCACTCTGCACAAGACAGAAGCTTGCCAGGAATAATATTGCTGGAATAAAAGGGAAGGATGGGCGGTATGTCACAGATCCAAAGGATATTATCAATATGTTTGAAACTTTCTATAAGGATTTATATCAACAGGACAACCATAGCTCCTCCTTTACTCTCTTTTAATTTTTTTTTATTTTATCTTTTTCGAGGCTGTATATACAAAATAACATTGCATGGTTGTGATACAATTCATAAACGTTCATATACCTAAATAAAGAGAGAACCAGAAAAAGACATCACTAACACCAGAGATATAAATCCAGAATTGGGCTAGTTTTCACAGACAAATCAATAATTAATTAAACAAACATATCAATTCAATTAATCAAAAACTTATCGATCCTAACTTTTTTGTATCCACTCTGATATAGGAGACCAAATTTTGCATCCCATGGCTCTTTTCCTTCTCCCTTTAATCTTATAAATTGAAACTTCAAGGTTATATGTAGCTAGGAGTCTTGACCGCCAATTAATAAAGGTGGGTGGGTCGGGATTAATCCACTCATTAGTAATACAGGCGCGTACCAGCGCCATAGCTATAAATACAATAGCAGTTTTGGAACTCAATCATATATTAGCCTCCCTATCAGACCCTACACCAATCATTACTAATTCTCCTGTTATTATAATCGGGGATCCAAGTATTATATCTAAGAAATCCTTGATTTCTTGAAAAACACCAACAGTTTAGGACAGGAAAAAACATATGAATCGAATCCGCAGCCAATAAATCACACCTATTGCATTTGTCCCCCTCATTGCTCCCCATCTTGCGATTTTACCAGGAGTATAATATAGGTCAAAAAGAGCCATATAATGCTGACTGCGTAATCTTCCAGTCATTAAAACCTGGTTAGCAAGATCCAGAGATTTTGTTAAATCTAAATCCTCCACTCCCAATTTAGTCTCCCATTTTATTTTCCATAAGCCTAAATCATCAGGGAGTATTTACTCGAGAGACAGGAAGAGCTGCGGGGGATTCAGGAGGGGTCGATGATGAGATAAGACAGGAGATGGAGGCAAACATTACACTCGAGGAAGTTTTAAATGCCCTACACTCGCTGGCTTCAGGCAAAGCGGCAGGCCCCAATAGAATTTCTCTTGAGGCATACAAAGCACTAGAGATGGAGGTAGCCCCCCTACTCTTCAATCATTTCTTAGGTGTACAACAAAATGAGGGCCCCCCTGACTCCTGGCAAGGAACAGATATAGTTATCTTTTTAAAGAAAGACAAACCCCAAGACAATCCCGCTTCCTATCGGCCCATACCGCTTATTAATTCACATGCCAAACTTTATTCAAAATTTTTCGCAATTCGTTTATGGAGGATCATAGCTCATCTAGTTACTACATGGCAACACGGTTTTATACCAGGTAGGGATACTACTGTTCATATCCGTGTGCCATAGCTTTGTTTGATATAGCAGAAGTAACAGGGTAGAAGATGGCTATGATCCTCCTGGACGCAGAAAAGACTTTTGACCGGGTGTCATGGCAGTATCTATAGGAAATTCTGGCACAAAAGGGGTTTGGCCCACGTTTTATAATGGCCATACGTGCAATGTATTTTAAACCATTTGCAGGCTTCAAATAATGGGGCAGGAAACATGTATTATCAAGGTCGCCAGGGGGACAAGGCAGGGCTGTCCCTGCTCCCCAATTTTATTTGCTGTATATATTGACCCATTTATTCAGCAAATTCTCCAAAATCAGATAATAAAGCCAAAGGATTTGATACCAAAGTTATGGCATATGCTGATGACATTGCTATAATGACTTTGGACGCAATGGAAGAAATAGAAAGCTTGGCCGGGGAATATGGTGGGAAGTCAGGATATCTCCTAAATAAAGATAAAACACAGATTGTCTATACCGCAAATATTGCCTTTCCAGATCCCCACAGGAAGGATGTAGTGATCTATCTTGGGGTTAGGATAAGCAGTAGGGTCAATTCCATACGGCCGATAAATTTTAACCCCTTGTTAAATAAGATTAGTACAGATTTAAGACGTATGGATAGGTTTCACCTATCAATAATAGGGAGATGCAACATCCTTAAAATGGTCATACATCCCAAGATACACTATCTCTTTCGCTCTCTATTCCTCTGGAGATCGAAGGGTCCTTTGTAAAGAATTTAGATTCCATTTTTATACATTTTATTTAGCAATATGAGAAAACCCGACGTTCCTTAAAACTGCTAACTCTACGGGAGGGTGGGCGACCCCAGCTTGGGACTTTACTATTGTTCAGCCTTCCTTCAACAGATGGCGGTTTTGTTTACACCTGAAAATACTAACATAAAAATTGGGGACCAGGAGTTTGCCATCCCCACTATGTATGAGCTTGCCATGGGAAAACCGGCACTAGGTGTTTTTCT
The DNA here is from genome assembly GCA_963921515.1 of Calotriton arnoldi. Taxonomy (NCBI): domain Eukaryota; kingdom Metazoa; phylum Chordata; class Amphibia; order Caudata; family Salamandridae; genus Calotriton; species Calotriton arnoldi. The sequence continues at coordinate 94,217 of CAWUFW010014280.1, read as the reverse complement.
CTGACAGGTCGAGGCCAGCTACTATAAATAAACACGCTTTAAGTGCGAAATTGCGACCTGGAAAGTTTGGGCTACAGTGGCCAAACTTTTGAAGATACCGAGGTATAATAGGTATACACCTTTGTGGCGATCCCCCCTGTTCCCAGTGATGCTCTACGATGTAATGGGTAGCCAATGGGAACAACATGGTATAACCAAGATAGGAGATCTCTATTTGGTTAACCAAATGCGGCCATTCCTAGATCTACAGAATGGATATGGAATAACTGCTGGATCTTATTTTAATTATATACAGATAATGAAGTTTTTAAATCAATTCAAGATCGGATTACTCTCCCTAGATAAAATTCCTCTCCTGGAACCAGTTATCCACCAGGAGTCCCGGATAAAACACATGTATAAAATCCGTGAGTGCAGGGAAAGGTCCAGGGATCCCGGTCCTGGCTGGTATTGCCAACGTTTGACTGCAATATATGGAGGAGATTGGCTCGAGGCACTGGACCTTTCAAGCCTCGTTTCTATAACTATACAAAAAGAATTGGAGCGTTATCTCCTCCTTAATTAAAATTAGATCTCCCAGGGAATATCTTATTGGGATCCAATGTTCATTTAGAAAAGGTAATTTCCATGTATTCTCTTGAAAAAGTATTTATTATTTACATCCTTATTTTTAAAATGTTGTGTACATTGCATATGCAAACAGCCAACACGTGTTTCGCCCTACGTGGTCTATTGGACCAGGGCTTTCTCAAGGCTTATTAAACAAACATAGCAGCAAAGAGCAAATTCCTTTAGATTTTGTATAGGAAAAGTACATCAGTCTTCGAGTCAAAAAAATACAAGCTAGAATTATGTGTTGAGCAAAACAGCTTTCCCGGGACAATCCCTCGTTCCGAACATTGCGAAAATCTTAGTGGGATTCAATACCGGATGACCTAGAGAAGGTAGAATCCAACTGGGCTAATAAGCTGGGGGACGGCGACACGGATTTATATAGGTCAATTGCACTAGCTAGTGAGATTTTTCTGTCACCTAATTTGAAAGCCCAACACTATAAAACTATTTTTAATCTCTATTTTACTCCGGCAAAGTTATTTGGGTGGGGTAAAAGGGAGGATAACAACTGCCCCAGGTTGCCCGAAGGCCCAGCTGATTTGATACATATGTTTTTTAAAATCAATCGTATTTATTGCGTGGCTACCAAGTAACAAATACACAGCTTAACTGCCTACATCAAAACGCCAGCAGAGCGAAAACCAACGAGAATGACACAGCGTTCAGGTCTACATCCCTGAGGGCGACCTCGCGTAGAGTTCAGGTCGTAATGAGTCAGTAAGGCATCTGATGAGTAAACCACTTTTCAAAAACAGTAACACAAATAAACAACCCCTCCCTCCCAGTCCACCCTCCACCCTCCCTCCGCATCAGTTCTCATCTATCTAAGTTAGGGCAATCCTGCTACATCATGAGCCAGCACCTCAGAAATCAGTCTTTGGATGCACCAGGTGGTTCTAGGGGTATGAGCCGCAGGATTTGTAGATATTTCGGACATGTTACTTCCCTCATATCTTTGGTTAGAATCTGTAAGAAAGGGGCCCACAATTTCGGAAAGTCCTTGCCCTTCCCATCTACACTAAGCGACAGACGCTCCATCGCTAAGAGTTGCCAAAGGTTCTGAATCCAATCCCGAGGGTCTGGAATCGTCAGCGAGCCCCAGTGCGCCAAAAGTACCCGTCGTGCTGCAAGTAAAGCCATGGCTATCTGCTTACCCTTCAGGGATATCAGTGGGAAGAACTTAGGATGGGGAAGGCCCAACAGCGTATACTCGGGCGTACGAGGGAGTGTGATCTGAAAGGCTGCATCTACGTCATCAAGGACTGCCGCCCAGTAACGCACCAGTTTTGGGCAATGCCAGAGCAAATGGACCAACGTGCCAGTAAGACCACACCCCCGCCAGCAGAGGCCTGACTTGGACCTATCCCAGCTCCTAATGCGCGCCGGTGTATAATACCAGTGAGTAACCACTTTGTATGCAGACTCCGCCCCGCCGTATTCGCGGCCGTGTGATATGCTCTGTAAAAATGTGCTCCCACTCCTTGTGCGTGAGGGGTCTCCTAGTTCCATTTCCCATCTGAGTTGTGCTTTCGTGCGGTGTTTCTTTGGTTGTGTAGTGATCATGGCATACAGTTCGGAGATGAGTTTGCGGTCATCCGTTTTGTACACCAGCCATTTTTCAAAAGATGTCAAGGGGCGGGACATGAGTGCGACGTTCTCCGCTCTCGTGACCCAGTGTGCTACCTGTGAGTAGTTGAAGGCATCTGTCAGTGGCAAATCATAATCCCTACGTAACTGCTGGAAGGGGATCAAGCCCTCGAGGTCAAACAGGAACCCCACTCTCTTGCACCCCTCCTCCCTCCAACGATGGAAGATCGGGGAAGCGCATCCCGGCTGGAAGTTGGGGTTATCCACTATAGGGGACATAGGGGAAGGGAAGGAGGTCCACCCTTTTGGGCCGGCTAACTGGTCCCAAACCTTGAGTGTCGGGAGGTGACCGGAGAGGAGTAGAGTCCCCACGCTCTATGTCTGCGCTGGGAGCCACAGTTCCCGCCATATGTTCCGACCGGCAACCGTTTGGTCCATGAAATTCCAGTGTTTGCTGGATAGCGGCCTATTCCATTCCGTGATGTAACGGAGGCATGCAGCTTGGTAGTAGGCACTCACTATCGGAAAGCCCAAACCCCCTTGGGCCCTCGGGGAGGCCACATGCGCAAACGCAAGACGCGGTTTCTTGTTATCCCACAAGAACTTATTCAGAAGACCCTGTAATTTCCGCAGGACTCCTGGCGGTGGGCTCAGGGAAAGCATTTGGAAGAGGTATAAAATGCGCGGTAACACCGTCATCTTTACTGCCGCGATCCTGCCATACCACGCCAGTTTGAGCCGCGACCAGGCGGCTAGCGCCTTGGCCGTCTGCTCCAGCAGCAGCGCATAGTTAAGAGCAGCCGTCCTAACAATAGACTAGGTCAGCCAGATGCCCAAGTACGTGATGTCCGTGGACACCCAGTGGAATGCAAAGTCCTGTTGTAGATCTTGTACTTCCGTCTCCGGAATAGAGATATTTAGGATTTGTGACTTCGTAAAATTGACCTTAAACCCTGCTACGGCACAGAAAGTGCTGAGTTCCCTTGTCAGGTACCGCAATGAGGACTGGGGTTGTGGAAGGGAAAGTATGACATCATCGGCGTACATACTGATTTTATGAGTATCCGCCCCAAATTTAAGGCCCACAATGTCAGGGTTTGCGCGAATGCGTTGAGCAAATGGCTCCATGTAGAGCGCAAATAAAAGAAGGGACAAGGGACAACCCTGCCGCGTGCCCCGAGCAATGGAGAAGGAGGCCGACTTGCAACCATTGACCCGCACTGCCGCCGTAGGGGAGGCATAGAGACACCGGACCCAGCGAATAAAAGTGTCTCCGAATCCGAAGGCACGCAACACCGCGAATAAGTACTCCCAATCCACGCGGTCAAAGGCCTTCTCCGCGTCGATCGAGAGTAGGAAGGCCTGGGTGCGCGATTGGTGAATAGAGTTAATGAGGTGCAGAAGTCTCTTAGTATTATCCCCCCCTTGCCGCGTCGGTATAAAGCCGGATTGGTCCGGATCTATAATATTGTCCATGAGGGGACTGAGGCGGGAGGCTAAGACACCCGCAAACAACTTCGCATCAACATTGAGGAGCGAGATCGGGCGGTAGGAGCCACACTCTGCCGGGTCTTTTCCCGGTTTAGGGATTACGGTAATTGCCGCCTCAGACATAGTAGGCGTCACTTCCCCAGTGTCCAGAAAGGAGTTAAAGAGCCGCGTCAAAAGGGGGGCCAGTTCCGCACAAAAGGTCTTATAAAACAGAGCGGGGAAGCCATCCGGGCCCGGCGACTTAGCCACCTTGAGCCGAGCGATCGCCGATATCACTTCCTCCACGCGAATAGGAGAATCCAAGAGATCCGCCGTTGGTTGGAGTAAGGGAGTGATATCGCACGAGATCTTGCAGGGGGGCAGCCTTCTTCAAATAGAGGCGTCGGTAAAACTGGCGAAAGGTATCGGCAATGAGGCCATCCTCCGTATGCTCAACAGCATGCTGGTCCCGTACGGAGATCGCGGTCGCCTGCGCCCGCGGTCTATGTGCAAGCATCCTCCCACACTTATCCCCACTGAGATAGAATTTGTGCCGGAGTCGCAGAAGCGCATGTTCAGCCCTGTCAAGGTCCGATGCTTCAGCATGCGGCGCCGCGTCTCCAGCTCCCTCCAAATTCTCGGTGCCCCGTGCGCTTGTGCACCGCCTCCAATTCTCCCACCTCTTTTCCAGTTCCGCCCGCTTCTCTTTGCGGAGGCGCATGAAAGACGCCGCGACCGCAATAAAGTCCCCCGCACCACGAGTTTCAAAGCCTCCCAGACAGACGCGAGGGAGGTGCCTCCCGATCATTCTCAGAGAGATAATATTTTATAGTGTCCCGGATGCGCTGTGTGACTTCGTCGGAGTGAAGAAGGGAATCGCGAAGTCGCCAGCCAGGAGGGTTGGAGCGTCCGCAGCGCGCTGGGAGCTGGACTGAGATAAGGGCATAGTCCGAGAGGGAGCGCGGGGTGATATCTGCATCGTGTAAGAGAGGGAGGAGGGGTGAGGAGGCTACGAAGTGATCTAGGCGCGCATATGTCTTATGTGCTGCTGAGTAGTATGTATAATCACGTTCTGTAGGATGCTGTATGCGCCACACATCTCCCAGCCCGCAGTCCGCCAGCCACTGTTTCCCTGCCTGTGATAACGTCCCTGCATGGGTAGCCCTCTGACCAGACCTATCCAACTCCGGATCCATCACTACATTCAAGTCCCCCCCAATCAGAAGCGCAGAGTCAGGAGAAGCAAGGACCTCCGCCAGCGCTAGGCGCAGAAAGGGCTCCTGCCGCTCATTCGGGGCATATAAGGACCCAAGTGTTAAGTGCGTATCTCCCCACTGGACCCGGACCGCCAACAACCGGCCCTTCACTTCTGCCACTGTAGAGACCACTCTGCATTGTGAGCGCGCACTAAAGAGGATTGCCACCCCATTTTGTTTGGACAAACCCGAGGACCAGAACTGGTGCGGAAAGCGCCTATCTCTCATTCGCTTGGTATCCTTGGTTAACAGATGAGTTTCTTGGAGTAAACAAACATCCCCCCCAGAATTTTCTAAAAGGGAGAGTATCGCAGCGCGCTTAACAGGATTATTTAACCCACGCACATTCAAGCTAACAATTTTCAGGTCCCTACCCATCCCAGCAGAGGGGGAGAGGAGCGCTATGAAACAGCCCATGGACATCAGGCTTAAAACCAAGGAGGATCACCTCCCAGCAACGGGCCGTCTGCCTAACTCGCCCGAGAACTGATGCGGAGCCCCAAAATAACCCCCAAATATATCCCAAAACAAAAACATAAAAAACCCCGAAAAACGACAAAGCAAAGGAAAAGCATGGCAACAGGACAAAAGTTTGTCTCGATGAACTGTGTTTAGGGAGACGCGGCCAAGGCCCACAACACATCAGGGATATTGCGGCCATCACCCGGATGTCCAGGGCGTAGAACCAGTTGAAGGGTCTCCCCCCTCCGGCGCCTGCCGAAGCGCCCTAACAGACGCCATGCTAAGTACATCCAGATGTCTCGGGGTTGTCGGTTACATGGGAGACTGATGAGAGGGCTGCCTCCCTCTCCAGCTTGCTAGCAGCCGTGTCGGGCGCGGGGCTAGGCCTTGCACTCCCCACTCGTTGCCATTCGGAGGAGCGACGCCGCCTGCGAGGAAGGGATGTAGCGTCTTGTGTCTCGGCAGGAGACCGTTCAATGCCCAACCTGTCATAGGCTTCCTCCAAGGACCGGATCTGATGCGATTAGCCCTGGAACTTGAAAATGAGGCGAAACGGATGGCCCCATGAGTAAGGAATCTTCTGGTCTCAGAGATGATTGGTGATGGGTTTGAAGTCCCTACGTTTAATCAGAGTAGATGCCGCTAAGTCCTGGTAGAGCACAGGCTGATGACCACGGAATTGCACAGAGTCGAGATCCCGAGCCCTGCGGAGGATGCGTTCTTTTAGTTGAAAATCATGCACGCAGACGAGAATGTCAGGAGGGGGGGCCTTAGCACCACGCGGAAGGCCCACTCGGTGCACCCGATCCATTTGTATCTCTCGTACCTCCTCGTCCCCCAGGATCTGGAGGAACAGGGCGCTGACGTATGCTCGGAGGTCGTCGCCTTCACCCTTCCACGGAACCGCCCAGATCCGGATGTTGTTACGTCGGGAACGGTTCTCCAAATCCTCTGCATGGGCTTGCAGGTCTAGATTTTGATCTCGAAGGCGTAGCATCTCCTGCTGTAATTGGTTCAGATCGTCTTCCCTACTCAGGTCGTGCTCCTCCAAAGTCGCCACTCGATTCCCAATGCCGTCAACATCCCGCCGCACCTCCCGCAGGTCCGCGGAAAGCTGCGAGCGGAGGTCTTGTATATCCTCTTTGATGGCGGAAAAGAGCTCAACCATGAAGGCCTTAGTCGCTGGCGCGTCGTCCCCGTCCATCAGTGTCGTTCCAGCTACAGATTGTGTTGCTGCGTGCCCCATCGTCTTCTGCAGCAGGTCCTTCAAGGATTTGTCTCGTTTCCCCCTCGCTGACGACATACTGAGACCGGGCGACCTCCTGCAGGCCCACCACCCTCTCTTCCCACTGTGGGGGGTAGCTGGTCAAAGCACACACTCTCACCGGGCCCACTCCAGCAGGACCGTCCCCTTGCTTTAAAAGACCCCTAGCACCCTTTTAGGGGCATCCACAGGGTCGCAGGACCGGGTTGCGTCGCCAGTTCACTCGCTGGACGTCCCGCCGGATCTCCGTCCAGGAGGACTCTCCTGTCCTCCAGCCAAGGGGTGGCGCGATGAAGAAGGAAGCCTTGGGGTAGTCGGATTCACAGTGAGGAACAGTGTCCAGGGGGGGGAGGTTCCGTGTCTCTTGGCGTTCACCCCACCACTGGTGCCCACCTTTTAGTGTACCGCAGTCATAGGCCAAAGTCACACTGCCTGCCACAGAGCCCTCACCAGGAAGGAGCGCAGGTGCCGTCGCAGCTCCGCGGCACCCTCACAGATCACACAGGCCAGGCTCCGGTGGGTGAAGGCAGCGCCAGCACGCCATATAGGAGCGCCGGGACCGCAAGGTATGTCAGGCACCGTCTCCCTCACACGCGCCCAGGTTCAGGGCGCACCGTCTCCGCCAGGCCTTTTGAGCACCACTGGGCCAGCTCCGCGAACCGGGCAGCACTACATTGCCCCGTGTAAAATCCCCACTCACAGGTCCGGTCAGGCACTACACCGTCTGCCGACCTGCAGACCGAGCCAAGCACCCGCCGAAGCCAGCACACCTCCCCGGCCCGCTTCTCCTTACCAGCAGGCCGCTCGGGGGATCACCGCTGCCCTGTCGCCATTACTCCCAGCCGCTCCACGTGGCCGGTGATCGGGTCCCGCTCCGTCGTCAGGGACCCGGGCCGGATGCAAGTTGCAGGCCTCTGGGCAGTGCCGGGTGCAGATTGGAGGCCGCTGGGCAGGTCTCCGCCGTCCCTCGTCCGTGTTCTCCAGGCCGTTCGCCATGCCGCAGGCGCTGCCCGCAGGGCCGCGGCAGAGCCCTCAAGATGGCGCCGCCATCCAGTCGTCAGTCGACTCAATCGCGCCAGGCCCTTGGTCAGCGCGGGCCCAGCGGACAGGGGGCACACCCCACCGGGAACAGGGGTACTCAGGCGGGCCGCACTCAGAAGCAAGGCAGCCAGCGCCGCGGGACGGCCGCCCGCCCGGCCGCACAACTCCCGCCGGGCCGCAGCAAGGCCGGGGCCAGGAGGGATCGCTCGGCGGAGCAGGTCGCAGACGCCCCGAGGCAGAGCTCGTTCCCAGCTCCCTGGCAGCTCCGGAGGGCAGATCACCCGTCTGCAGGCTCGGATGGGCACCAGGAAGGGCGATAGTACAGTGCTAAAAAGCGGCGGCGCCGGAGGGATAGGAACCCACGTCCTATCTCGCCGCCATCTTGGCCACGCCCCTCTACATATGTTTTTTAGCTGCGAGAAACTGCAACCTCTAAAGGAAGGGATGGAGGACTTCCTGCATGCTGCGATGGGGAGGAGGGTCTGCACTACTCCACTTATGATGCTTCGGGGGTATGATAATAAAGAGGCACTTGATACAACCCAGATTAAATTCACCTTCATAGTGGTTGCTGTAGCCTGGTTGCTTATTGAAACAAGGTGGAAGGATGTGGAACCCCCCACCTATTAAGCCTGGTTGGGCCACCTACTTGGTATATACAACCTTGAAAGAGCTCTATATAACTGTAAGGGTAGGCGCCCCTACAACAGAGGCCGCAAGATCTGGTCACCAATGATCACCTGGCTTATTAGGTATCAAGGGAATAGGGATTTGTTTGCTTTAGACTCCGAGGGGGATGATTGTCGGTACCTTATCTGTTTACAGTTTTAGCAAATAATTTTGTAAGAGCTGTTCAGTATCATTTTATAAACTAGTCTCTCCTCTTTTAGTAGGTTTTAAATCCACCCTAACTTATTTCTACGTCATATCATTTAATCTGCATAATTAATTCTGCTTACTCGATTATCCATATGTAACATATGAATTAGATTTTGAATATATATCTAATTGGAATGTATGTTGTAATCTGTCATGCTGCTCTCTCCAAATAACAAAAAGCAACAAAAGAGAATGTGTTCCATGTGGCCATGGTTGAGGTTGATTACTTCTATAAAATTGATTGCAATTGACTTTCCCAGGCTACCCGATAAGTTTTCTGCTGCCCGTCTCTGTAGAGTTCTCAGTCATGCTCCGCGGCTGATGATTGCTTCCAGGTTCAGTGTGATGGTATTTTGGTTGACAGCGCGAAGGGAGTGAGCTGTTGCTATCCGACATACCACTGCCCCAGTGGGGATGAGAAAGGAGGAGGGGAGGGGAGGAGAATAAGGAACTTTCGTACAACCGGGTGGCTGAGTGATGTTGCGAGGAGGGTGTGCAGAAGTGTGGCTCAATGGTTAGAGCGGCAGACCCTGATGCAGAGATCTGGCCCGGGACCAGGGTTCAATTCCCGCCTCGGCGGGTCTTGGGCTCAATTTCCTCGGACCTGATAATTCTCTCCTCGGTGCCTATTCTAATCATGGGTCCCACTCTGCAACTCTGGGCAATAGCTTGCTTAATCTCCACAACGGCCCCAACAGCGCTGGGATGCCTGGCTTCACCCTGGGGGTGCCCAGGAGTGGACATTTCACAGGGAAAAGCCAGGAAGGGTTCCACAGCGGTATGCGTACAGCGCCTGGACACCCCTTTGGGGGTATGGGTGCGCTTTACAAGTACAAATTTCATTTCATTTCATTTCAATTAGGAGCAAGTTCCCAACCGATGGCTGGAAGCGCAGAGGCAGACGGAGCAGTTGGAGCATTTAAGCAGCCATAGCGATTTTGTCTGTGTGGTGGCTTTTTCATAGTGACATTGACAAAAGAGTCAAATGTTAGCGAGAGTAACATAGCCTAGTGTTTTCTTTCACATGTAAATTCCAAAATACGACATCTTCTCGGATCAGGAGGTTAATACATTGAGAATCACTTTGGGCTCAGCAGCAGGAGTGGATCTTGTAAAGTGAAGCTGGTGGACAGTGGCACTATAAGGGCATGACAAGAAATGCCTCTAGGAACATAAAATAAAGACAAGGAAATTAGGAGCAACAGTTTGAACCGCTTTGAATGGCATACTAAACAACATTTTTGAGGGCAGTGGTTTCTTGGGGGGGTAGCAGAGGCGGCCCCCTTAGTAGTGGGTGTGACTTGTGAGCATCCCAGGATCACCTGCATGCTCCCTCAGGGCCTGGGTCGGGTCATGTATCTGTTTGCACGTATCAATACGAGCCGCCTTGGGGCATGATTACAAGTTGGGTGAAAATATGAGGAAAACCAACCCTGTAGAAACCTGGTAAAGCAGTCCAATGAAGCGTTATTCACTCCACGAACCTCCAGTTAAGAATAGACTTTCCGTAAAGGTAATTAAGGGGCCAAAGGATTATGGCACTAAAACGAGCTCAGGTAAAGTGACACTTAATTTGGAGTTCTCAACCATGTTTTCAGGTTAACAGCACTTGCCATCTAATGAAGAGCTTGCGGGGGTTAATAACAGCGTGAAGCCTTCGATAATTTCTGCTGCTACAGTATGTCTCCTCTTTCACAGGGTCTGCCTTAACATTCAATTTCTGATCAGAATAAACAGAACATTGAGTGCTCAGCTGATAGTGGAACTGTGGATTTGAATTGAGAGAGAACTTTCCGTCAACATCAACTGTGCGAGAAAAACAAGCCCAGTACCCAGCCCAAGTAGCTCCTACATTGCAACAGATAAGCAAGATGCAGTGCCGTTTTAATTGTTATCTATTCCACCAGCTAAATCAACATACCCAATTTTTTCTTACCTTGCAAAGCCATCCCCCCAGACCAAACTGTACTACCACCCACCATGACCATCATCGATTCCAGCCTCCATAGCTTACTGCAAAGCAATGCTTTACGGAGTGGGTTGTCTAACTGCAGTAGCTGTCAAGATTCTTTCAGCTCAGATGCCAATATTGAGGACCCAGATGTCGTCAATGTTGAGAATACTGAGAACTTCAGTTCGCAAACGCTCCTTTTATCATAGGTAAGCTTGGAACAATCGACACAGCCGCAGATATTCTGACAGGAAGATGTGAACGCTAGGCTATCCTCCTCCCCACCTTCCTTTCCAGTGATAGCGTTAGCACTTCAGCAAGTTTTTGGCACAATTTGCGAAATGAGAGCTGCCCAAACCAAGGTGTAATAAAGTCCAGACACTGGATTGATGTTAATAAGGAGAGGCTTTATTAATCAACCCCATCCATCGAGGACTTGAGCCAACTGACTCCAAGAGAACCCCACACGCTCCACGATCCTTGCTGGAACATGGAACCAAGCAACATCACACTTCTTCCTCTTTACAATTCGAAATATAATAAAGTAGATATGACACATAAATTTCTAAGTACACCAGAAGTACAAATATATAAGATACCCATGCCTTTCCTCCCATCTGATGCAAAACAAAAAACAAAACAAAAACTAAAATTAAGAATTAAAAGAAGAAAGACCTAACTTCTTACAAAATCTTTGAGATAAACTGGAGTTTTACAAGATCTGACGCTTTTGCGTATGGGTTCAAAACACTGCTTTTGCGAAGAAGAACCAATAGAACTTTCTCCTCCACTTACATCACCACATCTTGACTTAACATGAACTACACGGCTATGATTCCAGATGCGACCATCATTTGTTTTCACAGCATTCTTGAACAACTTCACCACAGTCTTTTCATCCGTGAACTTAGACCAGTTCAGACAGCCCACAGGCGCTTTAATTTTAACCTTGTCTCCCACTTTGAATTCAACTTTCTTAGCCGATTTATGAGAGTCAACATAAATCTTCCTTTTCCTTTGTAAAGTCAATTCTTTATTCCTCCACTGACCAATGTCATTATCCTTTATGTGAGAGGTTGGCCTGGCATATGCTGTCCACTAGTTATAGTGGGCACCTTGCACCAGTCCAAACAACCCCTTATTGGAGATAGGTTAAAGACAACCTTATTGAAAGCTATCCTAGTGGTAGCTATGGAGAGCAGCCTTCAGGCTAAGTCTTGAAGGAATGTAAAGCCGCTTGTTTTACCAGTCTATAATCTCTTGAGTGACCAAATGAAAGAGCACCACACCAGGTATATATTCAAAATATATGTATTTATTGCTAAACACCCCCTCTAGTCTCTTTATGAGGCTAGAGTTCGAAGTACACAAGTTATAAGTTATTTAAAGACAGTAATAGCACAAATACACGTTTGGGCCCTAGGGGCGTACCAAACCATATACCAATAAAGTGGTATAAGAACCACGACTGAACTAGACACTAGGCCTAGAGCCTCTAGAAGTGCTTGGACCACAAGGAACCACCCAAGGTAGTGACACAGGGGACCCAGGCGGGACAGCGTGCAGTGTAAATACACAACCGCGATACGCCGTTAACTTCTATGGAGAAAGTCGCGATCAGGAAATTAAAGAAAAGGGACACTTAAAGGAGGACTTGGAGCAAACCCTTTGAGAACTAGTACTTTGAAGAGTCTCTCCCACGGGAGCACCGGAGTACTCGTGTTACCTCACCCAGGGAAGCCGGGTGCATAGGTGTCTTTCGGGGTCGGGTTTCGTCGTCGATTTGAATGGCGATCTGCTGCAAAGTGCTGCTGGCGACCAAGTGGAAAGTGTCCGGGTGGATCCAAGAGTGGATCGGAGATCTGAAGAACCTGAAAGCAGAGGGGACAGAGTCTGGGTCACTAGCCAGTGACCAGGGAGGCGATGGACAGATGCCCACCGATGTCGCTTGCTTCAAGTGCATTGACGGTCGTCTTGACTCTTCAGCCACGAGGTCCAGGAGGTGTTGTCGGCAACCAGGAGCAGGATTCGGGCTGGTACACAATGTCTGTCGAGTGCTGAGGTGTCGGCGACCGGATTGGACCCAACAAGCCTTGGCAACGGCAAGTCTTGGTGAAGATGAAGATCTTCAATGGTGCAGACCAGCAAGGTCTGGGGAACTCACCCAGCAAGGGTAAGTGAGGGCAGGCCTGGAGCAACCAGGATGCCCAAGAAGAAAAAGATTGGCCTTCGTGAAGGGCTACTAGCCAACGGGCTAGCGACCGCGAAGGAGCCTCAAGACGTCGCACGTGGATCTGGCTCACAGGACACTCGTGGAGTGGAGGCCAGTGATCTTCGGTGCAGTTGGTGCTGGAGGCTAGGGCTACTCGGAGCCCAAAGCACGACTTCGTGGGAGACCCAGAAGAGGATGCACTTGCAAATGTGCTCGGTGTCCAGGGGCCACGGTCTCACGTTACCCACGATAGCTACGGGCCTCAGCTTTGCTGGGGACTCAGGGTAGCCTCGGGAAGTCTGAGAATCTACCTCTGGTGATGCGAAGACTTCGGCGTCCGACAGGAGCTTCAGAAATGCAGACCGGACAGATGTGTCTTTGGTGCCTGCCAAGCAGGGAGTCACTCCTTGACCCCAAGGGAGATTCTTCTGTCCTCTAATCTTGAGTAGAGCGTCGAAGGTCCAGGATTCTGTTTCAGAGTTTCGTCCAGGGATAATCTAAAGTCCTAAGGACTGGGTTCCTATACTTATACCAAGTTTAGGGGTTGGACTACTCTGTGGCCCCACCTATGGGTGGGTCAGGGCAGAGGGGTGGCTACACCCCTTTCCCTTTGTCCAGTTCGCGCCAAAGCAGGGGCTGCAAGCCCCTGATCCGGTTTGAACTGGGGTATGCACAGGGACACCAAATGTGCCCCCAGTGCAGGACTTCAAAGCACCCGAAAGTGCTCCCGCCCAGCCCCAATACACATTATCCTGTCTGGGGAGGTGGTCACACCTCCCTGGGACAGGAAACCTATTGTCCAGGCCTCCCCTGCCGGAGTTTCGTCCAGCAGCAGGAGGCCAGACTCGTGTCTGTGGCAGCAGCATCCATTTTGTGATGCCAGGGCTTTAGAAAGGAGTTACCGGGCTAGCCAGAGTTAACATGTCTTTCCCTCTAGAAGGATGGAATGCTACCCCCGCCGCCAGAATTGGCGGGGGGGGTAGTATTCCAAGATGTTTGACACCAAACACGACATGTTTAGGTGCAGCCATTCCAAAGTTAGCATTTAACGCGAGGTTATAATGCGCTTAAGAGTATATGGTCAGGCTGCACTACAAACAGCATCAGAGAAGGGTCTCCGAACGCTGCAGAGGGGCCCTGCTCATGGAGGGGCACCCTCTCACATAGGAACCACGCACTCTGCCTTCAGGATTGATAAGGCCTGCCATAGGAGTGACTTATAGGTTTATATGTGTGTATGTATTTAGTGATATAGGTAACCTATATCACAGTAAAGGGTGCATGCACCACCTTACCCAGGCTGCAGTAGCAGACCTGTGGTGTCAGTTTGGATGGCCTTCCAGGGGTGGCATAATACATGCTGCAGCCCCTGGTAGGCCTCTGAGGTACCTATGCCCTTGGTACATAGTATACCATATACTAGGGACTTATAAGGGCACTCCAGATTCCAATCAGTGATCTGCCTAAGGCACATGGAAACCATTTTACAGAGAAAGCAGATAGACTGGGGCCCTGAATAGCAGGATCCCAGTCCAACTAAGTCATAAACCAGCAAAACACCATAAAAAAAAGTGGGGGCAACCATATAGTCAGATTCCACCTTCCTACACTTTAGTCCTTTATCCAAAATCATCCAGCCAGGACAGATGATGGTATTTGCAGATCTACCTTTGAATAACTCAAAAGGGGTCTTCCCTGTTGATGAGTGTGGCGTAAACCTGTAAGCTATAATCCTTCTTTGCAATTCCTCTCTCCAATTCAAACTGTTGACCCTTGCTAATGGAATACTTTCTTTCAAGGTTTTGTTCAACCATTCTATGGCACCATTGGTCTCGGGATGATAAAGAGAGGTCTTTTTATGTTTAGTCCCACACTTTGCTAAATATTCCTCCATTTCACAAGAACAAAATTGTGGACCATTGTCCGATAACAACAAACTTGGAAAGCTTTCTCGCCTGAAAATTGCATCTAGAAACTTAATTACAGACTGAGTAGTGATGTCACGTACTGAACTCACTTCAATCCAACGTGAGTGTAAATCAAGTAAAACTATTAAATATGGAGTCTGGTGTTCACCATGAAGAGGTCCAACAATATCAATGGCTATTTCATCCCAAGGACACATGGGTAATTTCCTGCAAACCATAGGAGTTTGTCTGGGCTTGAGGACCTTGTCGCTCAAGGAACACAATCACGCACAAGGCGTTCTACCATAAGATCAAGACCAGGCCACCAAAAGTCTTGCCTAATGCGTTCTTTTGTTTTACAAATGCCCATGTGTCCCTCATGAGCCATTTTTAAAATGTTGTCTCTCAGACTCACTGGAGGAACCAACCTCGTCCCTCTAGTTAGAATGTCATTACTAATCGCTAACTCATCACACACCAACGACCAAGGTTTCTCAAGCTTGTTCCCTTTATCTTGTGAAATCATATCCATAACTCTCTGCATTTCCTTGTCCTTCTTTACCTCTTCCTTCCATTCATCTTCTTTAATGACTCCTTAAGTGATTTCACAGACTTTCACATCAAACTCATCCACCAGATCATCAACTCCTTTTACATCTTGACATTCCACAGTGTCTACCAAACGTGAGAGACAATCTGCCGAAACATTACTTGCTCCCGGAATATACTCCATCACAAAATCAAATTCTTGAAGTGAAATCACCCATCTCCTGATCCTAGAAGAGATTGAGTCCAAACCCTGTTTCTCAAAAATCTCTTTAAGAGGTTTGTGATCAGACCTAACAATAAATTGAGTACCCCAAACAAACTTCTTAAATTTATTCAATGCCCAAAAGATGGCAAGCGCCTCTTACTCAATGACTGAGTAGTTTATCTCAGCACCTCTTAGACATCTTGACGCACATGCGACCAAACACTCCTGAGTATCCCTCTTCTGGATCAGCAAGGCGCCTAGCCCTTTTTTACTTGCATCTGTCACAATGTATGTCAAATCACCAGGTTTGAAAGCCTGTAAATCAGGAGCACTTCTAAGATCCAACTTGACCTTCACAAATTCTTCCTTACACACCTCATCCCACACAAACTCAGTGTTTTTGCACAGCAAACTTCTTAGATGGCAAGTTTTATTCGCAAAATTCCTTATAAACTTGCTGTAAAACTCAGCCATTCCCAAGAATGATGCCAGCTCTTCCTTCGAACACAGTTCCTTAAGATTAACAATTGTATCTACCAACTCTTTCTTCGGTTTTACACCACTCCCAGATATGTGGTGACCAAGATAATCTACCTCAGTCACTCCAAACCTACACTTGTCAAATCGTAGAGTCAGGCCAGCTTTTATTAGTCTGTCTAACACTTTCTCTACTCTCCATCATGTTCTTCAATACTCTTACCATAAATTAAAAGATCATCCTGATAATACCTGACACCCTTAATTCCTTTGACCACATCACTCATAATCCTCTGAAAAACGGAGGCCGCTGAAACTAATCCGAAAGGCATCCTTAAAAACTTAAATGAGTGTAATAAAGTCCAGACACTGGATTGATGTTAATAAGGAGAGGCTTTATTAATCAACCCCATCCATCGAGGACTTGAGCCAACTGACTCCAAGAGAACGCTCCACGCTGGAACATGGAACCAAGCGACAAATTAGAGAGCAATTTAGTGCCATAAATGAGAGCCTGATCCAATGCAATGTTCGTATTGAACAACCTGAGTAGAAGATATCTGACCTTGAAGATAATTTAAGAAGCTAGACTGCTTGACAACAAAACCAAAGGCTGAGATAGGCAAACTTAAGGCCAAATTGAAAGCAATGGAGGATAGAGCACGGCAATCAAACCTTTGCTTTGTGGGCATACCTGGAGGCCAGAAAAATGATCAAAATACTGTCAAACTAATAACTGCTTGGATTAAGACATATGTGATCCCCAAGTCATTGGCTAAAGATCAAGTTCTTACAATCATGCGTGCTCATAGAGTCCCTGGTCATTTGTCTCCCAACGCAAAATATCCTCGAACCATTTTGGTTAATTTCGGGGACTATCGTATCAAGGAGCAGAGACTCAAGCATTGAGAACAAAATGCTTTCAAACCATGGATAACTATTCTTTCTGGATCTTTTCCGACATGCCATTATCCACCGCCCACAGGCGTAAAGAATTTAAGTCAATCTGTTCAAAAAAGCTGATGCACAAGCAGGCTTAGTCCAACAGTTGAAGCGGAGAGTCATCTATAATGGACGATTTCAAGTGTTCTCGGTTTCGCAAGCCACTGAATTTTTGGCGACTATAAATTCTTCAAGAGCTGAGAACTAGTAGCTGCTCTCCTTTTTTTCTCGCCCTTCTAACACCCTCTAGTCGATGCAGCTCTTTTTTCATTTCATTTTATGGCTAGAACACTTAACCTCCTCTAGAATCTAAAAACTAGGCGCTGGCAAATTTCAGCAGTAGTACAAGGGAGGGGAGAGAGGTCGGAACCTCTGAGCTATGACGTGTGGGTTCAGGGAGGATTCACGGGAGGAACAAATTTGGTACAGGGAAGGGGTTCACTTCTGCAAACAAAAAGTAGAAAAGTCTTAGGAAAACATCCCCAACAGGTAGCGATTAGAATTGTACTAGTGAGATCCTATATCTGCCATAGATGTATGCAATTGTGTAGCTCCCAAAAAGTTGTGAATGTCACCGTCTTAGGCTTATCTGGGTTACAACCTGAGAAAACAAGGAAATCATGATTCCTAAGCACATAAAGGTGGCCTTCTGTAATGCTAATGAGCTCAATAATTAGATTAAGTACAGGACAATATTGGCTTGCCTAAGACCATCCAGTGTAAATGTTATTTTCTTTCAGGAAACCCACCTTAAATCTACTTCGCCCTCGTTACATATTTCAGGCTTTATCTCCCATGCGTTTTTTGCATCGGCCGATGCAGCAGTCAGGGAGTGGCTATACTGATATCTAAAGAGCTTCAGTGTGAAGTGCAGCAGGTGATAATAAATCAAGGGGCAAGATGGATCTGGGTTAGAGTTCTGATACAACAGCAACTTGTTAACTTTATAAGCTATTAAAGCTTTATTGAAGATAATATCACAGCCCTAGAGGAACTATACAATCTCACCATGAGATCGAGGGGGCTATTCGTGCTCGGGGGGCGACTTCAATATTACCCAAAATGTTATGTTTGACTGCTCTTGAGTTAATAAACATCAAAATAAGCCAAAATCAGCTCTATTTTTAAAAAGCTAAAACATGGTCTTGCCTTAATAGACCCATGGCAGGCCGATCATCCACAGGATAAATCTTATACCTGCTTTTCAAAGCGTTTCAAGTCAGCTTCCCAAATCGACTTCTTTTCAATATTGCATTCATTGTGTCAGGGCAAGGTGAATATTTTAGTCAATGGCTCTTCTGACCATCCAGTGGCCGCTATTGAACTGATAATAGAAGATTCTAGTATGTAGTATGACCTACCCTAGATGGTGCCTTGACAAATCTCTGATAACTCATGAAACTTGGATTGCAAATATACGCACAGCATTAGATGAGTTTCTAGAAAGAAATATTGGCATTGCCTCCTACTTTTCTGTAGGGGTGCTCTGAACGCTGTAAACTGGGGTCAAGCCATCTTTTTTAAAGCGTGGACTATCAAGCAAAATAAAGCGATGGTTACCGAATTACAGTCTGCCCTAGATATCGCAACCCTAGCCTTTTCTGCATCAAATACACCTACAACCAGATTAAAGTTAAGCCAAGCTCAGCAGAATTTAAAAGATCATTTTATAGTTGCCTAAATAGTGAATCAAAATACTTGCTTTCAAAAGAGTTATGAGGAAAGCGAACATGTTGGTCGTCACTTAGCATGGTCTATTAAGCAAAAAAGAATAATAATACCATTAAATCCATTTTTGATGCAACTAAAAGTAAGGCTGGATTTAATTGCAGAGGTCTTTTTTAAACACTACTCAGCACTTAACTCTGCAACTGAAAAGACCACGTCTGAAAACATCGACAACTTTTTGAAAACGATTAAATTGCCTGCTTTATCAATCGACCAACAATTAGCAGCTGTCACGTCCATTACACTTGCTCAAGGGGAGAATGCAATTAAATCATCCTCCAGCGCGAAAGCTTGCAGGAGTGATGGTCTACCTGCAGACGTTTATGAATTATTCTTCAACAAAGTACATTTTTGCTTACTCTCTTCGACAAAAGTCTTGCAGGCAAGGACATTACCAGCTCATTCATCGAGGAGATTATTGTAAGTTTTTAGAAAAGGACAAGTCACCAGAGAGCCCTTACTCATACCGTCCAATTAGTTTACTCAGTTGTGACTATAACATTTTTGTGAAATTAATAAGTAAATTGGCCCCGTGAGCACAAACATTGCGCATCAAGAGCAAAACTGCTTTTTGCCAATAAGGTTGATAGCAACCAATATTAATTACTTAGTACAAGTCATCGATGATTATTATTCAGTCAATAAGATCAAGGCAGCTATTATGCTTGATGCAGAAAAAGCGTTTAATTTGGTGCAGTGTGAGGTATTATTTGCAATTCTGACGAAATGTAGGTTTCCGCAGAGTTTGTTTCGTAACTTATATAAAAATGCTGAAGCCAAAATTATAATCAGCAGGGTATGTTGTTACCAGGTGTGGGACGAAGCATGGCTGTCCTATGTCCCTGATCCTCTTCACGCTATTTATCGAACCCTCAGATTGTGCTCTTCAACAAGATCCTAACATTTTACACCTAATTAACAGTGCAGCAAAATTTGAATTGTTTGCAGATTATATGAAATTGTATTTGGCCACGGATGAAATCGTTACTAAAAACGTGTTTTCCAGAATTGAGGAATTTACCCATATCGGGGATTACAAAATCAATCATTCGAAATTGGAAGCATTATTATTTAATAGCTCCCCTTAGTTTTCCCGGTTGAAATGCGGGTGCACGTCTCTATTAATCAACTTATTAGCTATTTGGGGATTCATGTTACAACTAACTTTGCTGATTTATTGCGATTAAGCTATACCTCAACTCTGACCAAAGTACGAAGGCTATTGAACCAATGGCAGTCATTAGCTCTTACTGCTATTTGTCAGGTTGCATTAATCAAAATCGCCATTCTTCCTTAATTTATATTTGTTTTTGTTTATGTTATGATTAAAGTTCATCAGTCATTTTCTATGTGAGGGAAAAGAGCCTGTACCAGTTTAAAGATACTACAATTAGATAAAGAAGAGGAAGGACTGGCAATTCAGAGAATTAAAATGTACTATATTGCTTGTTAGATTTGGTAGCATGAGCCGCAATCGTTAGTAATTATCAAAACCACTTTTACCTAGGTTTGATTGTAAGAGAAGTAGGCGCTAATCTTTTCACAAATTTAAAAATACCTAGCCTGCCAAAGCAAACCAGGTACAAGATGCCTCACATCTTAGCCAACGGAGAATGCCAGGAATTTAGAGTGCCTTAGCTTCACTTTTCTTTATGTTTAAGCGATTGCAGCCTATTGGGCCTTCAGCTAAATGCATCTGTTATAGCCAATTGGGAAAGGGTTGGGTGCCCCAAGCCTGAAGACTTTGTGCAAGCTGGATCAGAAATACAATAGAAGCAATTACTAACCACCCTAAAATAGCTCCTAATTTGTGGTTGGGCTACAGACAAGATAGGAAATTTTGTAACAAGAGTAAACAAAAGTCTAGTCAATTAGCGCAAAGTATAATTAAAGCCTCCTTCGTATCATGTCTTAAAGGCATAGGTAACTGGAATCATCAGCCAGAAATTAGATGAAGAAGTGATACCCTCTTTTCTAGATAAAATTGTGGCCACTACTAATTGTAAGATGGATTTGACCCATTGGGGTTTCTACAATAAAATTTGTTCCAGAGCTACTCGAGTGGTGAATTATAGAAGAATGTCTCTTTTTAGCAAGAGGATGCTATATTGTACTCCACACCCTATACATAAGATGTACCCTGCTACGTCAGAGGCTTGCTTTAGGTGTGCGAATTCCAATGGTGATTAGCTGCATATATGCTTCACATGTCCTTGTTTTTATAACTTTTGGGTCCATGTTTTCGAATTTATCAGTCGAAAACTCCAGCTAAGTTTTATGACCAGATCCCTATGGGGCATTATTTGGAACAATATTACAACCTAGCGATAATACAGTTCGGCAACAACAATTTGTGTTTGTCGCTTTGTTCATTGCCAGGTCATTAATACTGCAAGAGTGGAGATCTGTTGTGGTAACCAATGTTAGTCAATGGCTAAATAAGATCGAACGGGTGAAGCATTGTGAGAGCTTATATGCAGAAAGAACGGTGACTTTTAAGAAATTTCGAGGAAATATGGAGATATTTGTATTAGTGAGCCCTGTTTTAAAGCTCTTTGAATATGATGATATGAATTTTTGACCATGCATTTCGCTGTTAATATATTGTAATCATTGCTTTCTTTTGTATGGATAATAATCAAGAATGTGTTGGTCTTTATTCAACCCTCCCCTTCTTTCGTTTTGTTTCCTTGCTTTGTGTTTCTTTACTTAACCGTATATTGAATGCACTGTATATTTGTAGTGTTAACACGAGGATAGATTGTATTAATATATGAAATGCCTTTTCTACTTAATAAAAAAAATGATTTTCCCAGTCTACCCATCACTCCAGTACCCTACTTCAACCATAAATGATAAAAAGTTCCCCTAGCCATGACAATATGTGTAGATAGTAACACAATCATAACTACATTTTAAAAAATTCCTTGAGAATGCAGGATATAGTTGGCACTAGAAGGCGGAACATTAAGCAGCCGCCTACAAAATCTGTTTTCCTCTACCTGTATAGAGGAGACATTTTGATACCCCCATACCCCTGCACTATGAGTTGTTGTAGGGACGCACTGTAACCTATAAATCTTTAGTTAGGCAGAATTGGTACCCCTGCCATCCTTCTGGACAAGGCTGAACAGTGATCCAGCCGCCCTCCCCAACTTTGAACTTGCTACGTTCACTTGGGGTTGCCACGAATTACCCGCATCAAAAGTAACACCCAGGTAACAAAAGTTCTGTACAGTACTCAGATGCTGCTCTTGAAGCTTTAGGGGCGCCAGCCATTTCCTGCCAGCAAGACATTATATTGGATTTCCTAAAATGTGTCCTTGCAATTAAACGGCATCATCGGCGTATAGTAATGCCTGGACAAGGGAGTTGGCAATTTTGGGCACATGTCTAGTAGCAATGGACAAATGGCTGCTAAGATCGTTTATGTAAATTGTGAAAAGCAGGGGTGCCAAGACACACCCCTGGCGCTAGAGGAAAGACATCAGATAGTTCCCCTGCCTGGCCATACCGCACCCTAGCCACCAAGTGTTCATGTAGGGAGTGTAGATAATTGACATGGGGAGCTTCCACCCCAAGGTTGATTAAATTCATTCACAGTTTACTCCTATTCACGTGATCGAATGGAGAAGACAAATCCATAAAGGCCAGGTACAGTAGGCATTGCCTGGCAATGGTGTACTAGCTCACAATCAAATGTAAGTTCAGACACTGCTCCACTGTACCAAGCCCAGTACAAAAACTATACTAGCAGAGAGATAGAATGTTGTTGTCAACAGACCAGGTCTGCAGACGACTCAAGATAACTCTCCCCAGAACCTTGACGGTGCTGTCGATAAGGGATAGTGGTCTGTAGTATTTGGGGGAACCTCTGTCACCTTTTTTGAAGATTAGCACTATAGTGGAGAGGATCTAAGGCTCCTGGATCAAATTACACAAGGAAGTGTTGAATAGGTTAGTGAGCAGGGGTCCCCACAGGCCCAAGTTACATTTAAATGGATCCATGGGGGTCCCGTCAGGCCCCAGGCCTTTCCCACTAGAGCTATGCCTGATTGCATCCTCCACTTCCTGATGAGAGACCTGAAAAGGAGAGGCGTGATTTAGAAGTACACGTAGTCTAGCGGTGCACATCTGATCTTCAGTTAGATGGTATATGGAGGTAAAATGCTTCACCCACTCCTCCCCCCAAATGTTACATATCAGGAGTGGGTTGGGGGGGGGGCACCCCGCTATCACAGCCTATCGATTACATCCCTAGATTTTCTAGTAATTTCTAGAAATCTGGAGATATTTGTATGAGTGAGTCCTGTCTTATGGCTCTTTGGATATGACGATATGAATTTCTGACCATGCAATCTGCTGTTAATAGATTGTATTCATTGCTTTCTTTTGCATAGCTAACAATCAAGAATGTGTTGGTCTTTATTCAATCCCCCCCTTCTTTTGTTTTGTTTCCTTGTTTTGTGTTTCTTTACTTAACCGTATAATGAATTGCACTGTATATTTGTAGCGTTGACCCGGGAGTAAATTGTATTAATATAGGAAATGTCTTTTCTACTTAATTAAAAAAAAGACTCTCCCAGTCTACCCATCACTCCAGTATCCTACTCAAACCTTAAACAATAAAAGTGCCCCTAACCATGACAACATGTGTAGATAGTAACACAATCATAACTACATTTTGTAAATTCCTTTTGAGGTACTGAGCCCATGCTGGAATCATTAGTGGGCCTTGGTGATCTATTTCTCTAAGGGATTGTGATCAGATATTTAGTGTTCCTACCCTCCATTTTAGGAATGTGAATTCCTACTTCTGCCCATTTAAACAATTAAGCTATTTTTTTAATACACCACAGATACCAGCTTGCGCAACCTGGTTATTGTTTAGACCACTTGTCAAAATAGAGGTGACTCAATTGTTAGCAAAAGGTCAGTACTCTTAGCTCCCACATTATGATAATCCTATACACAAGACTACCCAAATAAAGATGACTCTTAATTCATAGATCAAGGATTACACTGGCAAAGTTCTTCATGTTCTGTTATATGCCACTTTAAGGATTTAGATGATTTAGAGATCCTCAAGAGTGCTCGCTTAAGTTTAAAGTAATCTTGCTCCATGTCGCAACATAGTAGTATTTTGGGTAAATTAGTTTTCTCTTGTGTAATAAATATCCACTTTCAAAATACATTAGATTATGAAGCATGTTCCCATCTTGTAAACTAAGCATTTCTACCAAAACAAAAACTCTGTACATAATAACAGCATAGCACAGTAAAACACAGATGGCAGAATGGTTACAGAAATCAGGGCGGGGATGAGTGGTGATCAATGCGATAATTGTATTAATGCATGGCATTTGACGTTGCTCATTAAAATGCTAATTGCTCGGATAATGCTGAGCAGTAGCATTACACCATTGAGTGTGACCTCTAGACTTTGCACTGGTCTCTAGTGAGCTCTTAAGCATAATAGCATTTTTTAGATGGGCCACAAGGCTTCAGGAGACTAATGTGCACCTGATGGCCCATATCTGTACTACTGCTTGAAAAAGTTGACCATCACACTTCCTCAGGGTTAAATGTGTCACTCATTTCTTCATGACCCCAGTCTCTCTTTTCTTTGGGAGGCTGGTAATTAGAATATTTTGTTGGTGTATGAAGTGATCGAACTTATTTGGTTTTGGTTATTGGGTCTGATTGCGTCTGGCAAGAGTGTCCCTACTCTGGCTTATTCTTCACTTGTGACTTTCACTTGGAAGGCTTATTTAGCCACTCTGTCAGTAAGAGAAATGACTCTCCTTGGGGGCCGTTTATGTGCCTGAGATGTGATTCCTTTTTTTCATGAAAACATTTGTACAATTATTTAGTCTTTCATGCTAAGGATTGTCGTTTGGTTTTTGTGGAAACTACGGGACAGGTATGAATGGGAACATTGCTGTAGTGTTTGAGTCCACTCATCTTAAAACTAGACTTCTATATGGGGTTATCTATTGGCCGGGACAAACAGCGGTGTCTAGTACAGTGACCAGTATAGCAGTTTACCAGTATGTAGAAGATCTCAACCCACTGTTAGACATTTAGAGTGTGTTTGTGGTGTAAAAATTTAGTTAATTGGCCCAACCTTTTAGGTGTTTTTGAACTGTAATAAGATGAATTTATGAGTTTTCAGTGCCCTGTTGTTTTGTTATGTTTCTTTGCAAAATTAAAACGTTCTTCAGCAGAAGAATCTTTATAGTCACCCTGGATGCCCACAGATCCTCACCAAAATGGAATACTTCTTAAAAAATATGTGTTATAATTTCTTTTATGATAAATTCCTTTAGGAGTATGTAAACATATGCTTACAATTAGCTTACTGCACTTTAAACGTGTGCATCTATGGGTCGGGCGAGTTACATTGTGTTACAGTATGCTCCTGGATATGCGTCATCAGACAACTCTCATCTCAATTGGAATCTCACTGCTTCCTCATCAACTTCCAGTTCAGCTTTCATCCACCCTAAGAGACAGAAACCGCCTCAATCAATATAAGTGAGGAACAAATCTACCCAAAACTAAGTTCATATACACATACTATTGCTACTTGTCCTGTCTGTGACTTTTTACGCCACCGACCCACAATATTCCTGAAGAACTTTATTGCACATACCAGGTATGATCACAAATTGTTTGTATTCCTCCTTAAAAACCAGACTCAGTAGTTTAATCTCAGCACCCACTCTCCAAAGTTGCGTCCTTTCACCTGTTGTGTCCACTTTATCACCATTGTTGTACAGTGTATATGTTAGACCTGGTACCATTGGCGTGAGTCTCCCTTCCATTTTTTTTGCTGTTGTATCCTCTTTTTTTTAAATATGTTTTGCTGGCTTTAGATGCTTTGGGCACTGTGCCATTGCTATCCAGTGCCACAGTGCAAGTGCTCCCTATTGTAAAGTATTGTAATGGATTAGATTCTCCATGATTGACTTGTTTTGATTTACTTGTCAGACCTTAGTAAAGTGCACCATTTGTGCCCAGGGCCTGTAAATCAAATGCTGCTGGTGGGCTTGCAGCACTGGTTGTGCCACCCACAGAAGCAGCCTGTAAAGTGTGTCTCAGGCCTGCCATTGCAGAGCCTGTGTGCAGTCTAGTACTGCCATGTTGACTTGGTAAGTGCACCCACTTGCCAGTACCTAAACCTTCCCTTTTCTACATATCAGTCACCCCTAAGGTAGGCCCAAGGGCAGGGTGCATTGTATGTAAAAGGTAGGACATGCCCTGATGTGTGTGGCATGTCCTAATAGTGAATGACAGCCAATTTCGTTTTTCACTATTGCAAGGCTATCTGTTCCCATAGGCCAGAATGGGCAGTTTGGTTATAACATCTTATAATCCTTAACTGACCCTAGGAACAAGATAGAAAAACGAATTTAGTATGCCTGAACTCAGAATGATAAAATACATCTTTTAGTAAAGTTGGTTTTAACATTCTGTGTTTGAAAATACCACTTTTAGAAAGTAGGTATTTTCTTGCCTAACCATCCAGCATGCCTCTGCTAGGTTTGTGTATTCACTGTCTGGTTTGTGAGTGACAGGGGGCTGGAGAGGGTCTTAGCTCCAGCAGTCTGATGGGTCAGGGCTGGGCTGAATAGGACCCACATAGAATAGAGAGTATGGGGAGGAGACTTCTTTTTCACTGACCTGAGCCCTCATAGAATAGAGAGTAGGGGGCGGGGATTTCCTTTCACTCCCCTGAGACCTCATAGAATAGAGAGTAGTGGGGAGGAGATTTCCTTTCAGCCACCTGGGCCAGGTCTGCTCTCAAACAATGCTGTCTCCACCTCCTGCCAGGAAGCTGCACAGAACTGGTTTTGGTCAGGCACAGACACTCTCTGCCTTCAGACACAAAGGATTTCTTAGTATAAATATTGGGGTCCAGACTCCAGAACTTTAGATCACTTCTGGGAATCAGGACGGACCTTTGCCAAGGAGAAGAACCAAGAAGACTGAAGGAGTTGACTGCCCCTGTGCCAGTGTGCTATTTTCTGGTGTTGGCCTGCAGTGGTTTCTTTATTGCCAAGGAAAGGGGAAAGACTTTTATTGAAACTTTCATCATCTTGAAGAAGAATCTCCAAGGGTTTGAACTGTGCTTGCCTCCTGCTGAAGTCTCAGGGATACAAGACTTCACCACCAGCTCCCCCCTGAATTCTCTTGCTGGGGTTCTGTCTGCAGAAGCCTGCGTGTTGTTGGGAGCTGGAAGCGTGACTCAACGAGAAGAAGCCTGTCGCCGCCGCAGCTGTTACCGTCGCATCACCGGAGAAGCGTGTCGCTGCCGCAGAGGTCGCCGCTGCATCACCGAAGAAGCGTGTCTCCGTCGCAGCTGCTGGTCGTCGCATCACCGGAGAAGCGTGTCGCCACCGCAAGGGTCGCCGTCGCATCACCGGAGAAGCGTGTCTCCGCCGCACCTGCTGATCATCGCATCACCGGAGAAGCGTGTCGCCACCGCAAGGGTCGCCGTCGCATCACCGGAGAAGCGTGTCGCAGGGCCTGTCGTGGCTCAGAAGTTACAGAGTTCGCCGCATGGCCGTTGGGCGTGCACGCATCACCTTCACGTCGTCGGATCGCATCAAGGGCGCCATCTTATCGCATCACACCGGAGCGTCATCGCTTCGAGGCGCCATCTTGTCGCATCGCAACCGGAACGCAGTACGAGATCGACGCATCACCTCCTCTCCGGTAAGGAACAGACGCATCGCCTACTTTGCGCAAGCATTGAGAAACAGACGCCTCGCATCCCCCGAAGCAAGCAACCGACGCACCACCCTCCCTGCGAACCTTTTGTTTGTTTTGCGTTACGCATTTAAGGTACTTTTGTGAGAAATGTGTCGCATTTACCATCAACTTGAACTAAGCTATTTCTACCATCTTTAAGTCTATTTTTGATTACAGTATTGTGGATTTTTGTCGTTTTGGTCTTGTGTTAAGTCTATATAAACAATACTTATTTTTATAAAAACCTGTGTGGTGTCCATTTGTAGTGTTTTCCCTGTATTACTGTATGTGTTCACAAATGCTTTACACACTGCCTCTGAGATAAGCCTGCCTGCTCGTGCCAAGCTACCAAGGGGGTGAGCAGGGGTTATTTTAGGAGTGTTGCCCCCTTACCCTGACTAGAAGCAAGGGTCCCTATTTGGACAAAGGTGCATACCATTGCCAACTAGAGACCCCCAGTTCTAACAGTATACATGATCCCTCGTTTCCAAATCGTTGATTGCTAAATTATTGCATACTAGTTTAGGATAATCACACACAACTACACCTTAAACTGCAAAAGGAATTGCTGATACACAGCACATTAGGATTACCCAGAACATATGTGAGAAAGGATTCACTAAAACACAATTTTCCAAAATTCAATTAATATTGAGGCCTAAGGTCGAACTCCTTCTTCCAGCTTACCATTTATCAAAAGGAGATCTTCCTCCCTCTGGACTCCCCCCCGCCCCAATCAGACTTGTAGGTGGTTTTACAAACTTCTCCAGAGGGGTTAAGGGCCCTCTGTTGCTGCCAGTTGCAGACACAATGTACAGTCCCGTCATTTTTAAGTAATTTCATTCAAGGTAACTCAATATATGAGCTAACACAACTTATTCCCTCTATACAACATGAAGTGCTTTTAAGCAGCTATAAATAAACCAATAAGTAACTAAATAAATAAGCAAACAAATAAAAACAAAACACTATGGCTATGTTCGAATAGCCTCAGCCAGGACTTTCTTCCAGTCTCTTATCTATCCTAACCGGGATGTCCTCTGCCAACTATGATATAGCAATTTAGATCACCCACAGCAAAATACTCAGTTGCGTTCTATAGCAGAGTCTCCGTGACTCTCTCGGTAATACTACAGTGTTTTGACCCAGTGAAGCGGATTCTGTACCATGGGATCTTCAACTCCCCTTGTAATACTAATTACATCTGAAAGTGAACTCGCTTTACTGTTCAGAATCCACATAGGGAAGGTTACTCATCCAATCCGGCTGAGTTCAGTCCAAGGTGTCTCGCTAGGCTCAGGTAGGTGCAAGTTCCTCATTAGCATAAGACCATGTCTATCCAGCATAGGGAAGAGCCAGGATGTAGACGCCTTGTGTAATTCCTGTGCAATTCAAAGAATAGTTATGAACAATATATCAAGCTCTGAATTGCTTCCTCTACACGATTCTGTATTTGCAATGGGACGTACAGATCGGGTATTTCCAGGAAATTGGGAGCCAAAGTAAGAATGAAATAGTTTAACATCCTCCTAATGTTCCACCTTCCCTGTTCTACGTGTGGCTGTGAGGACCATTTAGAGGGGCAGAAGAGAGCCAACTGCTAAAAACTGGAGGATGCTCCACCTGCCCACTTTGTGGGTTCCCAGCCTCATTTTGAGGCAGGGTTCTGCCTGGGTTGCAACAGCAGTTCTAGCTCTGATGTAAAAAATCCTTTGCCAGCAGCCTATTTGCCAGCGGTATTCCAGCTTGAAAGCGCTGGAGGTCCATCCTATTCCGGGCGGACCGTCTTACGTTGTTTCTGCTGTTTGCAAATGCTCTGAAAAGCACTGGGGTTCTGGACAGGAAACATCAACAATGAGCCCCAGACACTGGGAGAAAACTCGGAGGACATTTGCCATTTTATATTGCAGAAGCAACTCACCGGCTTCAGGAGTTTGATTCTGGGGAAAAAAACACAAATAATGCCATCTGGCACACTATGACATAGGGACTTGGCTGTTATTAAATTTTTGCCAAAAGTGTTCCCATCATATTGGCCACTTCACTTTCTGTGGAAAATTGATTCCCATGAGTGTTTTGGAGACCTCTTAAAAATTCTGGCGAACTACCGAATTCTAAGTGACCCTTAATCTTAAATTAGACCAACGCAAAAATAAAAACCAAAACATAAGTGATATGCTAGTTTTGCATGGTATTTTAATGACGTGCACATGTTCATCACCAGACCCTGCCCTCTCTTAGGCAGGTTGTTCTTGACGATAGTATGTTATGCCAGCAGCAGTTTAAAGGCTTCACAGCTTAGCTTCTTGCTGCAAAGGTTTCTCAGTGAAGGCACTCATGTACGGTTCAATGGCAAGTTGAGATCAAGGAAAAGTCATATTTGCTCAGCTCTCTGGTTACCTAGAAACTAAAATGATACAAGAATTGTTTAACACCCAGTGCCAAATACATGCTTCCTAAATGATGTAAAACTAATCTGTTTTCGTAGGAAAGTCTTGGCACTTCGGTTAAGGCACACACATTCCTGCTTATTTTCGTATGGGAAGGGATGTTTCCAGCAGGTCTGCTTCACCCTTACTCCCAGCAAATATAAAAACATGAACATAGCTAATGCACATTCTGCCTGATTTAAATACTGTTACAGCAAAAGCTAAATAAAGGCTCACTGCGAACGCTTTATGTAATCCATAAAGTTAACATTAATTGAGGATTCATTTTGAGTTGTAATTCAATGTTTTTTGCCACAATCATGGAACGTGGAGATCTATTATGTTTTCTTTATCTTTCTACGATCTGATCATGGAATAAGCATTCGGATTTCAATATCCTTTATTTCTTTGTTGAAAAAGTACATCAACGCAAGCTACGTTTGTCTGTTTATTACAATATGTTTGTCTGTGAGGAGTGGTGGGCACAGCAGTGTTCCCGAACCTTATCATCCTTGATTACTTACATTACATCAGTCACGAATGATCTGTGCGGCAATCGGCTCTATTCGAAATATATAAACTCAGTCCCAGGAACAGAGAAAGAGGGCTGGGCCCAGACCACACCTGAGGGTTGGAACCTCTTGACCAGAGTATTAGTTCGGTAAGAGGTTTACAGCACCACGAGTAGCGGGTTTGGAGACTGCAAGGGACAGAAGAGGTTGGGAACACAACGTAGCACAAACAGACTGACATCAAAGTGACATTATTTACCGCTTACTGATGACTGCAAGAAACCTCATATTCTGGCCTAGACACAAAGCAGCGCGTCGCAGCCGCCATTTGCACTCCTCCTACTCCATAGTGCCCTGATGCCCTGCCGCAGTCTGGTCTAGGAGCTGCTTGCTTCACCTTCCTCAGTCCTCCACCCAATCGGAGGGCACAAAGAAAGAAAAATGGCTGGAGAAAAACGGTGTCACAGCAGTGTACAATCAGTTGTGGCCTGTTTTTCTTTAAGGGTGCAAATATTTGGTTGAAAGAATGAAGGGACCAGGGCCGTGGGTTGGCCTGTGGCACTTCTGTATCTTCCTTTACACTCCTCCGGTCAGTGAAGGAAGCCACAGGCAGCTTGGCAGGGCAATGTGATGGTGAAGCTCACCAGTTGTGCAGATGTTCGCCAACGCTGGCCATACAGACAGACATGTCGCGTTACAGCACAGTATGGCATGCCTTTGACACTGAAATTGAAGGCCCCTCCTATGGGAGGTATGATTTTTGGCATTAGGCCAGAGGGCAACCCTTAGGGAGGTCCCTCTGTAGGGTCTCAGAAAGCCCTCTATACTGATGACCTATGCCAATCTTCCAAGTAACAGCCAATGCGTGAAGCAATGGTGGTGTATGTAAAATCACCCCATGTTGACTGAAGGATTTGCAGTCCAGCCCTTACCAGGAGTAGCATACAGGAGTTGAAACCGGACTCCCATGTAATTAGGGTGGACAGCTTTTCAGAATGTAACTACTACGAGTGCCAGCCTCCTATCAGTGGGCGAGCTCCAGTGACATCACCAGAATGATGCCAATAGCGTATGCTGGGGGTGAGGCAGAACAAAGACCCTTTTGAAGGTGACTAATGTTAAGGGCATCAGCTGTGGTGAATGAACTCTTCCACAAAGATTGCCTGAGTCTGACTGGACTCTGGGTAGTAACAGCATCTGTGGAATGAACCACCACTGAGAACCACATTAGCGGTACCAGTGCAGGGTCTGCCTGTTTATGCAGTGCTCAACCACTGCTGTCCTTACTGTAAATCTTATTTGGTGTGACAGAAGCTTGCACTGATGCTGTACATCTGTTATATTTGCTGCATGTGTGCGAGGGACTCTTGCATTGCTGATGCCCCTGTGGTACCTGTTCTGTGGCTGCAATGGAAGCTTGCACTGCTGATGCCCATGTGCTACCTGTTCTGTGGCTGCAATGTAAGCTTGCACTGCTGATGCTCATGTGGTACCTGTTCTCTGTGTTTTAGGGAAGCTTTCACTGCTGATGCCCATGTGGTACCTGTTCTCTGTTTTTTAGGGAAGCTTGCAGTGCTGAGGCCCATGTGGTACCTGTTCTCTGTGTTTTAGGGAAGCTTACCCTGCTGAGGCCCATGTAGTACCTGTTCTCTGCGTTCTAGGGAAGCTTGCACTGCTGATGCCCATGTGGCTTCTGTTCTCTGTGTTTTAGGGAAGCTTGCACTGCAGAGGGCCATGTAGCACCTGTTCTCTGTGTTTAAGGAACGCTTGCACTGCTGAAGCCCATTTAGTACCTGTTCTCTGGGTTTAAGTGAAACTTACACTGCTGAGGCCCATGTGATATCGGTTTTTTAGTCGAGCCTAGCGCAGCGCGCATGCGCTGCCCTATGGGAGGCTTCATGTAATCACTCTAAACTTTTGTGTGTGGATCTGACTCCCCCCACGCATTTGGTTGGCTGTTGGCTGTGTCAATTTGAAATGGGAGGCTGCAAATGGCTAAAGGCGGGCGCATGTCCCACCTCTTTTGCAAATGTTCACTCCCACAGCGTTTTGCTTGCGGGAGCGAGCAGCGGCGCGCAGGGTGGCAGCTGCATTCCTTACATTCCTTGCAGCGTGTGCGCGCACCACTTGCGGGCTTTTTTTTTTTTTTACCATGCCGCCCGGCGCTTCCTGGAGCCGCCACACGCATAGCTCACTGAGCCTCCGGGGACCTGCGTTTACAGGGGCTCTTGTGCGAGTTTCACATGCACCTTTTACTTTGTTACCACGGTCATGCAGTTCGTAGCTCTGTTAATGTGCCTCCTGCAGCACAATGCCTGCGCGCGCGCACCACTTGCGGGCTTTTTTTTTTTATCATTGTGCCCGGCACTTCCTGGAGCCACCACACGCAGAGCCCACTGAGCCTCCGGGGACCTGTGTTTACAGGTGCTCTTGTGTGAGTTTCACATGCACCTTTCATTTTGTTACCACGGTCATGCAGTTCGTAGCTCTGTTAATGTGCCTCCTGCAGCACAATGCCTGCGCGCGCGCCCCACTCGCAGGCTTGTTTTTATCATGGCGCCCGGCGCTTCCTGGAGCCGCCATACGCATAGCCCACTGAGCCTCCGGGGACCTGCGTTTACAGGGGCTCTTGTGTGAGTTTCACATGCACATATCATTTTGTTACCACGGTCATGCAGTTCGTAGCTCTGTTAATGTGCCTCCTGCAGCACAATGCCTGGCACCCCCCCGAAACACGCACATCACGAGTCCCGAACAGGTGATGCAGCTTGGTGGTTCATAAAGCGACCGTCGACATCACTGTGTGCCGTCCATATGACAATGTCCTGTCCTGAGAGATAATTATGTGGTTCTGCACCTGCTGTAAACATCCTTGTGCTGTCTGATCAGCAGAACATGCTCCCGCCCCAGAAACAGAACTGCATTAAGGTTCTGTTATTACTAGTACTGACGTGTAGGTTAAAGTCATTCCACGTTAGAGCTCCACAGACGATTTCGAGAGGATTTGCTCACACTTTACTACTTTTGTTCCCCCCCCTCCCGTTGTCCGTGTTCAACATGCTCCCGCCCCCCTCCCGTTGTCCATGTGGTTTTTCTCTCCCCCCCTCATGCCGTACGTTTGGTTGTACTTTTTCTGTCACACTTTACTACTTTTGTTCCCGCTCCCCTCCCGTTGTCCGTGTTCAACATGCTCCTGCCCCACTCCCGTTGTCCATGTTGTTTTTCTCCCCCCCCATACGCCCTACTTTTGGTTGTACTTTTTCTGCTGGTCTCCCCGCTGCGTCGTCAATCATAGCCCACAGAGGGCCGGTCGCAAGCGGGTGGTCCACAGGTGCCGCAACCTACTCGGAGGAGGCGCCGATTCTACTGCTCTCACCCTCGCCCCTTCACTTGCGGTGTCCCGTGAGGTAAGGCACGTCACTGTTTGTGTTTAAATGCTGAACAAAGTCAGCGAAAACCATTGGCAAAGCCAAAAGGCGAGACCTATTGGCTTTGCCAATGCTTGTTATGTTTTGCTGAATCTTCGGGAAACTTTTCACTCATTTTGGCTCTGTCAAGACTTGCTCTCTGTTTGTTACACTTTACTGTAACCGGTTCACGTTTTTATTGGTGCCAGTGGCGGCTCGCAGAGGGAGTGCTGCAGGGCGGTGGGCAGGGGAGGGGCAGGGTGGGGGGGTAGTGGAGTCGGACATACGACGGCCAGGAGTAAAGTAAGTAAATAAATAAATAAAACTTTACCCGCCCCGCCCCACCGCCCCGCAGCACTCCCTCTGCGAGCCGCCACTGTTGGTGACAATGAATACATTTTCCCCTCACACGACATGTAGGAACTTCAGTGCCTGTTTTTGATAAATGTTAAATTCACATCCCTGTTACTGCCTGAACCTTCTACGTCAGCTACATGGGACAAAAACATGCAAATGTGCCCCTTGCCAGAGAAGCCCAATCAACTACTAGAGACCAAATATAATCAAGCACCCTGCCAGTGTCCATATGTGATGATCCCCTCAAATTTCTGATCTCACTGGCTTTACCTAATGGTTCAATGATGTAGTGTCTCAAGAAGAGCAGAGAGACAGACCAACACAAATCTTTGCTGTAGACCTCGGACCGCCGCCTGCCTAATTCTCAACTGACTGCAATTTATGCAAAATCTTTCTGCATTATTAAAGGGATTTAATTCATTCCACTGTGCCCAAGCAAAGAAAGCTGGAAACAAACCAGGTCTAGATTTCGAAAGGTTGACATGCACGCTAACATCTGACACATTGTGTGTGTGCCTCAGTTCCAGTAGGAGTTTTAAGGTTGGTATGGTGATCTAATGTTTTTGTAATGGCAGTTCTGCTGATGGTTCAGCTAGTGCTTAAAGCAAGGGGAATCCCGGCTCTAAAACTGCAAATCGTGTGTTTGGAAGCCAAAGCACTAGTTTCCAGCATCTTCCCTCCAAACCAGTGTTATCAAAATGGTCATTTGTGTCCAAACAGGCTATCTGCGCAGTGCAGGGCTGCCTTAAAAAGTTCAACAGACATATCCCATATTCTTTAATAAATCTTCTCATGCTCCTCTGTGCATTCAGGTCTTTACTAGGCTTGTTACATTGATCTTATATTTGTCTACATCACTGCAGGTATAAGCATGTGCATTGTTTTACAACATCTAACTTCTCATGAAATAAACTGACAACATGAGGTGCTCAACTTCTTACAATTACCTGAGTTTTCTTGGTATTACCTACAATGATAGCTTGTTTTATTAATCTTTTCATACAGTAATTGTGCTGTATCTAAGCACTGTAAAAGCAGGTGTTACTGTCACGCTGTGTTATGATATTCAATTTACTGGCCTCTGAGGGAATGAAAGCTGAATTGGCCTTGAAGGGATTGAAACTCTTGACATACAGATTACATCTGATATGAGTGGTAAGAGTTTACTGATGCAGCCATCTTGCTGGATATTTGCTGGATATCAGCAAAAAAATCACCACCATCTTCAACACCTCCATCACCACTGCTACCTTCCCAGAGGAATGGAAACACGTGGAAGTAAAACCACTTCTCAAAAAACCATCCGCAGACCCAAAAGATCTTAAGAACTACTGGCGTATCTCCTTTCTCCCATTCCCTGCCAAAGTTCTGGAAAAAGCCATCAACTGGCAACTAACCAACTACCTAGAGAACAAGGACCTCCTGGACCCATCCTAATCTGGGTTCCGCTAGAATCACAGCACAAACTGCTCTAACCACAGCCACAGACGACATCAGGACTCTCCTACACCGGGGAGAAACTGCCGCCCTGATCGTCCTCAACATTTCGGCAGCTTTCAACACTGTGTCACATTATACCCTCCTAAAAAGACTCCACCAGATGACGGTTCAAGGGGACGCCCTCAAGTTAATTGCATACTTCCTCACCGGAAGAACCCAGAGAGTCTGCCTTCCACCCTATTCCTCGGGCCTGAGGACATCAACTGCGGCGTCCCCCATGGGCCCTCACTCAGCCCTACCATGTTCAACACCTATATGACCTCACTGGTCAGGACCTGTGGAATGAACATCATATCATACCCTGAAGACACTCAACTCATTCTCTCTCTATCAGCAGACCCCGCCACCACCAAAGCCAACTTCCACCTGTGCATGACCAGCGTCGCCCACCAGATGTAAAACAACTGCCTCCATCTCTACACCGCCAAAACAGAGGTACTCATACTCGGGAGCAACACATCTCCGTGGGATGACTCCTGGTGGCCAGCGGAACTGGGACCCTCACCCACAGCCACAGAACACGTCAGAAACCTAGGCATCATACTGGACAGCACACTCACCATGAAAAAACAGATCAATGCAGTATCATCAGCCTGCTTCCTCACTCTCCACACGGTCCAAAAATTGTTCAAGTGACTCCCTGCCAGAACCAGATGCACTGTCACCCAGGCCCTCGTCACCAGCCGCCTGGACTACAGCAACACCCTCTATGTAGGAATCGCATCACACCTGCTAAAGAGACTTCAGACCATTCAGAACTCAGCCACCAGACTTGTTCTCGACCTCCCAAGACAGGCCCACATCACCCCTCACCTCAGAAAGCTTCACGGGCTCCCCGTCCACAAGAGGTGCCAGTTCAAAATGCTAACCCATGCATACAAGGCCCTTCCCAATCAGGGACCAGGGTACATTAACCATCGGGTGAACATCCACCACCACATCAGACAACTGCACTCCACCTCCCTCTCCCTCGCCCAGAATCCCTGCATCCACCGAAGCAAGAGCGGCGGTGTCATGACCGTGGCTGGGGTGAGACATCGGGGTATATACAGGCACATACTTCCCTCCTCAGGCTATTACTGTAGGACTGGGAAACACGTGGCTAATGAACTACATTACCCAGCATCCGTTGGGGTATGCAGAGGAAGTAGCAACGTAGGTCAGCTGTTGTGGGAAGTCAGTATATAGCCTGTCCGGTCCGCTGCTCCGTGCTTGTCGTTCCGGCTTCTCATGGATTACTGCGACCTGCCGTCCTGTTCGTTTCCTTGTGGATTCCGCTCGCGTTCGCGGGCCTTCGGTGCTGCCTCCTGCCAGCGCATTGTCATAGCGGCTCTTTCCCTCGCCGTGACTCCTGCCTTCCGCGGAGTCCAATTCTTCTCTTGCCTGCGTTGGCTTCTCTGCCGGAGCCGGGTCTTGCATCCTCTGTTTTGGGACCGTGCGGGATACGTTCCGTTCCCGTCCTTTCGCCCTCTTCAGCCCGCACCTCTCCTGTGAAGTAACAAGGAGCTCCTCTGCACTACAAACTGCTAAGTGGTGGGAGCGTGCTTCGTTCCTGGGCTTACTCTTGTTTTGAGACTGTTTTCATTGTTTTCATTGTATCAAACACCAACGCTGTGTTAGTATCCAGCAAGCCTAAGGATACTGTTTGTTTTTGGAACGTTTATTGACTTTACTTTGGATGCAGTGCTGAGCTGCTAGCGCCTCCTTTGCAAGTGGCCAGTTTCATATGATCATATTCTGTTTCCTTCTGGCTGCCTTTAGTGGATGCTGAGAGGTGTGAGTTTTTGCTTGGTATAGACTAGAGTCTATCAACACAGAACAAGGGGACCACGGGTAGTAGTAAGTTATCAGAGACAGCGGTCCCTTTCAAAAGGAGTACAGACATGTAACCACAATACTACAATCAGGATTGGGTCTAAATGTGTTCAATGAAAAAATGTTAAAGATTTTTTATCAAGAATTAAAGCGTAAATATTACAAAAAAACAAAGTGAGCAGGAAGTGACGGGGTATCTGGAAATGAACAGGTTTCCTTACCTCAGGCATAAAACTTAAAAGTGACTTGGTGGTAAGAATGGGCAATAACAACAGTCACGATAACAAAGACATCTTGTGCTCCGCATAAATCACAAATACAGGTAGGAGTTAAGATGTGGTTGTCGACGATGTTTCGATCCCCAACAACGGTTATGGGATCATCATCAGGACTAAACAATCAAAAGATGCCTGAGAAGTTGCTGAGAATGGGGAGAATTAGAGGCAGGGAATAGTGTCCCAACCACGACAGAGGAAACAGCGTTTCCTAAAATGGCCAAGTGGGCAAGCTCGGTGAGTCATGAGGCGAGGAGCACGGGCCCGTCCAGGGTGGCTGGTGCGAACGTACCAGGGGTGCGAGTGTGCCGGGCACAATTTGGTAGGAGAGCACGGTATCAGCACCACAGGAATCGTGGTGGGAACGGGGTGATGTAGATGAGGTGGAGTTGCAACTAAGGTCAGGTAAAGAGGTAACGAATTTCAATGAGGCGGCACCTCAGGAATCGTGGTAGGAACGGGGTACTGCAGAGGATGTGGAGTTGCTGCAACTAAGGTCCGGCAAGGTAGTAACAATATTGAGCGAGGCGGGGGCCTGCAATGTGCTCTCCGAGCGAAGGGGATAGAAGAAGATGGCAGGAGCAGCAAGGCTCCAGGAATCATGGTTCAATAGAGGTGGACAATAGAGCACATTGCAGGCCCCCGCCTCGCTCAATATCGTTACTACCTTGCCGGACCTTAGTTGCAGCAACTCCACATCCTCTGCAGTACCCCGTTCCTACCACGATTCCTGAGGTGCCACCTCGTTGAAATTCGTTACCTCTTTACCTGACCTTAGTTGTAACTCCACCTCATCTACGTCACCCCGTTCCCACCATGATTCCTGTGGTGCCGATACCGTGCTCTCCTGCCAAATTGTGCCCAGCACACTCGTACCCCTGGTACGTCCGTACCAGCCACCCTGAACGGACCCGTGCTCCTCGCCTCGTGACTCACCGAGCTTGCCCACTTGGCCATTTTAGGAGACGCTGTTTCCTCTGTCGTGGTTGGGACACTATTCCCTGCCTCTAATTCTCCCCATTCTCAGCAACTTCTCAGGCATCTTTTGATTGTTTAGGTCTGATGATGATCCCATAACCGTTGTTGGGGATCAAAACGTCGTCGACAACCACATCTTAACTCCTACCTGTATTTGTGATCTATGCGGAGCACAAGATGTCTTTGTTATCGTGACTGTTGTTATTGCCCATTCTTACCACCAAGTCACTTTTAAGTTTTATGCCTGAGGTAAGGAAACCTGTTGATTTCCAGATACCCCTTCACTTCCTGCTCACTTTGTTTTTTTGTAATATTTATGCTTTAATTCTTGATAAAAAATCTTTAACATTTTTTCATTGAACACATTTAGACCCAATCCTGATTGTAGTATTGTGGTTACATGTCTGTACTCCTTTTGAAAGGGACCGCTGTCTCTGATAACTTGGTATAGACTAGAGTGCGTTACACAGGGCAAAGGCTTATCTGCATGAATGTTCTCTCATTTCAATCTCTTCTCTTGCACACAGGGTACGTCATCAAGGTTGATGTTTTTTGATGTCCTGGTAGTCTGCCATACCTCAGAAAAGGCTCTGACCAGCGCGTCCTCCACCCAGCAGTTTTTATTGTTTTCTCCCATTCCCTTTTCCCCGGCACACTTCTTACAGGACAGCAAGATACGCACCTTTGCTCCCTGTGCGGCAGTGTAAAGGGGAAGTGGGAAACTATCTGCTCTCCATCATCCCCGCTGGACGTTATCAGCAGGTCATTGGCGTCAGCAGGTCAGTGGCGTTTCTGCCTTCAGTACCCGACCGGCGGCCGCTCCTTCTCCTACCTGGCCCCCAAGATCAGGAACGAATCCTCCCTCTTCACCTACGGAATTCCCCCTCTCTTCAGGAATTCAGAAAGAGTCTGAAAACTTGACTGGTCGACTGACTACACCCAGCAGCAGAAACTCCCAGCACCTGGATACCCTCATGCAGCGCTATACAAATCCCATTTGATTGAACTGTTGTACAGTAGATAATTATGGCAGTTGTTTTTGGGGACTCAATGTCACAAGAACGCTACCAACCTTTGTATGTTATATATTCCCAGCTTACCCTACTCATCGTCATCAGAGACAGACAATTAAACCTAAATTGAGTTATGAGATTCTTTGAGATTTAATATCTTTGTTAAATAAAATATCTGGCCCAAAGGACACTTAAGTGGCAAAAGTGCCTTTATTGTTGGCTTGTTTGGGTCATCAGATTCTGTCCTGTAGATTTTACTGACAAGAACAGCTGTTCAATCCACTGCCAACTCCTTTTAGATATTTTTGTCTGGGTTGTTGTACTCTTCTGGGCTACACACTTTTCCTCCGACTTGAGCTATATCAGTCTGCCAATCGTTCCAGCAGCTGAACGCACTACTACATCCCAAAAAGTCATTATGTAAGACGTTTGTTCTCTTATAAAACCATTGATTAACTAAGTGTGGAATTACACCCAGAATTAAGTATTGATGTTTCTACCTCTACATAGCCCTCATTAAAGGATGTGCCAATTCTGTATAGAAAGAAACACAGAATTCTAAGTAAGCTTGGCTGCCATGATTGTTACTAATGTCCTTCATTGTGAATAAGAGGTCGATGATTAGTGCATTGTTTTAAGAAATAACTGTTCATTTTATGCCTCTCTAAAGTTTCATTCGAAGGCTGACCACAATATGGCATTGTCTTGAATCAAAGAGGATGTGACTGGTTCGTTGTATCAGCAGTTGTATCACAACATAACTTCTGAAAGTTACTGTAGAGCAAACTGAGACTGTATAGCGGATGTTTAGTACATCAGCAACTACCACTCTGTTGCCAAATGTTTCTTTAAACATCTTTGAGCACACCAGTGGCATTTAAAACAGATATAAAAGACTTACTTTTACGTGCCACGGATTTCT
The DNA here is from genome assembly GCA_963921515.1 of Calotriton arnoldi. Taxonomy (NCBI): domain Eukaryota; kingdom Metazoa; phylum Chordata; class Amphibia; order Caudata; family Salamandridae; genus Calotriton; species Calotriton arnoldi. The sequence continues at coordinate 53,707 of CAWUFW010014280.1, read as the reverse complement.
ATTTACATCTTTTAGTTATTTATGTGTTTCTTTCATAACCTGACCCATTCCTAACTTCTCTTACTGTGGCTCCCATATTGCCCCAATATTATTTCCGTATGTCTTTTTGGTTTGCCAAATGGTTGTCTTGCGGTCAAATGTGCATATTGGTTTAGTTAAAACATTTACCACAATATGTCGATTCTTTTCTGTTTGTCTGTGCAAATACACATTGCTGAAATTAAAATATGTCTTATATTTATTATGAAAGTATTTGTTTCTGTGTTGTTTCAAGAAAATGCAAATAAAAATGTACATAAATATGAACAATTAAAATATTCTTTTAGTTGCGGTACATAGATATAAAACGTGAAGAGGTAGTAAGGCGTGTCAAGTATTTGATCAGCAAAGTAAGCCTTCATTGTTGCTGTCGCCTGCAAACACGGGGGACATTGTCAAAGACACTGGGACCATGGTAACTATCAGCAAAACTGTAAATTCTTGCTAGCAAACTCTGTTGAGGAGCCTCGGAAGTAAAAATATTATTTTGATGAAAAGGAGACTACAAGAAAGTAAGAAAGTGGCAGAATGTGCGCTTGTTGCTCCAACAAAGGGTCAGCCTTTAGTATTAATTGCAATTCCTTCTTACCTAAGCTTGGGTGAGTCTCCCCAATTTATTGTATAAACACTGGGAACTCTGTACCTCATAAACCAACGCCAAAAATAGTCTACTACTAGCTTGAACCGAAGCGATGGGCAACATTTCCTCTTTTTCACTCTTAAATGCTTACATCCCTAAATTGACCAATAATAGTTATACTCTAGATGTGTCGATACAACATCAGGCTTACACCAAATAAAAGGTAAGCTGCACAGACAAATATGATCCATTACTTTGAAGCGCAGTGTCCAGACTATAAACAACTGAACAAGCCAGACCGGTAGAAGCTTACCGAAATAATGAAGCCCAGAGGATTAGAGGAAACCCTTCTAAAATTCTAAGGTAAGTCAGAGTACATCTCCGAAGTTGCTGCTAGAGACTGCAAGTTGTAAAGAAAAACAAGCTATTTAACCACTAATTTGATGCCAACAAATGTGTATTACACCTAACACAGTATGAACTTACTACTGGGTAAGAGGCCTAGTCATGTAAGTATGAAACGTTCACCGTAATCGCTAATGAATCATATCAGCATGGCAATATCTGAAACAACCGTAGTAGCATAGTCAGTGTTTGCCATAAAAACAAAGCATCAAATGACAAAGTATGGTGGAACTATACCAAGGGTGCTAAAAGTTTCCCAGAAAGCTTGGTGTGTCCTGGGGTGTTGATTTCCCCTGCAGTGGATCCAGACATTTAAATAGTTCACACTGATTCCACTATTCTGAGCTGTCGAAAGCCCTAATCAAAACCTGTTCATAAGTGTATATCCTCACCTCTATTCTTGCTTGGCTTGAAAATATGAATGCGTTTCCAAAAACCTATGTCTTCCAATGGCCACAAATTCTATGAGACGGTTTAAAACACAAATACTATTCATAACCCACAATCTCCAAAATTATGAGGCAGTACTTAAGGTCACATCCCTTTAAAAACCTTATACTCAAATGTAATGGCGAATAACTCACCCTAGACTTTCTATCACCCGTCCAGAGATTGGTATGAGTGCAACAAAAGCAAGAAAAGCATTTGTCAACTATTGCAGGACATCGCTGCAGTACTAAACCCGCCGGGATGCCATACTCACTGTAAAAGAGGCATGCTCCGGCCGTTAACAAATCAAAGGCTGGACGTGCTTCGCCGTAAATGCTAAATAAGGAAGAGTCCAAGTAGCGTGCACGAGGTAAGCATTGCGTGCCACACAGCACATAATATAAACACAGATTTCAAAATACATAGGGGCCGATTCCGATTCGGGACGGAAATCTCTCCGACCGAGCCGGACCCGGAGAGATTTCCGACCGAATCGGACTCTGGCAGTCCGACCGAACGAGTACGATGCGCACGCATGCCATCGGACTCGAGTCGGTCGGACTCCCATTGAAGTCAATGGGAGCCTGTCGTACAACGCGTACGCGGGCTCCCATTGACTCAATGGGTGCGAGGCGGACAAGGGCGCCCCTACAGCAGGTACGCGTCGATGCGCATCGTGGCGTACATGCACAGGTAGGGGGACCCATGGGTCCCCCTGTGTGCGACTCGCGCGCCTACGCGTACAGGGGTCCGACGCGGACCCCAAAGTCCGGCTCCGACAGCTTTTTCGAGCCGGACGGCGCGAGTCGGTCGGACTGCTCGCGGCACGCATCGTACTCACCCGGCCGGGATACGTCTCCATAGCGCGGTGCGAGTCGTGTCCATGCGAGTCGGTCGGAGCGTGTTGAAGCCGCGTTCGAGTCGGTCGGAGATTTCGCGGGTGCCTGCATCGTACTCGCTCGGCCGGACCCGCGTACGATTCGGTCGGGAAACAGGGCTCCGAATCGGATCCGGTAAATCCGAATCCGATTCGGAGCACTACCGGCCGAGATCGGAATCGGCCCCTAAGTCTACATAGAATCTCATGGTATAAAAGTCACCAAAATGGATTCAACTTAAGCAAATGTCAGCACAAATTGTTCATGTGGAGGCCGCCTGTCTCCAATCCTCCAGCGAGTTTAAACAATGTCTGATTGTGCCACATTTGTCCATCCAAAAATGTTCCCTCTTACACAGCAGGTTGACTTCGAACCCTCCACGGTGTCCAAGTGAGATCTGCTCCATCACTTGCCATTTTAAGTCATCACTGCTGTGTTGAAGCCTTTGGTAGTGTTCCACATGGGGTGCGCCTGCAGTTCTACATATTATTCTGCTCCTGTGCTGAAGGATCCTGTATGTCACCCACCTTCTGTGTCATCTGTCCTATGTAAATTAGTTGACATGGACACCAAATCGCGTAGATGACATCCTGAGTGTTACAGTTACTGAAGGTGGTCAAACTAAACACAACATTGCCATAGGTGAAGTCACTCATATTAAAACTGAACTTACACATCACACAATGGCCACATTTGTAGTGTCCTACTACTGCAGAGAGTTCCTTTAATGTGTTGAGGGTAGTTTTAGGTGGCTGTGGTAGTGTAGCCCTAACAAGGCATCTTTCAGATTCCTGCCTCGTTTTAATGAAAAAAGGGGTAATTCTTTCTTCATGAGATGTTCTTCTACTAATCCCCAGTGCCTCTTTATGATCTTTTTTACCTCATTTCTGGGTGGGCTAAACGTAGCCTGTTTGGCTGAAAGGTTTATAAATGTCACCTACACTGTTAGATCTCAATATAGGACGATATTGTACTTGCTACTTGTTCTAGATTTTTTATATTACATGATTTATTAGATAATTTTAGTGCTTTTTAGAAAGATTTAGGCATTTTAGCGTAATCGTTTTACTATTCATTGTTTGACTGAGACTTCAGCTATGAATGTCAATGTTTTGAGAATTGTGTGTTTTTGTTGGGGATAATTTGCTAATATTTAAAGATTTGTTCTATGCAACAATGTGTATTGTTATAAATCAATTTTAAATGTAATGCAAATTGTAAGAAAATTAAAAGCACTGCATTCAAAATATTCTCCGAGCAGCACTGTCATTTTAAAGTGGTTTTGTCGAGCACTGAAAAAAAGATGAAATGTTGTGTTTAACTTTTTTATTTATTTAGGGAAGCTAAATATCCTGCAAATGAACTCAGCACTCCTGTGAATTACAGTTATTAAGTCATAGTTAGACCGCATTTCCATGAAATATGAGCTTTGAAACGACTGACATTCAATAAAAAGGTGGTCGCCACTGTCTAGATATAGTTAGGTCAGTGTTTCCATAGGAAGAGCATTTTTTGTTCCTTTAGTAACTTTGGCACTGTTTGATGAATCTGCACAGCACTTTCCAAAAATAAAAGTTCATCTGCCTTGGCTCCTTCAAGGAAAGTATCACTGGATCCTTCATGTGTGGGCCAATCAAAACGGGGAGGAAAGGGTAAGTGTGATTTACAAATTTTATTCCCACAGGAAATCTTGCTCTCCGAATCAGGAAAAATGGCTGACCAGAATTACACCAAATCCAACAAAAAGTTAGAACTTTTCTCAGAAAGCCTGCTTTTTGCTATTAAGGGTAAATCTGAAATTAGCGTTTAAAGAACGGCCCGGTTTGAGTATGAACGGTTTAATCCTCAAAAAAGTTAGGAATATCTGGATGCTTGGTCCCACAAGAGTTCTGCAGAAGTTCCACAATACCAATTTTTTTTTAATTAGCCTCTTGTCATTTGTCAAAGGGGATTTTTTGCCATTGGCTATTTCGGTCCAGTCCTGGTCCCATGAGACTGAAATGATCTGATTGGTTGGCCACAACAATGAACAAAATGTTGTGGCTGCCATTACAGTACTATCGGAAAAATGTCCACATAAGGAAGCTGGGTGAGCACACCCTGGCCCGTAGGCCATATGGAACATCTCAGTAATGAATGTAAAAAATAAGTTCGCTGATCATGTCAGTGGTACCACAGTACTACAACAGGACTTATCACACACACCCTTTATGGTACTCTGCTACACCAGGGGTGCAGCAGTACTGAAAATATTAATACAAAAAAAGCGTGAGAAGCAGGGTTGGGCATCCTTTTGGGGGTTGGGTGCAGGACCTGGGCCTGGCCAGGCCTTGCATTCTACCCGCACAGCGTGAGTTGGCCAACGCATGGCAGTTAGGGAGTGGCCAGGCTCCGAGGTTAACTCCTGCTGCAAAGAGCCGAAGGCCTTGCAGCCAACACCCACTGGCACAACCATCAGCCATACACAACAGGACCTGGTCACTACTGCAGATTTGAGCACAGGTTGTTGGGCACAGGCAAGTCCCTGCAGCCAGCCCCCTCTGGGTGTGATAAAAGGCCTTGCACAGTGCGGTTCACCGTGCCCCAACAGGTAAGAAGGGACTTGTTGAAGAACTCGTCGCCTTTAGCCATGTGCAACAGGGTTTGGCCACTCTCATGGATTTGGCGCAAGGGGCTGGCTGTCCCATAAGGGGCTGGGCACAGGGCCTAGATGCAGACCAGGCCCTGCAGCCAACCCCCGTTGTGCATGACTTAAGGCCATGCCCAGCTGGGATTCACTGCTCCTGGGGGGGGTGAGGGCTTGGGCACAGGTCGTGGCCTGTGGCCAGTCCCTGCAAACAATCCCTGCTTGTCTTTGCTAAAGGTTGTGCACAGTGGGGTTTGGCTGTTCCTGGGGGGTTGTGTGCAGGGCCTGGACTACGGCGAGGTCCTGTGACCAACCCCCACTGAGCATGGCCAAAACTCATGCACATATGGGGGCTGCCTGCTCCCCGGGAGCCGTCCTGCATGGTGTTGGGCACAGGGCCATAGGCTAGGCCCTGCGGCAAAACTGTGCTGCGAATGGCACCTGGCCATGCACAGGAGGTTTGCCACAAGCCAGGCTATGTGTCTAAATCCTGCTGCGGCTGAAGGCCTTGCAGCCAACTCCTGCTGTGCACAGTCTTCACCTCTGCATAGAGGGGATTGGCCATCCACTGGGGTTCACCACTCCTAGTGGTTTGGGCATTGGGGGGTTGTTTGTTCTGTGGGGGGTTAGGTAAAGGGCAACCAAGCACAGCTGTACTTTCCACATGTGGGATTGACTGCTACTGGGGCATTGGGTGCTGAGGTTGGACGTCTTATGGGGTTTGGGTGCAGGGCCTAGCTGCAGACCCAGCCCAGCATGCAAACCCTGCTGGGCATGGCCAAAGGCTCAGCTCAGCTGTGGTTTACCATCCTGTGACAGGTTAGGAGCAGGGCCTGGACACAGTTATATTTGAATCTCAATTTGCAGGATATTTTATTGTGGTTTGTCAGAACTCTTTTCCATTTTTTATCATTAAGGGCTCTGCTTAGACCAGTCCCCCAATCCTCCCTGGGTTTGACCAAGGATGGGTCGATTTGTTATTGTATGGATTTTCTGAGTCATGTTATCAGCCATCTACTACAGGAGATAGTGTACTGTGTCTGCACAAGGTTAAGGACTGGAGGGTCAGTGTTGTTAACAGCCCAGTGAATGTGGAGTGCACAAATCAATTTTCTATGCACCATATTCCATATTGTTCTTTAAGAGAATCTAAATAAAAGAAACACTGCCTTTAAATAAATCATCTACTGTCATAAGGTCTGCATTTTCCCAGGTTTCAAATGCATTTCTAGGGAGGTCACAATGGTATTCTGGAATATTCTACAAAGGATTGTAGGGGCATATAGAGTAGTGTCACTTGTAGAGTCATTTTCATAAATTTACTGTAACTGTGTAGGACAACACCCAATAAGTTGGGCAGATTTTTAGGGGTGATAGTATCAGGAAGAAAAAGCGCTTGTATGTGAGTATCTTTTAAAGGGGTGGACCCGTGGTTGCTTTCAGTAAGAGAGCGTCCACTCACCAGTGTGTAGTCCAGTTGAGTTGTGCTGCCAAATAATAGCATTCGTAGTTGGGAGCCCCAGACCCACTTGCTCAGGTGTGAGCCTTAATTTAGCCATGGAGACTCTATGCCTACCCATGTTCCATATCAATTCCCCTAACATAGTGTCAAGCGGATGAGAAATTTCCAAGGAAGGTGGAGAGGTAAGTGTTTGAAATAATAATCAAGATGGGCTAACATTATCATCTTTGCCAGTGAAATTCTACCAGCTGGAGAAATTGGCAGCAACCTCCAGAAAGGTATCCGAGGCCTAAGTGCTACAAAGCTATAGCTTTGGATAAATTCCCACTCAGCAAATCTTGTTGTGTGTGATATATGTTGATGCCAATATAGTGAAGGATTACGGGTCCCGACTCATGGGCCCACTGCACATGTCTATATATATATTGAGAGCCGGGTTCGCAAGACATAGAGGAAAGACGCAAGATGAACAGTTCACACCCAAACCAGACTCCACTTTAAATGCCTGCAGTGTACATGGAATTGAGGAGGCGCCCATGCTAATATCCCTAATTTATAACAAAATGTCATCTGTGTAGAGCAAAACTGCATGTGTAGTGCCCGGCAACGAAATGCCGCACTCATGTCCCAACAGTCCAAGTTATATGTCTAATGGTTACATCACTAAGGTGAACAATAAGGGCACTACACATCGGTGTCTCCGATTATCTTAATCGCCACAGATATTAAACTACCCATCTTGATTTTTGCTGTTGGTTCAGCGTATAGTACATTAATCCAATATAACATATTGTTTCCCAATCCAAACTTGACTAGAACCGCGAACATGTCGGGCCACTGGAGGGGATCAAAAGCCTTTTCTAGGACCAGAACTAAGTAAGCAGAGTCCAGCCACTTAGTTGTAGCAGATTTCATTATGCGCTAGAGATGATGGCTATTGAGTGATGCATTCCTCCCTGGAAAGAAGCCACACTGATCTTCGTGGAGCATGTGAGGGAGATGTGGGAATATACTAGCCTCAAAGATCCTCCATGTTGGGACAGAAGTATGAGGTTTAGCTCAATGTACCCTAACTAACAAGGGATTGTGATTGTCTTACACACGTATTATGCATGGGAAAAAAAGTGGTTACGTGATATCAGAGAAAATAGTGTGATCTAATCTGATGTGGAGATAATGTGGGGGAGAGTAGAAAGAGTACTCTCTAACTTTTGGATTACATGGCCTACACACATCGGCGAAGGATCAGTGTGATAGCCATTGTGACAAGATGTTAGCATTCTGAATTGATGCCATACAGGAAAGTGGGGGTCTGACCGGTCCATATATATATGTGTACATATATATATATGTATGTACGAATGTACATTCTGATGAATTACTTGCGTCTATCTCTCATCGCTCCACACCAGTACATCTAAGGTATTAGTTATTTATAGCTTGTATACTGAACAATGTGGATCATTAATATTTTGTACTGTCCTTGAATCAAGATGAACCCACTAGTGTCCTTAGTTTGTTCATTCTGTTTCGCGCTAGCCGATTTGCCATTTATACAATTTTTATTATCTTGCCTATTTGCACATCCAGTAAGCAGTATACTTGTATAATATTAGATGTCGATATGATTATCTGTGACTGTTATACCATCAGTTTTCTTCGTACTCATAGGATGCACTTGCACTTTTTCGATCAGACCTATGCATTATGCATTTTTAGTATTTATTTAATATTGCAGCACTGTCTGGTATTTGTATTTGTGCATAAAGAATACTTAGCTGAAAGGTCTTTTTCTATCTATTCCGAAGAACCAGCATCTATGTTTTCAATCAAATCGCACTTACTGAGTGTTTATTAAGTCTGTCTTTTGTATTCACCAACCTGGTGTGGCTATTTTTATAGTCAGTTGTGCACGTTTTGGGTTTTTAGAGAGTTCTCCGGAAACGAAGCGTATCATGTGATCAAGCTCGCTGTGTCGAGTGAAACGCGTCATGGCAGGCATTATGCCTGTGTAATTCTGTGGTTTACTTTGGATTAAACTGCACTGCTTTTTCCACGACATTACCTCTGAAGCCTTTCTTGAGTTTGGTTGAGGTCCGTGCCTGTTGATTCTGCCGAGGATTGGCAGACAGGAATTCTGTGCGTGAATATATATATATATATATACAATTATAATCACTCCCTAGAATCAAGGGCAGGTGTGACTAGTTTGTGAGTATTAATAGTTTACAGAAAAAAGGTGGCTGTTTAGTACTAGGGGTGTGGATATTACAGAGTAGTACTTCTACGTCAACCAATATCCCTTCCATCAGTACATGGCAACTCTCCTTGTACACTTCCAATGAGAGCCGTCTAAACTGGACACATGGTCTCACGCAGGTGATAACGCCTTAGGCTGATACAGAAAATAAAGTCTGAATGCATTAGCCTATCCAACTTTTCTGTAGTTTGAGACCTTTCGAACCTGGTAGGTAGGATATCAGCGCACCTGCATTTGGGAAAGATATGTATGCTGTGACATTAATTAATTTTAGAATGGACTATCAAGACTATCAAGAAGAGCCACACAAGAACTTCAAAACATAACATTTTTGAGAAACTTTAATAATTCCTCAGCGGTTTGGGGGATGGTGTTGGGTAATACTCCCTGGAGATACAGTGACCTCCTTGTCAGATGAGTTAACAATGGCACCAGCTGAAAAGCTGTCATATGATTGATTAAGAAGTCGGGAATCAGCTGCGAGTGCTGCTTTCCTGTCTTCCCAAGCTTGTGTTGGTGAGAGAGTGATGTTCGGGCCAAGCGTCCGCTGCCCCGACCTGCGGCCCTGTCTCCGGGGCCAGAGGGAGGCTGTAGAGAGGGTGCATTCAATCCATCGGGGAAACCTTGCATTTCTCTGCCTAGTCCCATGCTTCCTAAGGTTCAGTAAAGAAGAGAGTGAAGTGATCTATCAGGATTTTTAGCTTTGCAGGGAAGAGTAGGGCATATCTCAGACCAACTTCTCTCTGCTTCACTCCTATAACTACTCCCCGCTTCATTCCATGAAAGACGCCTGACGGTGTGCACCGGTAAAGTGTAATCTGGGAAGATCATGACCTTACTGCCTTCAATGGCAAAGTTTCCTACCTTTCTAGTTGCATTTAATATTGTGTCTCTGTTTCAAACGTTCAGGTTTTTTGCCACAATGGGTTCAGGGGCTGGCCGCAGAGGGGGGCACCTGAAGAGGACTCAATGTGCTTTCTCCACCATAAACATGGTAAATAGAGCCACTGGTTCCACTATCTTGGACAGTGTTAGTCTGATCCATGCTTTCCATGTCTTAGAGAAGTCCAACAATGCACATGTTGTTGCATCATGAGCAACCCTCTGCATCCTCCACTCTGCCCTACAGAAACCTCACACAATCATGTAGATCAGTAACCTGTTGTGTAAGGTCTGATGTGTGTTCTCTGAGGTTCTGAGGACATTCTCAGTAGACTAGACTCTTTCGGAGAGCTTGCACGAGTCATCACGAAGCAACTAAGTCCACCTCAGCCTCTAGTTCATTCCTAGTGTCTGCAATGACTTGCAGGATCATATACAGCTTGTCAAAAGATTGAGGAACAAGAGCAGGGCTGTTCCCCACCACTTCGGTTAGAGGCTTAGTAAAGGGTTTAGACAGGCCAATTTCACCACACACCCCAATGGGGGAGGGCTTCCTAGGGAGCTGTCTTCTCTTGATGTATGCAGTATAGTTTCACAGGCGAGCAGCTGAAGGGTCCATGATTGTAAAAAGGTGGTGCACACGAGCTTCAACTAGTTGCCTGCCTAGCCCACAAACAGGGAATTCTAACAGAAGGAAAGGGGCAGGCATGAGCAGCCAACTCTGCAATCAGGATGCTCAGGCTACAGTGAAGGGACACTATCCATGCTGTCCCCTGCCAAGAGTGCAAGCCCCAGGACCCCCGGATTACTCCAAGAAGCCTCAGGAGGGGGGGGGGGTTGCAGATCAGAGCCAGGGTATCCAGAGTGACTGCCTTACAACATACATACCCGTATTTACCTCCAGTGCCTAACCAAACTGCTGCAGGATTAATGATGTGGAGCAACTAGAAGAACTCCAGGGAGGTGTGCAGGGCAACAAAGCATCGAGAAGAGAAGGCTCACAGGGCTTCTGTGGTGCCTGTCAAGGATGAGATGAGCTGGTCACAAGGGGCATGCACCCCTCTCAAGTTCGATGGGGGCTAGCACAGTCAACAATGACAATAAGAGAGCCAGGGTGTCCATACAAAGAGCAGGATGTGCAGCCTCCCTGTAAACACCCTCAGCACAAGTAGTGAGGCAGATGAGGTTGTTGAAGGGCCTCCAGGGCACCAGTGAATTACCAGGTTAGAGAATATGGACTGGAGCGCTTCCTCATCTTCCTCACTTCTTCTCTAAGCCACATTAAATTAGGTGGTGCGCCACACATTAAGATGATTCCAAATATTCCAAACAAACATTTTTGCGAGTACCCCATGAAAATTCTTGGTGCCACCTTTGCAGACAACTTCTATTCGCCTAGAGTGAAGGAAAACAATCCCAAACAATGGACTGTGGTTAGGTTCTAGGCTCTAGCTGGTCCTTCTATGACACTTCAGATCTTCTCTGGCATGCTCCAGAAGCCCGCTTGAGTGTTTGTTTCAGGGAAATCCCCCAAAAACGGAAAAACCATAGGAAAAGAGTGCAGAGGATCTGTATACACTCAAGTGCAACCCCCTCATGACAATAATAAGGTGGGAACGACTTCAAAATAGAGTAGTACAATCACATCGACCAATGAGATGTCATTTGAGTTTGAGTCAGAGGTACAGTGGTACCATTTTCAGGTACTGCAGTACCACAACACCTAAAAATGCAGAAATTTTAATAAAAAACTAAAGGAACCCCCTACTTTCAAACTTTAAAAAAAATTAATCCCTCATAGAAACTACAACTTTTTTTAGAACTTCCGGGTCTTGAGGTACTTGTGCAAGAGTGATGTGGCAGTCTATCATTGGCTTTATAGGCTCCATAGGAGTGCCTTGGGACTAACATTATTCAATGAAAACAGCCATCTGATTTGCCACTCATCGAAAACGACTAAAACAAAGAAGCCTATAGCCTTCAGAAAAAGCTTCAAATCAATTTTCTCAGAGAAACAGAACGCCAGGAATCACCAAAGGCTCCATCCACTGGCATAGAACAGAAGCAGCATCACAAGATGATTAAGTTATTGCCGTCACATCAACATCTGCAGCAAGACAACTACATGGCCTCTGAGAAAACAGAACACCAGGAGACACCCAAACCTTTGTCCACTGGGCGTAGCATTGGAACAGCATCACAAGATGACAATGTTATTGCTGTTGCATCAACATCTGCAGAAGAACAACAGAGCCCTGAAAAATGATCTGTGGTGTGGCAGTTTTTCAAACTTGCATCAAAGAAAAAAAAGATAAGTGGTGAGCGTGTTATGTGCGCTTTGGCCAACCAGCTGTTCCATAGGGGTAAAGCTGGCAACTATTCCATGGGCATGAGTGAGATGTTCAGGCACCTGAGGCCTGTGCATCCCAACAGCATAGTTTGTGCTGAGGTGCATAGGAAACAAGTGGCAAAAGGGGAAGAGACTGCACTAGAGGAAGGGCTGCGTCAACAGGGAGAAGAAGATGACAAGAAGCAACATTTTTTTACATATTGCAGGAACTGGCTAAAAATTGTGGTGTTTGGAAAAACAAATGAAATTATTTTTTCCAAGGCCATGGAGGATCAAACTAATAAAGTAATTACTGGAAGCCGGGGTCCCTGACCAAAGCATTTTCAATTATTTGAACCGCAAACAATATGCACAACAAATACAGAAACAGGCAATCATCAAACAAATACACAAATTGTTAGAAATAGGATTTCTGGTTGGCTAGGGCAAGCGCCTAAGCCAGGAAGAAACCACCACTCTAGTCAGGGCAAGGGAGTTACACACCGAAGATAACCCTGCTCATCCACTTGGTAGCTTGGCAGAGCAATCTGAAAGAGACACGTTAGTGACAGATTCCTTACCTTAGAATATCCCCAGGCGTCAGGCTGGATCCGGAAAGTTTTTTGCGTAGCAGTACCCTTGCGCGTCGGTAGGCGGCGTCGTGCGGCTCCGCGTCCGTCGTCGGCGTCGTGATCGCCGGGATGACATCGCGGGCAGTACTTAGGCGCCGCCCTGCGCGCTGACGTCAGTTCTTCTTTTTCCGCGCCAGTAAGCGCAGATCCGGGAAGAGCAGTGCCCTAGTCACTTTTTGACTATCTTTTTTGTGAAATTTTTCACTGTTTTCTTCAACGAGTCTTCACGACTCCTAAGGTGTCGTAGGGATGCCCGGCTTTAAGCCCTGCGAGGAATGTGGTCGTATGATGTCCATCACGGACCCCCACCTCGAGTGTCTCTTCTGTCTCGGCCGAGACCACGACACGAGTCGTGCCCTGACTGCCGGAAACTTCATCCGAAGGCTTTGCGAGAGCGGTCTCGAAAGCTCCTTGAAGTCCGGCAGTCGGCTCCGCGCCGCACCAAGCCCCGGTCCCGGGAGAGGTCGAGGGGCCGGACGCGGAGTCCCCGCCGTTCGTCGGAATCCAAGTCTTCGCGCTCCTCCGGTAAGTCGAAGCACAAGAAGTCTAAGCGGCGTCATCGCTCTAAGACTTCGCCTCGCCGGTCGCGCGACTCGGCTGAGGTCCCTGTCGGCACCGTCCCCGCGGCCCCGGACGTGCCTGTCGAGTTGCCCCGCATTACCCGTCCTACCCGGGTTCGGGGGCTACTCCGGCCGAAACTACAGAAATTCCTGTCGGCCATGGCCCGCCTCTTCGGGCCTCAAGGTCCCTCCGGTGCGCCTTCGGGCCCCGCGGGCCCTGATGGGGTTGCTCCGGCGTCGCCGTCGACTCCGGTCCCGGCGTCGCCTGTCCCACCAGCCTTCGTCCCGGCCTCGGCTCCGGCCCCGGCCTCGACCCCGGTTCCGGTGGTGCCGCAACCCCCATCGACGCCGGTTGACCTAACCACGCCTCCGCCGACGCCGATGTCCCCGGTGCCGTTTCCGACGCCGTCCGGGGCTCCGGGCGGCGTCGTTCCCCGGTTCTCCCCGGGTCCGGACATGGAGCCGGACCGGCGCCGCCCGACGCCCGGTTCCGGTGCCGATGAGACCTTGGGTCCCTTATGTCCCTCCTCCTCCATCTTTTCAACCTGAGGAGGACCAGGAGAGCTGGGAGGGGTCTGACGACCCTCTCACACAACAGTGCGAGTTTGACCCGGACTGGGTTGAGGAACTTGGGGATGCCAGTGGGCTGGATACCTCCCCGACTCTGGCATGCTGTCTCCTCCCGTGGCAACGGAGGAGGGGGCTAATTTTGCAACGGTGTTGCGTAGAGCTGCTGGAGCCTTGAATCTCCAGTTGCCTACAGTGGCCGTCAGGACTAACCTCCTGACTGAAGTGCTTCAGCCGGCGGCCTCCTCTTCGGAGCCTGTGCTGCCGTTCAACGATGCACTCACTGACGTTCTTTTGGGTGCCTGGTCCAAACCCACCACAGGGGCTCCTGTGTTTAGGAACGTGGCCCGACGCCATCGCCCGGCTCCGGGCGACCCCCTGTTTCTCTCCCAACACCCCACCCCTGAGAGCTTGGTTGTCCAAGCCTCTGCCTCCCAAACAGCCTTCCCTACCGCCCCTCCGGATAGGGAATCCAAGCGCCTGGATCACTTTGGGAAGAAGGCTTTCTCTTCCTCCAGTGCTGGCTTGCGGTCTGTTAATACCGCTTGCCTCTTGGGCCGATACACCCACTCCCTGTGGGATTCGGTGGCTGATGTTTTGCCGCAGTGTTCTGAGGAGGTCCAGACACTGCTTACCCGGGCTATTGCGGAAGGGCGTGATGCGGCTAAATATACCATCCGCTGTGGCCTTGATACCGCCGACTCGCTGGGCAGATCGCTTGCAACGACGGTGGCGCTGCGTCGCCACGCCTGGCTGAGAACCACTGGTTTTTCAGGGGATGTCCAGAATACTCTCATGGACATGCCCTTTGATGGAGTCGGTCTTTTGGTTCGAAGGCAGACCATGCGCTGGAGCGTTTCAAGGACTCACGGGCTACTGCTAAGTCCCTGGGCCTTGCTGTTGTGCGCCCTCCGCAAATGTCTGCTTTTCGCCCCTTTCGTGGCCACGGAAGGGGCGCCCAGTCACGTCTACAGCCCGGCCAACGGCCCGCGCAGCAAACGCCTTCACGTGGCCGAGGACGTGGATACCGCCGTGGCGGTTCGGGCAACCAGCGTGCGGGTCAGGCCACCACCTCCAACCCGTCCGCGGCCTCCAAGCCCTCCTAGTCCCTCCTTTCAGGTGCACAGCACGCCAGTCGGGGGCAGGGTCCGCCATCACCTTCACCACTGGCGTCCCATCACCTCGGACAAGTGGGTCTTGGACATTGTCCGAAGGGGCTACTCCCTCCCCTTCGAGACCACCCCCCCAGCCATGCCACCTCAATTCCACCGCATGTCAGGGGATCACTTGGTGCTTCTACAGAAGGAAGTCACGGCCCTCTTGGCCAAGAGGGCCATCGAGCATGTTCCGACCCCAGAAGTAGGGCGTGGTTGCTACTCCCACTACTTTCTGGTGCCCAAAAAGGACAAGGAGGACATGCGTCCTATCTTGGACCTCCGGAACGTCAATCGCTTCCTCCGGAAGGAGAAGTTCAAGATGCTCACCCTAGCTCAGGTCTTGACTGCCCTCGACCCCGGAGACTGGTTGGTAGCGTTGGACTTGCAGGACGCCTATTTCCACATCCCCGTCCTGCCGGCCCACCGGCGTTACCTTCGGTTCACGGTAGGCCTTGAGCATTTTCAGTTCACCGTGCTCCCCTTTGGCCTTACCAGTGCCCCTCGGGTGTTCACGAAAGTGATGGCGGTGGTCGCAGCTCATCTGCGCCGGGCAGGGGTTTCAGTCTTCCCCTACCTCGACGACTGGCTGCTGAAGGCGGGCTCGTCCCAGGCAGTCGTCTCCCACCTCCAGACTACGGCCGAACTCCTGCACTCGCTGGGGTTCTCCATCAATGTGCCAAAGTCGCATCTGATTCCTTCTCCACAGCTCCTTTTCATCGGAGCAGTTCTGGACACGACGCAGTTTCGGGCCTATCCTCCCGAACGGCGAGTCCGGGATATTCAGGCTATGATTCCGATCTTTCAGCCTTTATCCTGGGTTTCGGTACGGATGACCCTGAGGCTGCTGGGCCTCATGGCCTCCTGCATCCTGCTGGTCACTCATGCCAGATGGCATATGCGGGCTCTGCAGTGGGACCTGAAGTTCCAGTGGGCGCAGCACCAGGGCGACCTGTCCGATCACGTCCAGATCTCGGAGGGGACTGCAAAACAGTTGCAGTGGTGGCTCTCGAACCGGCAATGGGTCATGGGCAGATCCCTCTCCCTTCCCCAGCCAGAGCACACAGTTGTGACGGACGCGTCCCTTCTGGGATGGGGCGGTCACATGGGAGAGGCGGAGATCAGAGGCCTCTGGTCTCCGGCGGAGTCCCGGCTCCATATCAACCTTCTGGAGCTCCGGGCGATCCGACTTGCACTCAAGGCATTCCTTCCCTCTGTCAAAGGGAAGGTAGTGCAGGTGTTCACAGACAACACCACCGCCATGTGGTACTGCAACAAACAAGGCGGGGTGGGGTCGTGGACCCTTTGTCAGGAGGCTCTGCGCCTCTGGACATGGCTGGAACACCAGGGCATGTTCCTGGTGGTTCAACACCTGGCAGGTTCCCTGAACGCCAGGGCGGACGAACTCAGCCGCAGGTGCATGATGGATCACGAATGGCGTCTTCACTCGGAAGTGGCGCAAGGACTCTTTCTACAGTGGGGAGAGCCTTGGTTAGATCTATTCGCCACCGAAGAGAACGCGCAATGTCATCAGTTCTGCGCGTTGGAATTTCCAAGGCGGCACTCGCTCGGCGACGCTTTCGTCACGAGTGGAGTTGCGGTCTATTGTACGCCTTTCCGCCTATACCACTTCTACCCAGAGTGTTGAAGAAGATTCGGCACGACCGGGCCCAAGTCATTCTTGTGGCTCCGGACTGGGCTCGAAGAGTTTGGTATCCCGAGCTACTCAATATGAGCCTAGATCCCCGATCCGTCTGCCTCTTCGGGAGGATCTTCTGTCGCAGCAGCAGGGGACGGTCCTCCACCCGAACCTGTCCAGTCTACACCTGCTTGCGTGGAGATTGAGCGGCGGCAGTTGATTCCTTTCGACTTGCCTCCCGAAGTTTGTGATGTGATTCTGGCAGCCAGGCGTCCCTCCACTAAGGTGGTATACGCCTGCAGGTGGAACAAATTTGTGGCATGGTGCACAGCAAAGGCTGTGAATCCCCTTTCTGCCCCTCTTTCTGAGGTCCTTCTGTTCCTTCTCTCTCTGGCCCAACAGGGTTCTGCCCTGGGTACCATCAAGGGTTATCTTTGTGCTATCTCGGCCTTCCTCAGGCTCCCTGATCAGCCCTCCCTTTTCAAGTCCCCTGTTGTTAACAGGTTCTTAAAAGGCATTACTCACCTCTTCCCTCCTGTTCCGTTTGTGATGCCTCAGTGGGACTTAAACTTGGTTCTTACCTTTTAATGTGCGCTCCCTTTGAGCCTCTACATAACTGCCCTCTTCGTCTTCTGACTCTGAAGACAGCCTTTCTGGTGGCCATCACCTCCGCTCGGCGGGTGAGTGAGCTCCAGGCTCTATCTTGCAAACCTCCCTTTCTGTCTGTTCATCCAGACAAGGTTGTTCTTCGGACGCGTCCGTCCTTCTTGCCAAAGGTGGTTACTGCTTTCCACATTGGGCAGACCATCACTTTGCCCACCTTCTTTCCGCCTCCGCATCCTTCCAGAGAGGAAGAGAGGCTCCACCGTCTGGACCCAAAACGTGCGCTCTCTTTCTATATTGACCGCACAAAACACTTCCGGGTGGATGACCAGCTCTTTGTTGGCTACGTGGGCGCCAAAAAGGTCGGGCGGTGCACAAGAGGACCATCTCCCGCTGGGTTACCTTGTGCATCAAGACCTGCTATTCTTTGGCTAAAAAGGAGCCTCCTGTTGGGCTGCGTGCCCATTCCACCAGGGCAACGGCTGCTACCACAGCCTTGGGCTGCGGTGTTCCGCTGCCGGTTATCTGTCAGGCAGCTACGTGGGCCTCGCTGCACACGTTTACAAAGCATTACTGCCTTGACAGTCAGGTCCGGAGGGACGGCTTCTTTGGCCGTTCTGTCCTCCAGGACTTCCTTGTCTGATCTTTGTTCGCAGACCCACCACCGGGGTTGGTATTGCTGGGGTATCTATTCTAAGGTAAGGAATCTGTCACTAACGTGTCTCTTTCAGATGCACAAGTTACTAACTTGTGTAACGATATATCTGTAAGAGACAGTAGTTAGTGACAGATTCCTACCGCCCACCCATCCTCCCCGTTCTGCGAACTGATTTCTAGGGTTAAGGACATCCCTTTCAGGGCCCTAGTATTTTTCAGACACCTATGTCAGCTTCTTGCATGGCTCTGCGTTCCTGGCGCGGAAAGTCGTGTACAGAACTGACGTCAGCGCGCAGGGGCGGCGCCTAAGTAGTGCCCGCGACGTCATCCCGGCGATCACGACGCCGACGACGGACGCAAAGCCGCACGACGCCGCCTACCGACGCGCAAGGGTACTGCTACGCAAAAAACTTTCCGGATCCAGCCTGACGCCTGGGGATATTCTAAGGTAAGGAATCTGTCACTAACTACTGTCTCTTACAGATATATCGTTACACAAGTTAGTAACTTGTGCGTCAGGCTTATCCTAGAGGCAATGTGTAAAGAGTTTGCACACCACACACTCACGCACGCACCAATGACACCCTAGACACAACACAAAGGAAACTCCACACTAAGGTATGTAAACAAAATATATATCCTTTATGTTACTTCAAAAAGAAAAGAATGCAGTAGTTCCACAAATCACATTAGCAAGGACATGTTCTTCATCTCCAAAAATCCCCATGTGTCATGGGGTGCCACAGGGTTCGGCGATAAGTCCGATTTTGTTTAATATCTACTTGCGCCCTCTCATCTCCATTATTAGATCCTTTGGCGTGGATCTTGTAAACTATGCAGACGACACGCAATTGGTGTTTTCCTTAGAAGGGAACCAGGCAATCACCCTGGATATATTTCAGGAGTGTATGCAGAATACCGCAAACTGGCTCAGAAATAACTCCCTACAATTTAACGGAGGAAAAACGGAGATCGTATACTGCTCCACGTCCAGGATTGCCCAGCCTTTTCCCATAGAGCTCCAAATAGCACCAACAGACAAACCTGTAGTGCCAGCTAAAACGGTGCGTAACTTGGGAGTTCTGCTGGATGATAATCTCCAGCTAGAATCACAAGTTACCAAAGTAGTTGGTACATGTTTCTCTCTGCTTAGAGCTCTGAGAAGAATTTTGCCGCTACTACCAACTGCCATCAGACCCCAAATTGTGAGGTGTATAATCCTGAGCAGATTAGACTACTGCAACTCACTATATTTGGGGGCTCAAAGTCACTACTTCAAAAGCTACAAAGGATTCAGTCAATTGCAGCTAAGCTGGCTCTAAACAGGCAGCGTAGTTCCTCACTTTCTTTGGCCTTGAAAGATCTCCACTGGCTGCCGATCTGCCAGAGGATACAATTCAAATCCCTGTGCACCGTGTTCAGAGCATTGCACGGAATGGGCCCTAAACCCTTGCAGAGGAAATTTTTATGGTATGTCCCTGCGAGAGACCTTCGGTCAGCAAATGCACACTTAGCGAACATCCCAAGAATTAAGAAAATGAAGTCGGGGGTAGAGCATTCGGTGTAACAGCCGCTCGGCTGTGGAATGAACTCCCTTTAGACATTAGGCAAATTCAATCTTTGCCCCTATTTAGAAAGCAGCTAAAAACCTGGCTGTTTCCCAGGTAGGGTCTGGCTGAGTTCCCAATAATGTTTTCCTGGGTAAGATGCTCACAGGCTCCAATGTCGATTTTGTCAGTCACAGCGCCAGGATACCCGTAGGGTGACAGTATGCGCTATATAAGAATTATTTACATTACATTACATTACATTCGTGCTGAAGGCCAGAGCTGCAACAACTTTCAGGGGGGAGTTACCTAGGTGAGGGCAAGCTCTTGGTGTTAGGGAGCCGCAATGCAGTCACTGTTCTGAATTCCCCAAAGAAAAGAAAGAGATCTGAGGCTCCAGTATTCCCATCAGCGGAGAAAACATGCCCCCGTAAGCTATCCGGCTTTAATAATTACTTTAGCAAAGAAAACATGTCCCATTCGTATTTCATAGGTGCCCCCGTTGTCACCGATCTCCAGCAGGGCACTGTTATGTCTGCAACCCCCCTCCTGACTTAACAAGAGAAAGAAACAGGGCGTCGGGGGCCCGACCGCTGGAGTGAGCCTTACCTGTGCAGTGGTGCACGCCTCCGGCTCTCCACATGTTCGAAGAGGCCCCGGCTGGAGCTAACACCGTCACCCCCGTGAGGGCCGCTCTCATGGTCAGCGTCCCTCTCTGTAGCCGCCGGTGCCTCGGACGGCACTCCAGCGGTGGGGGAAGCTCAGGCTGGGCCGGAGAAGGCAGAGGACGCACAGGTCCAAGGCTCCCTCGATCCTGGAGCTGGGCGGTGTGATCCTCCTTCACGGAAGTGAGTTGCGGGCAGGCGGGGAAGCGCGGCAGCTCCTTCCTGAGCTGAGCGTGCCCTCGCTACCTGGCGGTCCGGATGGGAGTCCTGCTTGGCGGAGCTGGGTCGATCGCGAATCCTTGATGCTGGGGGACTTCTGTTGCCAGCCACTGCCTTGCAACCAGCCGTGCTGCCGCGCTGACTGTTCGCTCTTCAGGGGAGCTTTGGCCTCCGACTCGGGTCAGATTTCCTCCAGACGGCCTCTTCCTCAGAAAGGGAGCGGGACCAGGTTCCCAGTGCCTCCAAACCTCACGGAGGTACACAGTCACGGAGCACTGCACAGATGCACACACAGTGCAGGTTGGCAACAGAACTTGGAAACTTTGATGTCCCTGAGTTTCCTACAACAGGAGGCCAGCAAGCACAGGCCCTTGGAGACTCTTCTCAAGCAGGGGGTGGACAAAGCACACAGCAAAGTCCCTTTCCTTTCCGTGGCAGAATCAGCTACTGCAGGACAACCCCAGACAGCACACAGCAAAGGGGCAGCGCTTCACCTTCAGTCTCTCCAGCTCTTCTCCTTGGCAAAGGTTCCTCTTGATTCATGAAATAGTCTAATTTACTGGGTGTTTAGGGCACATACTTATACCCCTAAATGTCTTTGATGTCTTTGAAGTAAGGGTCTCTGAACCCAGTCCAAACCAGTTCTGCATTCACTTGGTGCAGCATGACCACATGGTGTGGAGACAGCATTGTGCAAGGGAGACAGGCTCCATTCAGGTGTAAGGTAAATCTCCTCCCACCACTCTACATGCAGCCAGGGTCTATTCAGCTCAGGGCTGGGTCATCCTGGAAGGGCCAGGCACACCTCAACCCCCCCCAGAGGCTGTCTATAGGGAATGCACATCCTCTGTCTCTGTCACACTGAAACCAGACAGTCAATCCACAAACAGGCAGAGGCACAGAGGATAGTTGGACAAGAAAATAGCCACTTTCTAAAAGTGCTATTTTCAAACACACAATTTAAAAACCATCTTTACTAAAAGATGTGTTATTAAATTCTGAGTTCAGGGACACCAAACTCCACTTTTCTATTTTGTTCCTATGAGAAGATATGCTTGTCAGATGTCACAAAGCATTTCCCATTCTGTCCTGTGGGGCAAAATAGCCTTTCAATAATGAAAAAAACGAAATTGGCATTATTTCACTATCAGGCCATGTTACACACATCAGTACATGTCCTACCTTTCACATACACTGCACCCTGCCCAGGGGGGTACCTTGGGCCTACTATAGGGGTGTCCTATGTGTACTAAAAGGGAAGGGTAGGGCCTGGCAAGTGGGCGCACTTGCCAAGTTGACAGGGCAGTTAACAACCTGCGCACAGGCAACGCGGTGGCAGGCCTGAGACATATTTTCAAGGCTACTCAGGTGTGTGGCACAATCAGTGCTGCAGGCCCACTAGTAGCATTTGATTCACCAGCCCTGGCACACTCAGTGCCCTTTACTAGGGACTTATTGGTAAAACAAATATGCCAATCAGGGAGAACCAATCACCATACCAATTTATACAGGGAGCACTTGCACTTTGACACTGATCAGCAGTGGCAAAGTGCCCAAAGCATCTAAACCTGCAAAAACGGAATCCAGTACAGCATCAAAAACATAGGAGGTAGAGGAAAAAAGTCAGGGGAAACCACGCCAAGGATGCCAGGTCTAACACAAATGATGAAACATTTTATTTAATTTGCAAACAAATAAAAGAAAAATCCAAAGTTTCATTTTAATAGGAAGGTTGGAGCTTTTCTAATTTCAATTGAGGCCACTCATCGTCAATGCTATATTCTGTTTGATACACTTCCACTGCTCCGACGAATCAGGTTTTTAGCCTCCAATATCAAATTCCTTCATATTAACAGAATGTTTTAACATTTTCAATTGTACATTTTGCTTCTTTATTCAGATTAACTTTATTAATCTGGTTATATTTCATTTTTGAAGCAGTTGTAGACCCCCTGAGTATGCTTCGAGGACCCCCATGGGTTCCCAGACCACAGGTTAAAAACCACTGCACTACTGCATATAACCTTGTGGGGTTTCCCCACCAGAAGAAGCAGTTACACATGTTGCATTTAGAGTATGATATGATAAAAAAGGTTGGGGTTTGCGGCACTAATTACACGAAGTTACATGAAAACTCCGCAAATGGGTGCAAATCTGCACGTCGCGCTGCTGGAGCTGATTTTTAGCTCCGGAGGCTTGTTCCAATCTGAAAAATCAGCGTGAATGGCAGCACACGGCACACCAGAGGGCACTGCTTCTTGAGCTGGTTTTGCTTCCATTTGAGTAGATTTTCTAGTAGAGCAGCAGCTTTCACACCTCGAACGGTCACGACTGCCCGCGACCACCTGCGATGGCAAAATCTCAACGGGTGCCCTCATAGTATCTGAAAATCACGCTAGGGCACGCTAATTCTCACACACCAATTTACCGTTGGCAAGCCACGTGCAAGAAAAAACGCCGCCATGCAGCGGTTGGCGGAATTTTGCCAGAATTCCACGTTACATCCGTAACACGGTGGAGCCAAAACTCCGCCAACTACACCAGTTGAGCAGAATTTATTGCTCACCCCTAACAAAAGGCCAAAATTCACTGAAAAAGCCAAAGGTTGAAGTGACATTATAGTTAGATATGGAAATAAGACTGTAAATGACATTTTGTTTAAACCTAGAGTTCCCTTAAAAAAACAAGGGTTAAAGTGTCAATATAGTTAGGTGACAAAGTCACACAAAAATTAACATTTAAAAAACAAAGAAAATTGCTCCATAGACATTAATGGGATCAGCAACTTATCACGCCTTGAATGCCCTCTAAAAAAGTGCTTGTTCTGTATTGACCTTAAACGGGGAGAACTTGTTAAACACCTCACCTGACACACAATTTTAAGTCAACAGCTTCACGTCTAAGCATTAACCACTGATAAGGCATGTACAGCCAGGCTCTATGCCCAGTCCACCGTAGTTTGTAAAAATAAACCACAGACATTTCTGAAATGAGCAGAATAGAGAACAACCTTAGAACCATGCTTACAACTATACTACGAGTTAAACTGTCTCTAAGTAGGTCACCCATACGATATACATTCTTCAACAATGTATAATGTCTCAAAACATTTAGGGAACTTCTGGAAATAAATACCTTCACCTTATAAATCTCCAGTTTATATAGAAATGGTCCACAGATTTGATTTGATTTAATGATTTAGCCATTTTTAGAGTGCATGGTTACACCAACGGTGTGTCCCCGCGCTAATTGCCGACAGATAGCAGACATTAAGGGTTGGGCCTATAATAACAGGGGGACTACGGGAAGGTCTAAAGACTGGATGGTGGGAAAAGCAAAGTCTTTAGTTTTCTACAGAAGGTCATTTCCACTGGTTCAGTTCTTATTTCAGCTGGTAAAGTATTCCATTGTTTAGCTGCTAAGAATCTAAAGGAACGGCCACCCATCCTAGCCTTTCTGATTTTTGGAATCCTTGCTAGTGATTTACCTTCGGATCTTAGGTTCCTGTTAGGAATGTAGGCTGTTAACAAAGTTTGGAGGTACCGTGGCCCTTTTTTTGCCAGAATACGGTGGCAGTGGCACATTGATTTAAACAGTATTCTCTTTTCGACTGGTAGCCAGTGTAGTCTGGCTAGCGCTTTAAATGTGGATGATCTTTTTGGGAGGTTCAGCACTAGGCGGGCTGCTGCATTTTGTATAGATTGCAGCTTCATTATTCTTTTTTTAGCTGCGCCTAGGTACAGGACATTCCCGTAGTCGATTTGAGAGGAGACCACGGCATGTACTATAGTTTTCCTGGTGCTGACAAGTAATAGGTCAAGGACCTTCCTCAGGACCTTTAGAGTTCCAAAGCATTTACCTGTGACTCTTCGGATTTGACTATCAAATGTCAGGTTGGAGTCGAGCCAGACTCCCAGATTTTTTACTTCTGTTTTAGGAGCTGGCAGTTGTCCCAGTGACCCGGGCCACCATGCTGACGACTAGATAGATGGAGCTTTTCCTACAATCATTACCTCCGTTTTGCTGCCATTAAGTTTAAGACAGTGATTAGACATCCATGTTGTTATATCTTCCATACACTGAGAGAATTGATGGGCAGCAAGTCCCGGGTTTAGCACTGTATGATAACTATTTAACATGGACACATGCCCAGACATTGACAGGTGGCTAATCGATTGTAAGCGGAAGCTTTAGCTTCTCTCTTATATTTTTGCAATAAGCCTAGAATTGAATTCATAACCTATTTAAAATGTCCCTCTGCAACTCACACTAGTTACACTCAGTCTCTACCTTATTTAACATGGAATGCTGGTTGCGCTTGAACCTTTACTGGTAGGTAAAGAGTGCATCATATAACTTTTATCATACTGAACCAAACTCGTCTGCAGGGCTACGCTATTTCTACTTTATACATGCACACATGTAATGTAATGTAAATGTGATTTGTAAAGTGCAAACTCTTGCCGAAGGGCGTCTTGGCGCTATCAGAGGCGGGTATAGGTGCAGATCAGTTGGAAAAAGGGGCTACTTGCTGGGCCTTGGTGTCTACTAGTATTGCGAGAAAAGCCATGTCTTTAAAGCCTTTCTGAAGGCGAGTAAGGAGGGAGCAGCTTTTAGTGTCAATGGTTGGCTGTTCCAGAGCACTGCAGTGGTCCTGAAAAAGCTCTTGCCACCCCAAGTGGTCCTCTTAAATGAGGGGACTGTCAGGTTCATGGCAGAGCCAGAGCGAAGAGTCCTTCCTGGGGTATACCAACTAAGCTTCTGCTTGAAGCGTTGAGGTCCCTGGCCATACAGTGCTTTATAGGCCAAGCATAAAGCTTTGAACCTGCAGCGGTGTCTGACGGGTAGCCAGTGGAGTTTCCTAATGGCTCCTCTAGCAGATTCATATTTTGGAATTTTGAAGAGGAAACGTGCGGCTGCATTTTGCAGAGTCTGGAGCCTTTTCAGGGGACCTATTGCAAGGTTAAGGTAAAGTCTATTACAATAGTCAATCCTTGAAAGTATCAGGGCAATGATCACAGTTTTTAAGAGTTCTGGGGGTAGAAATTTTTCGATCTTTTTTACCAGTTTCAGAGAGCCAAAAGAGGCGGCTGTAATTCTGTTCACCTGATCTTTAAGCTTCAGTTCGTTATCTAGCACGAAGCCGACATTTTTTACTTTGTTTGTGGGTTCCAGAAGTGGGCCCAACTCAGGCAGCCACCAGGCCGGCATCCAGAAAGACGACCTCAGTTTTTGTGGCGTTCAGTTTCAGACAATCATTGTCCATCCAGTTGCTAACTTTACTCATGCAGGTCTTAAATGCCGAACTTGAGCCTGTTTCTGGTTTTGTTAATGACACCACAATATGAGTGTTGCCAGCTGTGTCACATACAGATTGAAGAGCATAGGGCTCAAGGCCGAGCCCTGAGGGACTCCGCATGGCAGGGAGAAAGGCCTTAATGAGATGTTGCCTATCACCACCTTTTGTTGTCTGTTGGCGAGAAAGGATTGAAGGAGATCTAGGGCAGTATCCCGGATCCCTAGGTTCTGCAAACGGGCAACCAGAATCTCATGGTTGACCGTATCGAATGCCGCAGGGAGGTCCACCAGGATGAGGGCTGTTGTCTCCCCCTTATCCAACTTTTCTCTGATTTCTTCCGCATACATCGTAATTCTACGCTGTATATGATTGTGGCCCTCTACTACCAACTTTGTTTTCTATAATGATATTCGTATTTATGGAGTAATGTGAATAGCAGTAACTTGAATGATGTCATTAGCAATGTCATCATTGACATCCCCAAACTATAACGTCACTTTAGCCTTGGTTCCTTCAGTATATATATATATATATATATATGTATATATATATATATATATATATATATATATCCAAATGAAGAGTGCTCGCACAATTGAGGGCCCCACACACAGCGTGTATTCTTCATTTTAATTGCAGGACTATATATATATTTATATTTATTTATATATATATATATATTTTTTTTGAATGGTGGATTTAACCATTTACCCCATTTAACTATACATATATTTATATCTATCTACCTATTTATATATGAGTGTGTGTGTGTGTGTGTATGTATAAAAATATATAAACGAAGGGTCAATAGCACCTCTGAAGGTATGATTAGATCAGAGATTCCTTTGGAAAGGCATTTTTGTTTTCTTGTTAACTTTGGTACCATTTGACGAATCTGCATGAAACTTTCCAAAAAACAAAAAGTGTGCTCTGATTTGGATTCAGCATGGCAAGTTTTTTGCACATCTGTTGGGGTGCAGAAGGAGAAAAATGGCTGTGTCAAGTAAGTGACTACTTCAATTTTAGTTTTCATTGGAGTTCTTATTATTTGATGTAGAAAAAAATCTGCATGGAATTACACCAAACTTGTCATGAAAGTAAAACTTTTTGCAAGGGAGTACCATTGCTGGGTGTAAATTCATTCAGTAGTTTTCAAGAAATTAGAGTTAAAAAACGGTTTGGGGAGGGTTTAAATGGTTAAAAAGTTATACATACTTGGACTGTTAGTCCATTATTCTTCCGTGAAACTAAGTTCGTGGACCACCCACGAACCCAAATTTGAAAAATATATTCAAGTCCTATTGATTGAAACACTTTTTCTCCCATCATCGCTTTTGGTATTTGGACCCAAAGCCAGGTCTGTGGACCTTAAGCTGTGTGATGGGTTGGCCAAACTGGGAAACATCTGTAGGAGCTGCCATTAAAGGACCCTGAGTCCTGAAAAATAAAACTTAAGGAGCTGTAAAACGGCAGGGAAGGAGCATTCCTGACTCTCTGGCTCTTGTGGGGGGGCCCACAGCGCCCATCTACCTTAGGTGAAGCATTTTTAAAAGTGTATTTTGTTGTGGGTTTATGCATTCCAGTAAAGGGTTGCAGACCCTGTACTGGGTCCGCTGATTTGTAAAAAGTACAGCAAGGGATCACGAGTGTGCACAACTTCTACAAACGAAAGGGCGGTCTACAAACCCAAAATGCAATAGAAGAAAAAGAAAAAGGTTGACACTCTGTCCTCCACCGCCCAAAAGCCGGGCACAGTGGGGATAGGTCACCAGTTGTGGGTTTGACGCCGGTCCTGGCTGAATCCTCTGCTGCATACAGCCAAAGATGGGCGGTCAAGCAGAGTCTGGCTTCCTTTTTCCTTCGGCAGTGCGCAGCTGCCCACAGAGGTTTGTGAGTAGGGCCTGACCTTTGGTCATGAGAGCTTAAAATATGCATGAAAACCTCAGAAATTCACTGGAAAAAAACACAGTTAAAGTGTGGTTATGTTTACAAACCCAAAAAACTGTTATTCACCAATTATGGTTAAGTAAACTAACCATAGCTCGTGGCTCTGGGATGCACTGCTTAAGGCTTAAGGCCATCATGAGTGGCACAGAGAACGCTGAACCGGAATTAAAGGTAACATGAGTTATCTCTCTGCATTTACCATACCCTTACAAGATTATGACCCGATGCTAGGGGATAACAGGCAGGCGCGGCCATACGTGTACAGGCGCATTCATTTTAGCCACTTCATTCTTTACAACATATCAGCCAACTAGAGGAGATATTTATGGTAAACTTCATATTGAAAAAAATAATGGATTTATATTGTGAAATCAAAATTATAATGTGTTGTCTTACCTCACTTAACCTGCAACATTCATCCATATATTCATCCAAACTGTCACTTGTTGGGTACCGCTTCAGCTGTTCATGCGAATTCAATCCTTGCAGTCCATCAAAAGTGTCAGAGTAGGCATCAGCAATTGGCACGGGATCAGCAGCAGGAGAGGTGGTGGCACTTCTAGTTTGAAGGAAGTCCATCTCTTTTCTTTCCTCAATATTGAGGCTTTGGGTCTCGTTTCCAGAGGACGCGCCATTGTCATCTAAAAGGGCCACAGCACGGTGCAATGACTCCGTCATGTCGCTGTGGCACTCGCCATCATGTTTCTGTGTATCTGGCTCACGGTCTTGGGGGTCCTTTGTGTCCTTGCGTGCTCTCATGACAGCGTGATCTGCTGCGGGGGAGGAGGATGCACTGAGAACTCCTGAGTCACAAGAGGAGTCCCTGCTGTGAACCACGAAGCTTTGCTCGGAACCCGTTGGTGTTGATGGAGAGTTGGCACCACTGGGCAACTCAACCCCCGAATCTTCCGCTTCGAATTTGTAAAATCCTGGAAGTTTGCAGCTGGGCTGCACATGGGCAAGGTCAGAGAATGTGGGCACGTAATCTGGATTAGATTTGCCTGCATTTGTGTTCAAACCATTGTCCGGGCAAGTTATCAAGGTGGTGTTGGTGTGAAAATAACTTGGCTGCGAGGCGGCCTTTTCGGGCGCTCCGATCTCAACAGGGTATTCATTAGTTAGTATCTTCACGTTTGTCAGCACAACCTCACTCTCAGACGGCAGCTTTTTCTTCCCTGCAAAGGCAAAAAGTCATACATTAGGAAATATATCATTCCACTAATTAACTGACTATTTAGGACGAACATCCACACTTTCAAAGGTGCTCCAAAACACAATTTCTGAATTTTGAGGAAAATACCACACATTTTCCATACCTGCCATACAAGTACCAGAAAAGATATAGCCGTACAGTTTTATTTTGCCAAAGCTCCAGCTGGCTTCCTGTAAGACTATATACAACCAAACTGCCGTGAATACTCGTTTTATAATCCCCCACATATGCTACATACACGAATAGATAGGATATTTTGCTCCTTACCTCTGGTTGCACAAATTGTCCATACCACATATTTCGGAAAAAACTTATCGGACCACAACTCCCTTGAGGTAATGTTCTCCTGGGGGAAATTTCCTACACCAATTCCAACATGGAGACTGCAGCCTCAAGCACTAGAAGACTCTGTGTTCCGCACCACCCTAGCCACAGCTATCTCTAAATAGTTCTCTGAAAATGCAGATACCACACCCTCACCCCAAACAGAATGGGAGGCATTTAATACAGTCATTAGAGGGGTAGCTATCAGCACAATAGTGAGTGCCCGACAAATGATTAATAAAGAATTATGAGAAATGGAAGACAAACTGGGCAGACTAGAGCAGGCAGCAATCTCTGACACCTCAAAGGAGGCGGCCCTACAAGAGGCTCGTATCATGCATGCCGAACTCCTAGAACGGTTACGGGTCATAGATTATCGTACATACACACAAAAACAACATGCTGAGGCCGCTAAGTCTGGCACCCTCCTGGCCAGGATTTTGAAGGATGCTCCATCCTCCACCCCTCTTCAGGAGATTACTACGATTGAGGGAACAACAGCAAATACGCAATCAGACATAAACACAGCATTTATGAAGTACTATGAAACATTATACGCATCATCTAGGGATGTAGAGGAGGATACATTAGAGGAATTCCTGAGTGATCTCGAATTCCCTCAATTATTAGAAGCACACCAAAAAGAGTTAGCAGAACCAATTTCAAAAACTGAAATTAAAGAAGCGATCAAAGAGCTCCCAAGAAGCAAAACCCCGGGGCTGGATGGCCTCCCGGTGGAGTTTTATGAGACATTCTCGTCAGCACTGATCCCCCAATTAAAGCACCTGTACTGGGCAGCATTGGGCACAGGATCCCTCCCTCCCACTACGTGGCAGGCACTGGTCACAGCCCTCCCAAAACAAGGCAGGAACCTTACTGATATGTCCAAGTATCGGCCTCTCTCTTTACTAAACACCGAATATAAAATATTAAGCTAAATATTATCCCGTAGACTACTACAAAATTTGGCAAAACTGATACATAAAGACCAATGTGGTATTGTGCCTGGTCGTAGCACCTCCCTCAACATTAGGCGATTATACCATGTATTAACTTCCACAACTTCGGATCGCCCTGGAGCTGGTTGCATCTCCCTAGACCTGAAGCAAGCTTTTGCCACACTAAGCTGGAAATACATGCTAACTGTCCTTTTGAAGTTTGGTATCCTGCGGGAGTTTGTACGATGGGTTAACTTACTATACACGGCACCTACTGCAAGGGCCCGCACAGGAGCCCACATTTCGCACTCCTACCCGGTAGCCCATGGTACGCGCCAGGGCTGCCCGCTTTCTCCACTTTTGTTTGTATTAGCACTCGAACCATTAGCCATTAAACTCCGTACCGCTGCAGTAGGAAATGGTATTAAGATCGGAAATGCCACTCACATCCTCTCATCATATGCAGATGATATAATTCTTTATTTAAACAACCTCCAGGGTGATCTTGAACCCATCCCAAGTATATTTACTTGATTCCAAAGTCTCTCAGGCCTCTCCGTTAACGAGCCCAAATCATATGCCTTCTATTTCAACAACACAGCACAGGTAGAACCGGCCCACTTTGGTCCCTGGGTATTCCCGATTGTGCCCACCACTTTCAAATACCTTGGTATACAAATATATAGGGGAGCACAGGAACTGCTGACGGTAATCTTTTACGTGCAGTCAAGGCACTTAAATATCAAATCACATTATGGACCTCACTACCACTCTGTGGCGGGGAGGGTAGCCATTTCAAAAATGGTTATGCTCCTAAGACTGCTATATTACTTCACAAATCTGCAAATAGTGGTCCCGATAAACATCTTCAAGACTTTGAACACACTCCTATTAGAATTAATATGGGGTAAGGGCCGCAGGAGAGTGGGGTTCTGTAAACTCCAGCTGGGCACTGACCTGGGGGGGTTTGGGCATCCCTGACTTCAGGGCATACTGGTATGCGAGTCAACTGCATTGGCTATCATACTGGACTGCAGGTCATAACCTCCAGGAGATAGGGATGACACAGCAAACATTGGATCGGGGGATCCTCCATACCCTGTTACTGCCTAGAGGGAGGACCCCAATAGCGGCTCTCACTTTAATGAAAACAGCCCTTATGTACTGGAAAAAAGCAATACAATACACTAATAGGTTGCTCCCCTATGCCCCTAATGTTCCATTGATAGGGATCCCCACACCAACAGGAGTGATCACAGCTAGGAGCATTTCCAGATGGTCACGAGAGGGAGTGAATACAGTTGGGATGCTATTCGCTGACAGTGTGCTACTAAGTCACGAGAACTTTGCCAGAGAACAAGGGGTCCTGCGTTCCCTTTATTTTCTACATGTGAGCATCAGTAGGTACATCAAGCGGAATTGGGCACCAGATAGTAGAGAACCCCCCACGCACGACTTAGTACATACACTATACCTCATGGGCAATGTAAGACATCTAACCCGATGGCTGTACAGGGGTATTCGTTCCCACGTGGCAATTTCACTGGAGGCGCTTAGAGAAAAGTGGAACACTGATATAGGAAGAGAAATAACAGACAAGGAATGGGACTCCATATTGGAACACCCCAAAAAGGTATCCCGTAACGCCAAATTTAAACTTATTCAATACATGGTGTTACATAGGGCCTATCTTACACCGCACTGTTTAAATAAGATGTGCCCGGAGGTGGGAGACCAATGCCCCCGATGTTTTGCTCAGGCTGCCAATCTGCTACAAATGTTATGGGCCTGTCTGCGACTGGTCCCCTTCTGGGCAAATGTGATAAAGGTCCTAGGGACAGTTACAAATATAGTAGGGGGAGACACGGCAGAATACTGCATACTAGGGCTGCGCTGTAAGCACAAGAAGCAAATAGTACAATCCCGATTTGCTAATTTAGCTCTGATACTGGCAAAACGTTCAATCACGATGCGTTGGAAATCTGCGCTGCCCCTGCAATGCTCACCTGGCATGGAGAAGTGGTCAGATGTGGAAGGGCTGAAATTATGGTAATAAGGAGGGAAGAAACTAGGGGCTTACGGAAGACCCCAATTTCATTGGAGTAGGTCGCCATGCTAGAACTTTTTACATCCTCTGAACCTTCATCACATTGAGACGCTGTAGTATAGATACTCACCTATCAATCCAAAATGTAGAAATCAAAATAGACCTTCCCAGGTACTAACAAATCAGATACACACACAGCTGCAAGCCATGCATTTGGGAATATATCGGCGAACAGAAACAAAACCAAACGATGTATTGGCCAATGAGAGGACAGGGGTGAGTCAGGGAAGGGGAGGGGGTGGAATGTTTAGAGTGATAGTTCCAGGGAGGTGGGGGGAAAATGTTATTCTGGCGTACAGCTTATAAATATACCTTCGCTACAAATACTGTTACTGTGATTTAAAATCCTGCTACTACAGCTCCTACTGTGAATACACCTTCTGTAGACTGTATAAGTTGTAATGATCGACCTGTGATTACAGTATGGTACACCTATATGAACCCTGTAATGTATGATTCGCTGCCACGCCGCATTGTTAAGCATGGAAAACAATAAAGTATGTTTTAAAAAAAAAAAAGACTATATACAAAAGTAAGCACACCTAGCAGCCATTAAATATTCCAGCATACTAAATACGAGCACCTTCATCCTTACATTTATTTATTCTATGTGGTTCTTGGACAAACATTCTTCGCTTATTCTCCATTAATGTTCTAATCATTGACAATTACAGGTTAATTAGTCTGGTTTCCCTGCATTTCAAATGAAATAAATTATAGGGGTAACATTAAAATAACATATCTTTACCTTATGCCAACAAACCGTGCTTCGCAAACCACACCACTCTGATTTATGTACAATTAAATAACGCACAATTCGAAATGTTCGCAGTATTAAATTAAATGATGCACAAAAGGGAACACCCTTTATGGAGCACCTGCTGGGGTTTACTTTTCTTGACGTGACTCAGCGATTAGGCGTGGGATTACACAGTCCCACTGAGGGTAGGGGTAGGGCATTTAAATTAATGCAAAATTCCTTTAGGTTAATGATTATATTGCCCCTTATTTCATTTGTTCGAAAAACGATCAACTACTCAGAGAAACCTAGTGATGTGTTTCGACCTCATTAAAGTGTTTTCACCAATTCACAAATTCTCAGGTTCTTGATCGTTATGATACTGAAAAATAATTTCATATATAATGATTTTTTAACAAACATGAAAGAGTCGTTATCGCAGGATTTGAGAACTTAGCTGTTAGAAGTAATAAAGCCAAGAGACTGGGAATAAGGATACTTCTTTATTGGCCATCCATCTCTCCCAACTTACTCAGGGGAAACCCAACATTCTAACATCAGCTCTCTCTGGGAGATACCAATCAGGAGGGGAAAGGAGGGGTGGACAGGAATAGACCATGACGCAATGCAAGATTACAACACACCTCCCTTCCTATACACAAAGGAGGGTGGAACTATAGTAACTAAGTGGCCCCATAACACCAGAATGACACCTAGTAAGAAAATGGTTGAACAACGCCCTACAGGGAACATTATTAATGTATACACTACTAGAGCAGGTGTACGTTACATTCTAACTTTACAAACTAGTCACAGCTCCACCATTGCCCGTTAACATGTATACAATGCTTGAGCATGTGTGCGTTACATTTCAGACTTTACGATCTTGTCACAGCTCCACCATTGCCCATTATCCAGGAGAACAACATTGTCAAGAGCCTTGGCAATCCGGCAAGGGGGGTAGAACTTACTTTGGCTGTGCCAGTCTTTTGTGCTTCTCTTGACTTGCACCACATCACCTACTTCCCAGTTGGGAACTTTAACGCCATTCTTATGATCATACCATTCTTTGTATTTGGTTTGGTGCAATTCAATCTTCCTAGTAACCTCTTCAGGATTGTGGGTTGACGCCTTGCCTCCTTCTAGCCAACTAGGGTTGAACTTTGTGCACGGCTCTCTTCTGCGGAGGGAGACGAAAGGGGAGATCCCCGTCACTGGGTTTGGAGAGGTATGATAAGCCCATAGACATTTGCGTAGGTGAGCTTCTACGTCTTGACCATTGCTGACAGCCAATTGTATGTGTTCTTTGATCAACCTGTTAGCCCTCTCGACAAGGCCGTTTGCTTTTGGGCAATATAATGCCGTCAGTTCATGTTTTATGTTCATGTTGTCTAGGAATTCCTTCATGGTCTGGGAGGTGAATTGTACCCCATTGTCCGTGATCAATATAGAGGGTATGCCCTCCTTTGAAAACACCTCTTTGAGGAACTCCAAGACTGTATTTGTGTTAACGCGATGTACGAATTTCTGAGTAATCCAATGTGAAGTGTAGTCTATTAGGACCAGCATGAATCTCTTCTGGACACCCAGGTTGTCCATAGGCCCTATGATGTCCATGGCTAGTTTGTTCCACAGCTTGGTTGGTACCTTGACGGGGGCTAGGGGTGCTTTCCGCAGTGTTTTAGACTTGTCACTCTTGGCACAGCTTACACAATCTTTGACTAGTTGTTCTGCCATGGTGTCCATCTTGGGGAACCAGAAGTTTTCCCTGATTCTCCGTTTCGTGATGCTGCGTCCCAAATGTCCTTCATGCGCCAATTCCACTATTCTTTTCCTGAGGTCAGTCGGTGGTATTACTCTGCTTTGGCGGTACACTCTGTTCCCAATGAGACTCAGTTCATTTCGAACTTCCCAGTATTCTCTGAGTCCTTCCTCCAGGTCGCTCACCTTGTTGGGCCACCCTTCTCTCGTAATAACCTTGAGCCTGCACAGTATCTTGTCGCCCTCCATGTGCTTGTCCCATTCTTCTTCCGTGATGGCAGGGTCGTCTACTGTCATGATAGGACTGTCTAACATCTCTTCCTGGTCCACTGTTGTTAGCGGAGTCCTTGATAAGAAATCGGCAACTCCGTTTTCTTCCCCAGGTACGTACTCCACTTTGAAGTTGAAGTTCTCGAGTCCCAGTATCCATTTACTTATGCGCGGAGTACAGTTCTCCATTCCTTTCACCGTAAAAATGGAGGTGAGGGGCTTGTGGTCCGTCCGGATGGTGAAATTCAACCCCCACAAAAAGAATTTGAAGTGCCTTACGGCCCAGAAGCAGGCCAGGGCTTATTTTTCGATTACAGAGTAATTGCGTTCTGCACTCGTGAGGCACCTGGATGCAAAGGCAATGATCTTCTCTTCTCTGCCTTCCTTTTGTGTCAGAGTGGCTCCTAGTCCTTTGTTTGAGGCATCCGTGGTGAGAATGGTCTTCTTTCTAAAGTCAAATGATCCTAACGCCGGCGAGTCCAAAATCTCCTTCTTTAGCTCGTCCATTACTCTACTGTGCTCTTCCTTCCATGCAAAATCTTCATTTTTCTTCAAGAGGTTTCGCATGGGTTCACATTTGGCAGAGAAGTTTTGGATGTACTTGGACATGTATTCCATGAGCCCCAAAAACGACTTAAGTTCCTCCTTGTTCCTCGGATATGGGGCATCTTTGACAGCACCAAGCAGGCTGTTTTTTGGCCTGAATCCTTCCTCGGAAATAGAGTGTCCCAAGTAGTCAACGGATGACACTCTAATTTTGCATTTGTTCCTTTTTACTGTCAACCCAGCGTCCGTGAGCTTCAGAAATACCAATTTAAGGGTGTAATCATGTTCTTCTATGCTGCGTCCATACACCAGAATGTCGTCCTGGAAACACATCGATCGGTCCACTCCCTTCAAGATTAGTTGCATAATTTTTTGAAAAACCGCCGCAGCTGACGCTAATCCGAACGGCATTCTCCTGAACATGAACGCACCTTGGGGAGTGATGAATGCAGTGAGTGGCCTGGATTCTGGGTGGAGATCCACTTGGTGATAAGCCATAGATAGGTCGATTACGCTGAAGTACCTTGCCTGGTCCATGGTGCTCAGCATCTCATTAATATTTGGCAACGGGTGCCTTTCCACCCAAATCTTTTCGTTGAGGCTGCGTA
Source organism: Calotriton arnoldi (assembly GCA_963921515.1). NCBI lineage: Eukaryota > Metazoa > Chordata > Amphibia > Caudata > Salamandridae > Calotriton > Calotriton arnoldi. Next base: position 17,822 of record CAWUFW010014280.1, on the reverse strand, counting down.
AGTCCACACACAAACGAATGCCTTCGCCATTAGCCTTGGCTGCGATATCTAGCCAAATCTGCCCCCTACGCAGAATTATCGTCGCCAGTGTTAGAAGTAATAAAGCCAAGAGACTGGGAATAAGGATACTTCTTTATTGGCCATCCATCTCTCCCAACTTACTCAGGGGAAACCCAACATTCTAACATCAGCTCTCTCTGGGAGATACCAATCAGGAGGGGAAAGGAGGGGTTGACAGGAATAGACCATGACGCAATGCAAGATTACAACATTAGCATTTAGACCTAATGGAGTGTTATAAAGTTTCAGACACATTCAACGGCCCCAAGACGCCCTTGGATAACCTTTCTCCTATCCTTGCGACTGGTGTAGAAAAATACTCTTCTATCAGTAAATCATCTAACAGGAGACCTCCTAAAAACTTCACTTGGATTCATGAAAAACTGAGACTTATTAAACACCATGCTTGTAAGGCAGAAAGAAAGTGGACTAACACCTGCCCCCCTGACATCTGTTTCTCTAGTAATCATACCGTCTAAAGTTGGCATTTTGGAGTAAAAACACACTTTTTAAAAACCAAAGACTCCTCAGACATTAACTCCTAGAGGCAACTATTTTTGGGCGATATGAAACTCATGATTCCCACAGGCACTGTTGCCAGCACCCACCCTTCACAAGACCTCTGTGAAGAATTAACTGAGTTTTTCAATGGCAAAGTGCCATCTATAGACAGTGCCAATTCGTACATTGGAATTAAAATCTCAATTAGCGGCTGACAAGGACAATCCATCATTTGTATTACTTTTAGTGCTTCCTTCGAGTAAGGAAACTGGGGCTGTCACAGTTTTTCAAACCTTAACTCTGACTCTCTGTAAATAGCTGGCCAGTATCTGTTTTAAAATCCATTGCCACACCTTTAGCACCCACCTTAAATAATGCTGCTTTTGAGTAAGGAAAGTTTCTGGTGCTTTGCAAAGAGGCATTGTGAAACCATTGTTGAAAAAACCCAGTGCACATCCATTTAAACTCACCAACTACTGACCCATCACATTGCTCCCAAGCTTAGCCAAGATATTTTAAATATCAGCGACTTGGCTCCTGCCAAGCTATTTGAAAGGAAAGGTGTTTTTGGACTGGATTCATTTGGGCTTCAGACCTGGTCATGATGGCCATTCTCAAGGAACAATGATTTATCATCTTCATTCCACACATTCGGCCACAAGTTTTTGGACAACCATGTCTCGATGGCTTGCATTGCAGTAACTGCCCTAGATTGGTCCAGGTCCTTCCTAACTGGGAGAGTTGGGGTGGTCTTTTTCCCTCTCTCCTCCTGCAGATTGCACATGGAGCTCCTCTTAATTTATCACTGTTCCCTGCTCTTTTAAATTAAATACAGAGTCGAACTTTTGTGATTTTTGACTAGATCCTTTGGTTTCTGCTCACTCTTTTATGCTGGGAAGGATCAACTAATTATAGTATTTGATCAACATCATGCCAACATTATGAATAGCCTAAAGGAGTGTCTACAAGCTGTTTAGCTCTGGATGGCTAATACTTTTCTGAAGTTGATAGCTGAGCAAGCTCTCTGGTTTGTCTGTATCTCCGTTTGTCTGACTTCGCGGGAAAGCCTCCTAACCCTGTTCCCAAAAAACAAAACCATATTTGCTTGACTTTCCTAGTTGCAGGATTATTCATGTCAAGAAGGCTGCAGGTGTTTAAAGCATCCAAAAGATTATAGATTATCGAGTCACTACCATCAGCATTATATTATCAACTACAGGCTTACCTCAAACCACCCTTACCATAGAAAACTCCTGGAAATGAACATCATTTTGACATCTATGGACCACCACAAACTACACCTCAAGTGCCAGGCAGGAATCAACCGAGGAGATGAACAAAAGCCTCTGCAACTCACATCGGACAACACCTTCATATTGTCTTTAAAGAAGGCACATTAAGCAGCTTTACATTTCCTACACTTATATGCAGCCTCTGACCCAGTAACCCTGGCATTCTACTAAAAAGACTATAAGAATGTACTGGAATCACAGGAATATCTTTGATCTGAATCAAGCTGTACCTGAACAATGGGAGTTAAGTAATTTAAATGGGGTTCAGTGAGTTCACCAATAGACAGGTCTTATGTGGGCTTCCTTATCCTTATCATCATTACCTATGAACAAAAAGATGTCTATATCTGATCCATTATACCTATGATTTCCCATGTACACAGATAGTACTGAAATCCACATCCATCTGGAAAACAAACCCAGAAGCCAACTGAGTATCACAGAATGTTGCACAACAGAAATCTACCATTGGATAGAACAAATGACAAACGTAACCCTTTCAAAAGGCTTCCATCTCATTTATAGCCCTAACACCATTCAAAAAGTAAAGAAATTAGGAGTAATTTTCAAGGCTGATCTTTCATCAATCCCTCAAAAAATAGTAGTAAAAAAGAGAAGAATCTTGCAGCAGGCACTGCTCAAGAATCTTACCACTTGTTCAGACATTTCACAGAATGAAGCTCAATAGATCATGAGGCTAGGTTATTGCAATTGAGCCTACATAGGCCTGTCCAAGAAACTCTCTGAGACGTTAATATGGATACAAAGCTAGCATTAGGATGGCCTCAAATGGAAGAAATGGGACCACATCAAACCTCTTCTTAAAGTAATCTGGGGCATAGCTAGGATATGGCACCCTCCAAAAAAATGCATTTTGACATGGTAGTTGGTTCTAGGGGCCGTGAATCGGGTCTGCACTGTCTGTGTCGGTTTTTGTTATCATCCTGATTTCACTAAGAGGTTTTAACTTGTTTATTTTGTGGAACAGGAACCTAAATATATTTAGTTCCAGATTTACAAAGATTCTGCGTCGGAGTTGGATCTTTTTTGATGCAGCCCCAACACAAAATCCTTTTTGTCATTTACAAAGCATGCAAATGTTGAATTGCGTGTCTTTGTAAGAAAAAGTAAAGCAATGCCGCACATTGTTTTGCCTTGTGTTACTTTGTGTCAGGTAGGCATTCCATGGGTGGTGCATGGGCGTTCCCATGCATCCACCCGTGGATTTTGACGCAAGGCCACATTTACATAGGCCCAGATTTCTAAAGATTTTGTGACTGGGTTGCGTCACTTTTTTGTTTGAGCCACTACGCAAATCTTTTTAGTATTTGCAAAGCCATACAACTGTCAATTTATGTGGCTTTGTAAGAAAAAAATGCAGTCAGGAGACACCGTTCTACATAGTATGCCACAACTAACTGCTTCAGTCATGGACTGGGTTGGAATTCTTTAACCCCACTACTCCCTGTGGCTTGCCATATGCAATTGATTTACAGCCCTAGTTAAGACAACACTTGCCGAACTCAGTGACCTGAAGACAAGGTTTTTCTCTGCACAGATTCATTCCTTGCTCCTTGGGTACATTCTCAGAGGACCACTGAGATGTCTCAGTTCGCCTTGGTCTCCCACCCCCACGGGGGTAGTCTACCTCCTCGCCAACTTTGTGACTCAAGTCTCTTTCAGATTGACCCATTGGGCACAGACGTATAGCTGTGGACGCCAGCCCACGGGTGCTGGCTCGGTTCCTGGATTCTCTTATCCATTGGCAGAATCCACCCACATACCTTCGAATCCTTTCAGGCAGCAATCATCCCACGTTGTGTTACCTTTGTCCTGATAACGAACTCCAGTCATGAAGGTCGAAACGCCCTTGACTTGCATCAGCTAAACTTGGAGTTTGAATTATGACATGATTCTACAATTTTCTCTTAATGTATTAACTCATGCATAAGTTCTTTCTGAATTCTTTGCCAACAAGCTGTAGTATTCTTCATTTTTCACATGTTTCACTTGGGCGGTTTATTTATTTCTTCATGAGCACAAAGTGTTCACTCTGCACTAGGCACACAACTCTAAAGCATGGTTGATGCTGCATTATAATTTGTGAAGCCTATTTTGTGTCTTTGCTGACGATATAATTGCATCCAATCTTGATATTGGAACTATATGTTATTGTTTTCATTGTAAATGATTTACCCTTAAAAATATATATCCCCCCATTGATTCCCGCTGAGACATTGTTGCATGATAGTACTTTTACCCTGGTATCTACTAGGACTACGGGTTTCTCCAGTGGTTTTGAATACGTTGATTTACTTTGTGTCAGGTAGGTGTACCGTGAGTGGTGCATGGGCGTTCCCATACACCCACTCATGGATTTTGACGCTAACCCATATTTACAATGTGACATGGGCTTGCACCAAAATGGCGCTCCTGCCTGAGGCTGGCATAACAAGGCGAAATATCTTTATTTCTCCTTTGTTATGTCCTCTTTGCATGTGTGCTACATTCTGCAGCACACAAACAGAGGGAAAAGCCTTCAAGCATACTTTTTGTGCAGGAAGGTATTCCTTCCTGCACAAAAACTATCCTGACCATAATGCAGACACCCTTTGCACCATGGCACAATGGTGCCCACGTTGGCATAAAACTGCCTTAATTGCACCAGGGCATGGAGAGAACAGAACTGCACAATTTCTTTGAAGATATGGCGCAGTTCTGCTCTCTTCTGGTGACGCAATGCAGTGTAGAAACTTTGCTTGCTGCGCTGCTTTGTGCTACTTCTTTGTAAAAATGCCCATTAGTGACTGGTTTACCAAAAATGTACCAAATCTGTACCTACAAAAGTACTCCTTGAATGGATGCAAATTTTCTACTTTTTAGAATTTACAAACATTGGCAGTAGTAGGCTTGGATAGCTACACCAGTTACATGTTTCCAGGCATACTACTGGCAAACAAGCACGCAAAAGGTGATGGGACAATGGCTTGCAAATAGTCTTAACCACTGACAATCCCTCGGCGTAATATTCCAAACCATTCTTTTCCACCCTCTGTGCCACTCTAAACCGAGGGCCTGATTTAAGATTTAGCAGACGGAGTAAAGCCAGAGAGGGTGATGGAGGACTTTACTGCCTTTACTCCATCCACCAAATGTAGAGATGTCCGCCAGCTCGGCAGACATCTCTATACATTGTCAGGAACTGCCATCACGGCTGTTTCTGTCAATGTAGGAAATGTTTCATTGATGGTTCTGTCAAACATGATGGCTGTCCATCAAACTTTTCCAGTTTTTCATTTTTCAAAAACAAACTCCCAAAGCAGAAGTTTGTTTTTGAAAAATAAAACTAATGACCCCTACACCAGTATCCTCCCATGGTGTGGGGGTAATTTTCTTTTTTACAGTTCCTCACTGCCAGAATATACCTGGCCATGATGGTCAGTTAAAAAAAGCCATCTGACCATCTACTCTGAATAGGATGGATGGTTTGATGGCTTACTTCCGATGGCACCTACCCTGTCGGTCTGTCAAAGGAAGTTTTACACTGACAGAATACATTTTATTCCATCGACGTAACTCTTGCGATCCTTCCAACTCAAAATTAGGTGGGCAGACATTGGGTTTGGCTGCCAGGGTACTCTGTCACCGTTACAACAGAGTACCTGTCTGCCAAACACTAAATCAGCCCCTGAGACCCAACTAATGCAAATCAGTACTGACCATGCTCCTCATAAGAACAGTCATCCTCAACCTTGGTCACCTCAACATTCACCAAGTGGCTCACTGCTTTCTTAGTTGGAAAATTTGAGATTCACACATCGCAAATCTCACTGACTAAGCTACACCCCTGAAAGCCTTTCACTGGCTCTGAAGGTACTCCAGATTCAAAATCAAGTTCTATGTATCATGAACAAAACATGCAATAGGAAGGGCCCAGAATACAGCCACAAGAGACCTCCTCTAGGTGTCAGCTAGGAACCTTCACTAACCTGATACTCTGACAGTCTGCCAACAACGTTCAAAAGGCTGAAACATAAGCGAGACTCCCTTCACAGTACTTGTTCCAAGCTAAGGAAGGCTCACCAACTAGCTGTAAGAATGCAGCTGAACTAGCTGCACTTTTGGAAAGTAGTGAAGTCAGAATATATCACTTGAGCAGATAAATGAGATGTAAACACTGCCAGCGTCAGCGATAAGGAATGATAGGAAGGCTGCTCTTGCGGTGTGCCTTCAGAATTAAATATGTACACACACACACACACTGCAAAGCTTTCACCATGACCAACCTCTCTAACAATCTCCTAGTAAAAGCAGTGTCACGTTCTACCTCGGACTGTGTAATGGGTGTCTACGTTTGCCCAGTAATTTTATGAACTATACGTGTTCTAAAGTGTATTGAATTGCAACCTTAATATTAAATACTAATCAACATTCTTCATTTTAGATAACCACTGGGCTCTCAGGTAGTCAAAGGGCCGGAACAATGAAAATATAGAAACACTGGAATCAATAAATAGATACATTTAGCTCCTAGGATCAATGAGCTGTTGCCATTGGTGTTATTGTAAGGGGGAATTTGTGATAAAACGTGTGTACCTTAACGTAACCGGTCAAGGCTTTGTCGTGGTACTGCAGCTCACAAGTTACTGACTTGTGGTTATAACCAAAGCTATGTCTCCATATGCCCAACATAGTCACCACATATTCATGTTTAATCCAAAACATCATTGTACACTTCTGTAATGAGTGTTGAGGTTGATTTAAGCATAGCATACATAGGTTTGTTTCTGTCAAAGTGGCATCCTTATTGCCTACGTGGTTCCAAGGTCACTGTGTTCAAACTGCACCTCACTGATGAGGCCTCACAAGACCAAGAGATCCCTGGAGATATTTCGGAGAATACGTAGTGTACTGATTGTGGGTAGACTCTCCCACATGAAGTCAGGCCAAGGTTGATTTGCATATGGTTGGTCCATGCCTGGAATGGAAAAGACCTGCTAAAATGTCAAGTTGATTTGCCTTGAATATTTGACAGTGGTTCTAACATTTCAATACATCACGTTTGAATTATCCGTGCTTTCAAATATTATCTTTCCTTTAATTCTTCATATTAAGCATTATAGTTTTAGGATTGTTGTAAAATGTTGTTAAATGTAAACTGCTGTAGAAATATGAATTGTGAGTAAATTGAAAGAAACAAGAAAGCAATACTGAGTTACAGTTTGTAGGCCACACAGTTAAAAAGGTGAAGGGCTATTGTTATTATCGGCTACCCTTAATGGCATCGATACTTTAAAAAAGTAATTTCCAAAAGACGACACGTTCCAATAAAATGAACATCTTTGTGCCAGGAATAAAGAATAGTAACTTTGCCTCAGGGAATACCAAAATAGCTGGTTGTTTGTGAGGTTGGGTTTATTTGCATCAATCGCCTCTGTGCATCTCTCACTGCACAATGCACACGGAACAATGACGTGGGTATGCCTAAGGCTAAACTGACTTGATCCCTTAAACCTCCTTTGCAGTTGTCCTAGTCTTTCATGCTTTGTCAGCTCTCTAAACCGGGTCCTCATTACTCTTTAACTAATATAGTGCCTTGATTTTGCTGAGAGAAATAAATGATCTGACTAATTATGTATCCATTATATGTAAGATGGGGAACTTCATCTTTGCTGAACTTAACAAGTGCAGTCTTCTGAATTGGGATCAATAAACAACTGTCCACACGATCTGCTGAATTGGGATCAATAAACAACTGACCACACTATCTGTTTTGGGTGAAAACATTATTTTCTTTATTTAAACTGTATCAGTCAAAGACTCTCCTTGGGCCAACTCAATATACATGTCTTTTCAAATGAGTTACGCTTTTGGGTTCACTGACATAATATCGAAGTTAAAAATATGGATGAAAAAATATAGGGGCCGATTCCGATCTCGGCCGGTAGGGCTCCGAATCGGATTCGGCTTAACCGGATCCGATTTGGAGCCCTATTGCCCGACCGATTCGTACGCGCGTCCGGGCGAGCGAGTACGATGCGAAATCGCTGACCGACTCGTCCGGGCGTCCTGACCGCTCCGACCGACTCGTTCCCGGGTCTAACCGCACCGACCGACTCGCTCGGACTCGACTCGCACCGCGCAGTGGAGACGTTCCCCGGCCGGGTAAGTACGATGCGCACGCGAGCAGTCCGACCGACCCGCGCACTCCGGCTCGAAAGAGCAGTCGGAGCCGGACTTTGGGGGTCCGTGTCGGACCCCCCTGTATGTGAAGCAGCGCGAGTCGCACACAGGGGGGACCCATGGGTCCCCCCTACCTGTGCGTGTACGGCGCGAGTCGCTTCGCCGCATACACGCTTAGGGGGCGCCCTTGTCCGCCTCGCACCCATTGAGTCAATGGGAGCCCGCGTACGCGTTGTACGACAGGCTCCCATTGACTTCAATGGGAGTCCGACCGACTCGAGTCCGATGGCATACGTGCGCATCGTACTCGTTCGGTCGGGCTGCACGGGTCCGATTCGGTCGGAAATCTCTCCGGGTCCGGCTCGGTCGGAGAGATTTCCGGCCCGAATCGGAATCGGCCCCATAGAATGCAAAAATATTGACTCCCTATACTTAAACAGGTAAGTACAAAAATATTGAATCAAAAATATCGAAGCAAAAAATATAGATGTAAAAAACATCAATTTAAAAATATATATAGGATAAAATAAAAGATAATATTTTAAATAATAATATTATTTTTAACAAAATAAATTAAATTTAATATATATTTTAACTAAATAAAAAAATATAACCATGCAAACATAATAATTTATACATATACATATATTTAACTATTATCTTTTTTCATTTTTAAACTTTAAAATTATATAAAAATATATAAATCAATAATTTAAAAAAAATCTATAATAAATCAAAACATTAAGGGGCCCATTACGATGGCGGGTGGACTTTGTCCGCCCGCCACCGCAACGGAGCCAGGGACTGCCCGCTGACGTCGCGGCGGTCCCGCCCGGCACATTATGATGCGCCCGCCACACTGGCGGGCGCATCCCGCATAGTTTACATTGCGGCGGGCGGTGCTGCTAGCAGCACCCGCCGCAAGGTACAAAATGCATGTTGTGCTTTTACATGCACAACGTGACAGGCACCGCGTGGTGCCTGCCACCTTGTGCATGCAAGTGCAGGGGGGTACCATAGGTACCCCCCATGTGCACCCCCCAACATCCTGGGGGCCCGCAACGGGCCCCCAAATGCGAATACCGCCTGCCTTTTCATGGCGGTAATGCCGCCATGAAAAGGCACCTCTCCGCCTACATCCTAATATGGATGGCGGTGTCTCACAGACACCGCCACCATGTTAAGCCCGTTTTCCGCACGGTCGGCAATTCGACAGGCGGAAACACGGCGGGCGGTATTTCCTTCCGCCGCTGACCCCCCAGCCATGCTAATGTGGCGGGGGGTAAATGGGTGGCGGGCGGAGGGAAATGGAGGGCGGATCGCACCCGCCATGCGGGCGGTGGCGATCCACCCTCCATTGTAATGACCCCCTAAATTATTAAAAAAATTAAAACTTATATTTCGCAATACAATAAATGCAACAGTAGGGAAAATGTTGGATAGCAAAACGATTACATTTACTATTCCAACTCCAGTGAGTGCAACAGTAGGGAAAGTGTTGGATAGCGGAGGGGTAAAAATTAATATTCCCACTCCAGTAAGACAAACAGTAGGGAAAGTGTTGGATAGCGGAGAGGAAAAAATTACTATTCCTACTCCAAAGAGTGCAACAGTAGGGAAAGTATTGGATAGCGAAGGAGTGCAACAGTAGGGAAAGTGTTGGATAGCAAAGGGGCAAAAATTACTATACCCACTCCAAAGAGTGAAACAGTAGGGAAAGTGTTGGATAGCGGAGAGGTAAAAATTACTATTCCCACTCCAGTGAGTGCAAAAGTAAGGAAAGTATTGGATAGCGGAGGGGTAAAAATTACTATTCCCACTCCAGTGAGTGCAACAGTAAGGAAAGTATTGGATAGCGGAGGGGCAAAAATTACTATTCCCACTCCAGTGAGTGCGCCAGTAGGGAAAGTGTTGGATAGCGGAGGGGTCAAAATTACTATTCCCACTCCAGTGAGTGCAACAGTAGGGAAAGTGCTGGATAGCGGAGGGGTAAAGATTACTATTCCCATTCCAGTGAGTGCAACAGTATCGAAAGTATTCGATAGCACAGGGGTAAAATTACTATTCCCACTCCAGTGAGTGCAACAGTAGGGAAAGTGCTGGATAGCACAGAGGTAAAAATTACTATTCCAATTCCAGTAAGTGCAACAGTAGGGAAAGTGCTGGATAGCGGAGGGGTAAAAATTACTATTCCCACTCCAGTGAGTGCAACAGTAGGGAAAGTGCTGGATAGCGGAGGGGTAAAAATTACTATTCCCACTCCAGTGAGTGCAACATTAGGGAAAGTGCTGGATAGCGGAGGGGTAAAAATTACTATTCCCACTCCAGTGAGTGCAACAGTAGGGAAAGTGTTGGATAGCGGAGGGGTAAAAATTACTATTCCCACTCCAGTGAGTGCAACAGTAGGGAAAGTGCTGGATAGCAGAGGGGTAAAAATTACTATTTCCACTCCAGTGAGTGCAACATTAGGGAATGTGTTGTATAGCAGAGAAACAAAAATTACTAATAACATTTAAACAATAGAATTTTTTTTTAAATCCTAAAAATAAATAAACAATATTAAAAAAATATACGATTAAATATATTAAACATATAAAAAGAACACATATTGTAATTAAGACTCCCTGTTTTCTGTTTTTACGGATTTTTACACATAAATATAGACAGAAAACAATGTGTTTTCTATCTGCATTTATTTTTAAAGATGGATAAATACAGAAAATTGTGCTTCTTTAAGTGAACCTCCGTGCTGTCTTTCATGAATTTTAGCCCAATAGCTGAGCAGATGGACAGCATGGAAAATGAAAAAACAAGATGAAATTTCTTTAAATAATGGCATATGTCAACATGCATTTGTGGTATAATGCTAATATTTACCAATGGATGTATTGGTATGTAATATCTGGTAGCTTAAATAGCGAAAACATGACAGACATCAAAGTATGAGTATGCGTCGAACAGTTAAATAAATATGGAAATGTACAGTTTTACAACATAATTTTTACGCAAAACAAAAATAAATTTGGATAAATACAGATAAAATGGCCAAAAAATAAATATGGATAAATACAGACTGAAATGTTAAAAAAATAAATACCATAAAACCGGGAGCCCTAATTATAATATAAATTACATACAACAAAAAGCTACAAATATTATATAAAATAAATTAATAAATACATTTATAAACAATAATTATTTAAAAGGAGCAAATATTAACAAACAAAAAAATTATTTCCTACCGTACAGCACCACACCAATAAAAAAACACTTCAAAAGTTTTATTTCCATTTATTTCCATAATTAACATAATTAATAATCAATTTAAAAATAAATGTAATACAAAAATAATAAACATTCATTAAATACACATGCTTTAACACTATAATATCCACAACACACCTAAAATTAATTACACAATTACCATAATTAATTTCTAATTAATTAATTTAAACTAATTAACAACAAATTATTAATTCATCAATTGAAAATAAATTACTTCCCACCATTCCCACCATTTACACCTAAAAACACCACAACACACACCTAAAACTAATTACTCAATGACCATAATTAATTACTAACTAATTATTTAAAATTAATTAACAACTAATTATTAATTAATCAATTAAAAATAAATTGCTTCCCACCCTTCCCACCGTTTACACCTATAAACACCACAACACACACCTAAAACTAATTACACAATTACCATAATTAATTGCCAATTAATTAATTACAATTAATTAACAACACATTATTAATTAATTCTTAATAAATTACTTATCACATTTAACACTATAACATCTCAATTAAACAAATATTAATAAACAGAAAAGATTCAATAAATATAATATAATTAAATTAATTCCCACCCTATTCCCCTATAAACCCACAACCCGCTACGCAACTAAAAACGCAAAATTCAAATAAAAAAATATTAATAACAACTAGAAATAATCCATAAATTTTATATAATTAAATTACTTCCCAGCCTATTCCCCTATAAACCCACAACCCTCTACGGAACTAAAAACGCAAAATTAAAAAAAAAAAAAATTATAACTACTAAAATCTTAACACATATAATAAAAATACAAACAATTCTTATACAAAAAAACATACATCACAAACATATAAAATATATACTGAAATACATAACATTAATAAAAAAAATCGATATTTTTAACAACTATATTTTTCCAAACGATATTAAACACTTCGATATTTTAATCATTGATATTACTTACCTAAAATCTATATTCTTGACCACGATATTTTGTCTGTCGATATTTCTGACCCACAATATTTTTACCTCAATATTTGTGCAAGTCGATATTTTTGCATTGATATTCTGTCTCTGCACCACGCTTTTGCATAGAAAATCCGGTTAATCTGCATGCTCACCCCAGATTTTTCACCTTTTTCTGGGCTCTATTTTTACAGTTTTTTTAACTTTGTGCAGTTTACCCCTGCTAAACAGGAGTTAAGGGCTTATGCTCCCATTTAAAATGTGGTTAAACTGACTTATCCCTGATTGACAAATTTTCTTGCTTATACGTCCCTAATATATGGTGTAGAAAATGCAACCAGGTCCTGGATGTTAAATATCACGTGTGGACTGCACCATCTATCGATCCATCCACAAGGTTGGCCTGTAAAACGTGGCTTCAGCCTATCATGTGTAGTTTGACTGCAGCAACCTAAATCCGTGATGTCAAACCTGTCACGGAAACCATTTTTGACATGCGGCTAATTCTACATTTAAATATTAATAAGTCACTTTTAAGTATACCTTGTCATCCACAAGGTAGGGTGTCTGATATTTGAAAGTGCAACATGTGTGAAAAAAGTTGGCATGTTCCTCCTTTGACTAGACCACAAAAGCTGTTTTCACTGGCACGACTGTAGCTAGATCCTAGAAAATGTCAGAGTACAATTTATAAACTTTAGTCTGCAATGGCTAAATAGTCATTCAAAGACTATTTTTCACACTTATTGAAAGCTTAATTCGTTGGGGAAATTTGATTTTTAAAAAGTATTTAGCAAAAGAACTTTTTTAGAAATTTACCTTTTACCTGCTTGAAGGTCCTGAAGGCAAATTTGCATTAGCTTACTTGCAGCTCTCCAGAGAGTGCTTGATCTTAGAGAGGTGTGAAAACTGCTCTGAGGCAGAAGAATGGCTTAGGCTTGTGACATGATGGGCTCGGTGTGGGGCATTTGATCCTTATCAGTCCTGGAGGGACAGTTGTGGTGGACCCAGGAACTTCATTAACTTGAAAGGGACCGAGGGGAGTCCTGCTCATTCATAGTTTAGTGTAAGGAGAAACCTGAAGAAGAGAAAGCCTTTGTCCCCCACACACGCACTAGCCAGGGTGGCTTCAAACCCAGTGGGTGGGAAGCTGCCCCTAGAACTAGTTTGGAGTGGACACAGGGGAGGGTACAGGGGAGGGCACTGCTCATTTCCCTGGCCTCACCTCTGGGTGGACACAAGAGCTCAGCACAAGGGATTTTAGGAGTGAGGGGCACTGTGGAATTGTTTGCAGTACAGCAAACAGGAATTGCTGAAAACGTGGGTAGGCTTGCCCCTGGGAACGTTTCCCCAATTGGTTAGTGTGGATCAAAGAGTCACCCCCATTCACTAGCTAATACCAACCATAAATGTGGCACCCAAGGAACCCTCCTCAGAACACTTTCTGGGCCTGCAGAAGCTCAGAAGAGGACTTGACGTGCTATGTTAGACCTGGGGGAGCCCTGAAGGACTGGACTCACTCCCTCTTTTAACAAGGACAAAGATGTGGACTCCAATGAATGGTATCCAGTGATCAGTTAACTAACTGCCTGTGTCGCTTCGACAAGCTGCAAAAGGCCTTTTTACTTGAACTGACAAGTTGACCAATATCAAATGGATCTGGACTGGACTTTGCAGGTTGCCTCTACTGGAGTGAGTTATGGCCCCCAAGTGCTGTCCCTGAGGTCCTGGGAGCCTTAGAAGTGACCCAGAGGAGCAGTTCAGGAAACACAGATAAGAGGGGACTTAGAAACATTTTGGACTTCTAAAACCTCTGGAGCCGTCATGGGGACCTTGCTGCAAATGTGTCAATTTCGATGCACTTTCCTTGAATACAGCTTCAGGTGTGCCCTGCTCGAGGATTTTGAGCTTCACAAAAAAAACTGAGGGCCAGATTTAGAGATTGGTGGATTGGTTACTCCATCACAACGGTGACAGACATTTTGTCCATCTAATTTTAAGTGCATTATATCCTATGGCACTTGTAATAAGGTGGATGGTATATCCGTCACATTTGTGATGGAGTACCCATCCGCCAAAATTAGGCCCCAAGTCTGAAACTAAAAACTTTTACAGAGACAAACACAATTAGTGTATCTAACCCGTGCTCCATCGCGGTCAGCCTGAAATTGTGCATTAGTCCCAGTCTACCGCTTCCACGAACAGTAAGCAAAATGATGGGGCCCCCATGCAAAATGTAATGAGGAGCCCCTGAGTCTCGCATATCTCACAAATTTTCATTAACCGTGACTGATTGGGGGTCACCTGAAAGATCGGGGGCCCCCTGTGCCATAGGGGCTTGTGTTACACCCCTGTCCATGAACTATCATTGACGCTTAGTGCTGCTTGGTGGTATTTTTACTTAAAACTTTAAAAATTCATATCTCCGGTTCCCCTAAATGCATTTTTGTTGTAGTTGGTCCCAATTTGTTTATTCAATTTTACTTTACATTTTCTAATTCATTTAGGATTTTATTACTGTTTTGGTACTTGAGAAATACTTTACACATTGCCCTAAATTAAGCCTGTCTGCTCTGTGCCACAGATACCAGACACAGATTAATGCAGTGACTTGGGGTATCATCCTGGAAAATGAGTGTCTTTGGGGCCCATTACGATACCCGGCGTAAAAGAATCCGCCAGGCATGGAAGCGGCAAAAATCCGCCCGTACACACCGTCTGAACACCGACTACGCCATTACGATTACACAAACCGAAAACCGCCATCGGCGGAAAAATCACACAAAATACCGCCCGCCATCGTCCGAGTCGGAGTCAAACCGCCCGCCACGGACGGAAACACGCACGACAACACAAAACCGCCCGCCCTCACGGCCGACACACCGCACGTGAAATTACGATCGCACCGCCATGAGCGCGGGAAAACCACAAATATACCGCCCGCCAGCGCAAACAACGCCGATGAGAATCGACACAGCAGAAGCCATGGCGCCCACGTACCTGCACAGAAACCATCCGCTCACAAAACCAATAGCACACAACATGGCCAACAAGTCCACACAGCAAGGCACGCACAAATACACAAGCACAGTACACATCCCGAAAACACCCCCGGACAAACAAAAAATACAAAGGCCAGAACCCCAGACACAACACACCTGAAAACAACAGACCATGAGGACACACCCACATAGGTGAGTACAAAAGCAGCACTCCCACAGACCACAACCCCTTGCTACATTGCAAACCAGAGAGGAGAGGAGAGGACACAGTGACACAGCAAGGACAGCAGCACACCACAGAAACGCACACATCACAACCACCACCACCACCACCACCACCAAACACCTGCACCACAAACCCCCTGCACATTACACAACACACACCGCACCAGCACCACAAACACCATGGCACCACAAAGAATGCCCAAGTACACGCCCATTGAGCTGACGGTCATGGTCGACGAGATCATCAAGGTGTACCCACAAATCTATGGGAACATGGTCCAGCACACACCACTAGCCACCAGAAACAGAATGTGGAACCGGATCGTAGACCAGGTCAATGCAGTCGGGACCCTGCCCAGGAACAGAGGAGAAATAAACAAACGTTGGAATGACGTAAAGAGCCTGGTCAAGAAGAAGGAGGGCAAAAACAGAGAGCTTGCTGCCGTCATTGGCGGAGGGAATCCCGCGCTCTTCAAGACCTTCAAAGCGTGGGAGGAGAAGGTGCGAGTCATAATACATCCGGAGATCCTCGCCGGATTAGCAGGGGGAGTGGAGGCTGGTAAGTACAAACTAATGTATACCAGCACACCGCTATGTACTCACATGCACTACCACCATGCCACAGCTCCCAGGGACAAACACCCCCATGTCCAGCACACAATACACAACACATCACACACACATGCAACAGACACCACCACACACAGCCCAAACCGAACAACTGTAACATACGTGGGGACATGTGTACACTCAGCCAGCCACGTAACCACCAACAGGTCCCCAAATATGCCAGAAGCGCCACAACGAGCACCCACCACACCCATGTGTCCGCCACAGCTGCACTAACCGACAAGTAACAGGTAAGTGGCAGGAACACAAAGTGCAGTGGGTGGGACGGTGGACAGCCCAAGTACAACACACACCAGGCCCCTAGTCCCACAGCACAGCAAGGAGGAGCATCCCCCACACCCCACAGCCACGTGTCAGCCACCGCAGTGCACAACGACAGCCGAAAGGCAGACATCACGGTCCACAGCAATCGGTGTCAGTGGGTGTCCAGCCACCCCCACGACCCACAACACCCCCCCACCCCCACAGACCTGCAACATGGAGCACCCCCGCTAAGAGCCATGTGGCATCCAGTACAGTGCACGCACGAACAACTTGCAGGTGGGAAACTGGACAGGGCTGGATTACTGGAGGCATGAGGACCATAACACGACCAACACATGGGACATGTCACGTAGCAGACGAACACGCAGCACCGCCCACCGTCACGAACAAGTGAACAATGTGCACACGGACATGAACAACAGACTCACACCCTACATGACCCATCACAGACATAGCAACACCCAAGGAGCCACGTCTGCATGCACAAGCCACACTGAATATAGTACCACACGGCAGCCACTGTGCAACTCATCACACACAACCGAAACACCATTGAAGTCCTGTCCATGTAGCCCCTACTGCCTGTCAACCACACACCCACAACTACGCCTATGTAAGACAAACAACACTAGACGCAACAGAGCGGAACAACATAAATGCACACGAACACCACTGAACCCATCAAACACACAGACACACCATGCACATACAACATACCATCCATCCCATCCGTCAGCCCCAGTCTCATGAAAGGCATGTCATCCGCACAGCTGCCACACATACAGCAGTCACGCTAAGATACATGCCCATGACCAACCATGTGCCAGAAGTCAATGAAGCGCACGACACACTGTGAGCAACAACACACAACATGGGCCACACCCCCGAGCACTGCAGTGATGCACATGGCACAGGGCAGCACGCACACCAAGGAGATGGGACAACTGCAATACGTTGGCTGGCACACAACCATCACTCACTCATAACGATGCGTCCAATGCCATGTCCAGTAATCACAACAGACAGCAAATATGCAGGCCATGTCAAGCATGCACACACCTCAAACCATGCACTGTCATGCTGCCACAACACGTCACGTTCGGCACCCATGGCTCACAGCATGTACACCAAAAGCATATCCCCTCCCAAATGCGAATCTGGGGCATGGCCCCCATGTTGCCATATGCGTTCCTAAGCGTTCCATTTGAACCCCAAAAGCATATCCCCTCCCAAATGCGAATCTGGGGCATGGCCCCCATGTTGCCATATGCGTTCCTAAGCGTTCCATTTGAACCCCAAAAGCATATCCCCTCCCAAATGCGAATCTGGGGCATGGCCCCCATGTTGCCATATGCGTTCCTAAGCGTTCCATTTGAACCCCAAAAGCATATTCCCTCCCAAATGCGAGTCTGG